>CM047884.1:17880663-18005663 GCA_026212405.1 Petrea volubilis
GCTTCCGGATCACTTATAACTCTCTTGAGGTCCAGCAAAATTTGAAGCTGCCTATTCAATAATTCAGCCCGTTCAAGGAACTCACTTTCTTTAGTCTTGTAAAATTGGTTCACCTTTTTAAGCTCATCATCGAACATCTCAAGAAATATACGAACCTGTTAAAGTCACAAAACATTAGCCTTGATGGCATGGATAAATATTTTAATTTGTATAAGAATTGAATTTAATAAACAAAATTTGTTTAAATTATCTGTAGCATCCAAAATTATTAAGAAATTGTGATTGGGACCTCATCTTCTTCAGAAACCAACTGAACAAACTCAATTTCATGAACTTCGTCTCCTTCTTCTTCTTCTTGCTCCTGCAATTAAGAAAATTCATATTGTTAACAAGCATGATTAATATTGAATCCCAACTCAAGTGCCGTTACAAGAAAACACCCACTTCACTAACGAAAATTTTGTGATAAAGACATTTTGTCACATAATATTGAAGGTTTATATATGTAATGGGTTAGCGATAAAATTTAGTGTAAACAAAATTAAAGAAATTGTCGGTTTTATTATAAATGAAACCCGAAATAGAAACTAAATTTGTATCGAATTGATTTGTCGACATTGAACAATATACATTCTTGCAGCGACTTTTAACATTTTGTTGGTTTATATGGTTTTCGGGTTGTTAAAAATCGTTTATCCTTTTCACGCTTCTTCCACGACGCAAGGCGACAGCAAACCATTTTTCCCTGCTTTAGCAAATTCGTACATACACAAAGCAAACTCAAAGTTTCAAAACTTAAAAGCAAACTCAAAAGTGCGACTTTATCATTAGATTACAAACTTTGTCAAAAGTGTCATAAAATCTATTTATGGTGACAATTTATGATGTTTAAATTGGCCATTTTTTTTAATTAAGTAGTGCGACTTCAATGTTTAGATAGAGAAATCGAGCTTTTGGTCGAAAATGACGTGACGTTGTTGCATTAATCTCTTGACCTATTTTTTGTTGAAAATGTATACAACTTTGCAAGAATATATCTATTATCTTTCGTACAAAGTTCACCAAATTCTATCTCATTTTCTGCAACCTTTTTCAATAGGAAAACATCTGCCTCATGTATAGGCACTAATTAAAGCAAAAAGGAAACTTTAACGTTAATCTCACAATTTATACTCCAAAAAGTATAGTAATGAAAAAGAAAATTAGAATGATATATCTCTACAAAAAAAAAAAAAAAAAACCCTCTTCACTAATGAAAAATTTTATCACAAATTTAGGTATCTGAAATGGATTAATAGGAAAATTTAATGTAAATAGAACTAAAAAATAATCAATAACCAAACATTTACTAACATAATTGTTATAGATGAAATACATCTCATAAAGACTAAATTCATAATGTATTGGTTCGTCGCTAAAGGCAATGCATTCTTGTAGTATATAATTGAATATATATATATATATATATATATGTATATATGCATGTACCTCAATGATCTCGGGTTTATCTCCTCCATTGTCGGTCATGCCGGAGATTCTACTGATGAGATTACGAATCGGGTCGAGAATGGATAGCCCGAAAGCATAGTTGGAGTCCGGATTAACATGCTTGAACTTTCTTGCCAACTTAATGTTTTTGACGTGTTTCTTGAGTTGCCAATAGTTCACAAAAGCGTGTTTCCATTCTGGAATGAGCTGTGCCACCAGCTCCTTAGAGAACTTCACCATGACCAGCGCCGAAGAGACGGCGGAGGACGGGTGGCGGAAATGGCGGTGGCGGTGGAAGAGATAGCAGAAGATCAGTTTAGAGGCCTCAGGCTGGAATTAGAGGAGTGTGTCTGTGTGTGTGTGTATATATATATATATAGAGGGAGTAAAGTGATAGCACTAATGCGATTTTGTGTTTAAAAACGTGTTGTTTTGGCTAACTTAGTTTTTGACTTTTTTTGTCCACGCTTATGGGATTAAGAAAGTTTAAAACTATTAAAATCACAATAACTTTTAATTAATTAAAGAGGACGGGTTACCAGATTTTATAAATTACCACAATGTCAATTTTAAATTTAATATAGATTTTCTCAAAAAAAAAAAAAATCGATATATCTAAGATTTTCTGATAGAAGTGCTATAGACATCTCGTACTTTTAAAATTTTAATTTGGAGTACAAGAATATTATATATAAAATCACCTCAATTTTAAGCTTATTCGTTTTTCATCAAAATAATTTGTCACATACTTTTGAACAACTTATAAAACACCCTCTCAAATCTAAATAAAATATGAGTTCATTAAGATTCAAAATTTGGAAGGCATGTAAAGACTTCGCGTTGCCTATTGTGCTCGACTCATAGCTTTAATTAATGCCCTCAAAAAGTTAACTACCTAATACTAGTAGGATGTATGGGCAATTCTAAAATTGAAATAATGCCGTGTTAGATACGTATTGACCGTCGTACTGAATCTGGCACTTTTTTAATAAATATCAAATGTACCACTTTGTATGCTCATAAATTAAATTAATTATATCAAAATAAATTCAATACTTTTTATAACGCATCAAACACATTGTCAACAACGTCTCCGACACTATTCAAACACGTAATCATTTTTTCAGATATTTTCGTAAGTGCACGAGTAATTAAAAATCAAGATTTTCAAAACCACTCATACAATAATTTATTTTTCTCAATATATTTTTTCTTAATTTCTTTATTTTTCAAAATAGATATACAGTTGACATTGTCATGAGTCACTTTTGCGAATTTGAAATTCGAGCCGCACACTAAATTATGGCTCAAAATATAAATCTTAAAAAATTAAATAATTTTATATTTGCAGTAAAAAATATTAAAATATTACAAATAAGTGAATCAAACAAGTGATAGAAATACTATAAATACATATTGGTGCATTATAGTACCCCATCTTTACAAGAACTCTACAATTGGCTAGAGCAAGTACAGTGGCAAAAAGCGTGGGAACGTACACGTGTATGGATCCCTCGCAAGAGTGCTGTATAACTGTTCTCCATTTGCCAAGAATCCAAATGGAATTTGAATTGTAGGGCTCTAGTGAACTTGGGAATGTTTTTTGGGGTTGTTTTGCACAATGCATGAAAAAGTGACCTCGAAAAGGGAAAAGGCTAAAAAAATTTATGCTGGTATTCTCTCTCTATACGTGTGTGGAATATCTTGGTTATGATTTCATTTTCCTGGCTGTGGCGCACGGTCTCTCCATATATAGGTAGGGGTGGTGATTTTGGATACAATACGATAACACGACACGATCTAACATGATATTCTTGAGTTTGGATTTAAAATTATTGGATTGAATCGATAATGGATTGACATGATAAGAAATACTGAAAAATTTGAGTGGGATTGGGTTAGCTTGCAGGTTACATGATAATTTTTTTTTATTATTAATATTGTGGTTTTCAGAATACTCTTGTAACTTATATTTGAACTGATGTATATTTGTAATGTTATCTTATGTGTTTTGATTTTGATTTTTGAATATTTTTAAACATATGTGGTTTGGTATTTAAGATTTATGGATATTTGTGATATGATCTTATGTGTTTTATTTATATTAGCTTTAAACAATTTCCGTTATTTTATTCTAGAAGAAAGTATATTTTTATTGAGTTAATAATAGAAAAAAAATATATATAAGAGTGACAATTTTCGACATAATATGATAACACGATAACACGACACGATAATTTTTGAATTGGGTTTGTATCGAGGCTTATTGAGTTTGATGCTTGTTGGGTTATTCTTGAATTGATTAATTTTCGAAACGAATATAAACAAATCGAACACAAATCCACTCAACACGACATGATTGTGACACCTTATGTTAACAGTGCATACATTGCTTTCATTTGTAATTCATTATTATTTGCACCAAAAGAAGAACTCGTGATTCATAATTTATACATGTAACATTAATGTTTGGGTCAAAAATAAATTTATATTAAATTAGACAAGTAACAATTATATCATAAATTAACACTCTTAATTAGCTAACTTGTTGCATACATCGATTAGCAACACCACTAGATATTGCTCAAGCTGAAGATACATATATTCACACAATTAAATTTCTCTTAGAAATGCATATCACTCAGTGAAAAGTCCTGTTTGCCCCTTCTGTCAAGCCTTTCTAATGCATCAGTACAAGGTGCTTCTTGTAATTTCATCCATCATGGAATGGTAATGGCACTGTCTTCACTGCCCTATATTTCCCAACATTCTTGAGGTGCTCATTTTCCAATCTGTGTTACATCATAAATAATGTTATCACATTAGTCATGCTGATTTTGCTCTGTTTTAAAATACTTAAGCAAATTATTCTTTCGATTTTACCTATAGTAGTTCCAGTGTCCGCGTCTAATGACTTCCAGGGAAGCCAAGAAAAAATCGAGCAAGCGCGACTCAAACATCCCAATATTGAAACGCATTACCGTCTCCACCCATGCTACTCTTAGGACAACATTCAAGACCTGAAAATAAGATTTTAGGTTAATTACGGTGACTTCCCCTGAGAATCAGTGAAAATTACAGATTGCGCCCCTTTTTTTTTTTTCGAAAAAAGTAGCAATAATGAGAACTTACTATAGATCCATAGTAAATGCCTTTGTTCTTTAGCACTAGATCATCTCTGAGCCAACGATTTTTGGACTTTGGGTTAAAAATTCCCCAATCTTTAATGAAATCCCAGTACAATTGATAGACCGTTGCCACAACTGAAGTCACCAAAACAATAATCATCCACAGTTGCGAGGGTTGTCTGGAGTAGGTTAGCCTCGCCCCGGCTGCCACCATAGCCGAGACGTACTTTCCCAGGTTAGCAAGGTGGTCTATACTATCTTCATCGAACCATCTCCTCGCACACTAAATTATCGTAACATTATAGTCACATGTTATTGGTCATCCACGAGTATCAAGATTCATTTGTTGCAAAAAGATATTGAAAAACTACATCGATGATAGCAAAAAAAGACTGCAAATTCGTTAATTATACACCTGCATCGCACGCCAGTAATAGGGGGCGAAGGAGATAACATAGGCAAGCTCCCTGTATAACTTCCCGGACTTGCAAGTCTCGTAATGGTGTGTTCTAAAACTTCCAGCTAGAAAATAGCAAGCTGCTGATTCCATGTGCCTTAATAATGTAATCTGGGGAATAAAATTCAAATGAGGCAAAAAAAAGGCTGTACAAATGAGGTTAATTACACTTTGTACCCCTGAACTATGCCATTGGCTGCATATACCCCACGAACTATTAAAATGTAACAAATCAATGCTCATTTTGGTACCTGACTTGTCAGCTGATCGGCCATGAAGAAATCAACCATCAAGACCTGTAAATATGTTATCATAAATTCATAGTGTTTTTTGTTCCTTCTTGCATATGATGATATTGCATAGATTATTGCAAATCTGCTTATTTAGAAAGTGTACCTTGTAAAACGGAGAGCAGATTATGTTGCGCATGACTCTAAGGAAGCAATATCGTGTTGGTCGATAGAAGATGTTAATTGGACATGCAAGGATCAGGACGAAACACTGGGGATAATATTTCAACATAACAACATGTTTTCAGTTTATTCTTATCTCAATGCTTGACATAAGAAAAAAAAATTGATCTGTTTTTTCTTGTTTCGAAGGGACTCAAATATTTATGAAAATGATTATTACCAGCAACAAGATAGCGGGAATGAAATCAACTTGATGAGCGAACAAGCCAGAGGAGATTAAGATGAGATGGACGACCATAGCCCCAACCACCGCAGTCATGAGAGAGGTGCAGATGAGGAAAGCATCTCTATAGGTGAGTGCAGTGGTGGGGTGGAATTCAAAGATGAAGTTGTAGTTGATCCTTGTGCTCTTCCACATGAACATGTTGCATCCATACATGAACAAGTGCAGGCTTAACAGTGCAAACATGCTGCACAAGACATTTACTAAAGCATTTATAACAAGTAAAATTTTGTTTCGTGCCGTATCTAGTGAAATCCATGATGGATAGTTCCGTTAATAAAGTATGCATTTTTTTTATTATTATTTAAAGATAATTACACCTACAACCCCTTAGATTTGGTATTAAGTACCACATAAACCCCTCTGAGGTTTACATAATTATGAAAACACCCCTCTCGCCAATTTTTTAGAGGGTGTAACTGTAAATTGAAAGTATAGTGTGGGGGCTGTTTCTGCAACTATGCATACCTCAGAGGGTCTAGTCGTAAGAAACAAATTGAATGCAGGGCAGTTTTTGTGATTATGCAAACCTTACTCGGCAAAATGTGAGAATTAATTACCTGAAAATAGGGTATACAGTTTCCATGTAAGCAGCTTGTCTTGCCGGTGACAACATACCACTCAAATGTGCCAAGATTGCGTAAACACTGAACATTGTTATGAAACTACCTGTGAATAAGCCTGCAAAAACAAACACACAATCATGTTATTCATAAACATTATTAAATATTTATAAATTTATGCGATTAATATTTAAATTTAAATTTTATTTTGTACATGTATTGAGTGTGTCTGATTGTAAGGTGGCACATACAATGCTATGGATAAAGAGGATGCTAACCAATTATATTGGTGAAACCCAGAACTTTTTATCAAGCCTTTTGTCCTCATCTATTAAGTTGTTAAACTTTTTTGGTAGAATTTTACAAAAATGTCAGGACAAACTACATCTACAATTCTTGAAATATGGTTGAATTAAAAAGTTGTCCCTATAATTAAAAATTACAAATACCTCCTAACTTATGTATCACTTTTATAAAATCCACATTTCATTAAGGCGGGACGTAATTAAAAGTTGTATTTTTTATATTTTCAATGGGGTTTGAGATGGAATTCTTATAATCTTGACAAATTCAAAATGTGGAAACTATATGAAGTCAATCAAAAAAGTGATGCTAATTTCAAATTATAAGTGGTGACCCCCGATGATTTTTATGGTAGTATAAAGTGATAGTACTTCACAAAGAATGGTGGTATCGCAAAATTGACTGAGAGATTTTTTTCATATCTATTAATATTTACACGAATGTCTTAAATCTCAAGGGGTATATGTTTATGCCCTTTATAGCCATCAAGTATTTTATTTAAGCATTATAATATATGCAATAATTATCAAAATTCCTTAGATTTATTCCGATTGCATAAAAAACACCTGCATATACTGAAATTATAATTATCAACTTGAAGTTTGCTTTCGTCTTACAGATAACACTATCTATTAGTTGCTCAAATTACTAAAGACCCTTCTATCTACTAGTATTAGTGTCAGAGAGGAAATTATAATTTTTATAAATTGATGAGTTCTTTTATAACTATTCACAAATTTCTAAATATTAAGAATTTGAACTTAACTCAATCCGAAAACTAGCTCATGAGGTGAGCCTCACACCCAGTAGGTCAAAATTTAGTGAAAAATAACATGGAACGTAAAAATAATATAGTGGGAGACCCTTTACAATGTATGGCATAACCTACTTTGGTGTCATATAGAAATACTAAGAGTTTGGACATAATTCAATCCAAAAACTAGCTCATGAGGTGAAGGTTTGCCCGAACCATTATTAATCAAATTATATCTTGTTATTTAATCAATATGGGACAGTTAACAATATATTTATAGAAAAAAAAAATTAGAAAGGAAAAAATGATCGTACCAACGAAAAAAGTGACCATGTGGGAATCTTTTTGGTGGCGTGGTCTTAAGAACTTCATTGCCTTTTTTCTGTCATTGTTGGCAAAGTGCTGTGTGAATATCGACTCCACTTCGTCCATTAATCTTACCACCTTTAATTATTTCACCACAATACAAAAAAATAAAGTACAATTAATTAATTAATTACATGCCCATCACTATTAATCACCCACTAAAAATTAACAACTATTTGATTATCCTAAGTAATTTCAGATGTCAACTCATACTTTCAGAAGATTGTTAATTCACACGTGATTTAACTGAAGTCAAATTAATTACTAAGACAAGTTTTATATACATCAGGCTCAGGGGATCGAATAGGCTCATTGCGTGGACAAAATAAAGATATACGATCTGAACGTTTACTTCAAATTTAATGTACAAAATTAGATATTTATTATTTTTATATAAATACATATATTCCAAAAATAATATATTTATTAAATTTATAATACGTGACAAGAAAATTAATTTAAAGTAAGATGAAATTGTATAATTAAAAAAATAATAAAGAAAGGGAAATTGAAGAAAAATACTGAAAGAGCGAGAGGAAGGGGGGAGAGAGAGAGAGAGAGAGAGAGAGAGAGAGAGTAATAGAAAGAGAAAGGAGAGTCAATTTGCCGATGAGAGATGCTAAATGTTACTAAAATCTAATTAAGCCCAGGGACGAAGTTGAGGGGGTTGGAGAGTGCAGTTGTCTCCTCCCACAACCCCCACCCTACCGCCCTAAATTTATATCGAATTAAAATTATATGTATTTTTTAAAAATTTTAAATTTTGCATCCCCTAAATCAAACAAATATCTATAATATTTTACAAAAAAAATTTTCACTTCAAACAAAAATTTCTGATTTCACCCGGGTAGCAAATATTGAGTCAATCATATTACTTCAACTTTTCCTCTAATATTTTACCTTATCTGAGCTCATGAAATTGGATCTCTTCACTAATTTGAGGTAACCTGCGGACGCCTGCTGACTTGATACCTGTTCACACAAAATTGGGTAAATTGCATAAACCCCCCTAAATTTTGGTCAAATTGCTCAAGAACCCCTAGTGCTCAAAAATGATGCAAAAGAACCCCCAATATATAATAATATGTATATATATACACACATTAGTACATTTGAGGCCTTACCTTGTCGAATTTCTTGAGTATCTTTGTGAAGGCAACCATATTCAGCCAACTGCCAAAAATTAATAACAATGCTCAATAGATCATTTAAAATTGTAAATAAAAGGATTATTAATTAATAAATGAAATATAAGTTTAAATTTTGAAAAAAAAAATAACCTATATTTTTTCAGCAAGCCCAGTCCTCTGTAGAGTTCCACAAATGCCCCTCTTATCATCTTTTCAGCATACTCAATCT
This sequence comes from Petrea volubilis, assembly GCA_026212405.1. Lineage (NCBI taxonomy): Eukaryota > Viridiplantae > Streptophyta > Magnoliopsida > Lamiales > Verbenaceae > Petrea > Petrea volubilis. The sequence continues at coordinate 17,889,778 of CM047884.1, forward strand.
TCTTTCTGTTGATGTATTCTCCCCCTCCTCCTTTGTTGGAGCCATCGTTGCTCACTAACTCCTCCCACAACATTGATGTAACGGCGGCTATGGTCTTCGCCGGTGTGGTGGCCGGAATATTTATTTTCATGGCTATCTTAGGCTTATTCGCCGGCTTCTTCGATTTTGTTCGTGTGACAGAATTAATAGTATTAATGTCGTTTTTATCAAGTGCGGTTTTAACATCTTCTGTTTGCGAATTTGTTGGACTCTCACAATGTTCGCTCTGGCTCCCTGCAATATAGTGTACAAAGTGTTGGATATAGACATGATTGGGTCAAACAAACATATTTAGATTCCTAGAAGTTTAGTTATAAGGTCAAAGTGCCGTAACTATATACTCTTATCATAGGTCACATATAGCGAGTGTGTGTGTGCAGTTGCATAAGCGAGTGCGGATACGCAAGGATGCAAAAGTTTAAAAAAAAAAAACTTAATGTGACAGTACCTTAAAGCATCAAAGAATAACTAATTTTATCTATAATATTAAATTATATATATATTCAATACAAATACATTTGAAGAGGGAGTATAAGCAAGATAATTTTATTAAATGTTAAACTTGGATTATAACATCGATAATTTATTGTAATTAACTAAATTTGTCAATTCTTTTTACAACCTAATTTTTTTTATATATATATAATTTATAGACAAAAAGCTAGTTGCATGAATGCCCTTAAAAAAATTAACTTATTGCCCTTGTATATTTTACTTACTATCTAGCAATTAGAATTATTAGATACTAATTAAATCAGTAAAATTTTATTTGTGCAGTATTTAGTTAGGATATACATTCATTTTTTTCAAGAGGCTAAATAAAAAAAAATAGTTGGAAGAGTTTATTTATTGAGTGAATATCAAATTTTTAGTTTTTTAATATTATGTTTGAATATAAGTGCCCTACTTAATTAATTTGAGCACTGAACGCGAGAGCGATAGAAAAATCGTAGAAGAACTATATGACCTAGCTCTTATCTAATCCACAATATATATGCTTACTTTTTTATTAATGTATTGGTAAAAGAGACAAACATAATATATTTGTTTTCCTCGCCTAAAAAAAAGATTAATCATAAATAATTAGTAATGATTTAAAAAAAATCGATTTTTCAAGAAAAAGTAACTCACCGGAAAAGTCCAAATTCTGGTCTAAGGACGAATTAGACCTAGAGCGAAGCCTCGAATCGCGGCCAGTCTCCGCCCCTAGAATTTTCCGGCGGCTGCGATCTCTTATAACTCGCTTGAGTTTTGACAAAATCTGAAGCTGATTTTTCAATATATCTCCCCTTTCAAGAAATTCATTTTCTTTGGTCTTGTGAAATTCATCCACCTTGATAAACTCATCATCTAACATCTCAAAAAACACCCGAACCTGTTAAAAGCACAAAACATATATAGCCTTGAGGTCGAGACAAAAGTATGTGTAAAATTCAAGAATATACTTTGTTGCTTTAAGAAAAAAATTGTGATAAATATCATTAACTTCTTCTTCATTAATTAATGTTCATTCTTTGTCTCTGTTTTACAGATTCTTAAATTCAATTTCATAAATACTACTCCCTCCGTCCAATATTAGTTGTCTTTTTAGGAATTTTTTTTTGTACCATAATATATGTCGTTCTCACATATCAAGAAGAAATTTATTAATTTTTTCCTAATATACCCTTAGACTTTAATTAATATCTTATGCAAAATTCTAAAAAAAAAATCAGCAATTTATTAATTATGGGTGACTCAATTCCTAAAAAATCTCCCAACAACACTATTTGTCTTTCAATCTTCCATATTAATGATTATTTTCATTATGAAAATCATTGGAAAGAGATAAATGGTTGATGAAAGAGAGATTAGTGGCTTAATTTACTAAAAGGGTATTTTGGTCAAAATAATTTATAATTAATGTTCTTAACACATTTTCTTAATTTTTGTGCATAACCCCAAAACGACAAATAATATGGGACGGAGGGAGTATTATTTTCTAAACTTTAATGCTTGTCCGTATCATCATTAATATATCGACTGGGGCTATAAATATTTCAGGGTTCGAAAATTTTGAGTTGCGCTCAAGACCTCAAGTCGAGCCGGCTTATTAAGTTTATGAACCAGTTCGACTCATCTTATACCCATAAAATTAACCGCAAATTAAAATGTGCAAATCATGCACGTAATTGTTAGTACTAAGGAATTAAGAAAAGATAAATCCAAAGAAATTAAAAAAAAAAAAAAAAAGATACACGACTAAATTTTGAAGATTGGTGATTAATTGGACTGAAAAATCAAATAAATTAAGTTGTGACCTCATCTTCTTCAGAGACCGGCCGACAAAGCTCAGTTTCATTAACTTTTTCTTCCTCTTCTCCTCCACGTTCTCCTACATTTATTCTGCTCTTCACCTGTAATTCAAGATATTAATAGAATTAATAATCGTGATTAAGATCCTTTCTGGCTCAAGTGCGAGTTTTACAGGTTTATATCCTTTTCGGGTAGTTAAATTTGTTTTCTCTTCTCACGATTCTTTCATGAGCAAAGTGGCAGCCAACCAGTAATTTCCTTTTTGAGCTCATTGGTAAATTGAAACAAAATAATGATAATAATTGTTATTATAATAAATAAATAAATGACATCAAAAGTGTGGATTTTATCAAGAGATCACCATTATTTTATTTTATTTTTATTTTTTTTCCAACTTCCAAATATCAGGAAATTGCGATGCAAACAAAAACAACGGCCTAAACTAAAAAGAAAAGAGAATATCCCGGATAATTACTAAGAAGTGGTGTGTGTATATATATATATATATATATATATATATATATTTGACTTATGAGTATCAACTTTTGGATAGTGAAGATAAGCTTTTGCTGGATAATGACAATACGTTATTTCATTTCATTTTTCTTCTAATTTTGGTGAAAAATCTATAAAACTTTTGCAAGATTAAACGGCAGTTTCGGATTCAGAAATTTTTGTTTGAGTGGCCAGGTCAAGTTCTTGTAACATATTAAAGACATTTTTATAACTTGAGGGCTAAAATTAAAAAAAAAATTAAAAATACGTATAAATTTTAGCTCAATATAAATTTGAAGTGGCGATCGCACCACCCTGTCTCCGGACTCCGTCACTCATATATTGGCATTTGGCACTAATTACCAACAGAAGAAAAAGAATAAGAAACGCAATTAATTAACGGATAATAAGAAAGTCATGTGAGCCAATATTTATGTATAAATATACCTCAATGATCTCAGGATTATCTCCACCGTTGTCGGTCCCGCCGGAGATTCTACGGATGATATTACGAATCGGGTCGAAAATGGATCGCCCGATATCATAATCGGAGCCTGGATCAACGTTTTTCGATTGTATTGCCAACTTAATGTTTTTGACGTGTTTCTTGAGTTGCCAATAGTTCACAAAAGCGTGTTTCCATTCTGGGATGAGCTGCGCCTGAAGCTCCTTCGAGAACTTCACCATGACGGGAGCGGCGGCGGACAGTGGCGGAAATGATGGTTGCGGTGGTGGTGGTGGTGGAGAAGAGAGGAAGAGTTGAGAGGCATCAGAGAATGGAAGTGGAGACGAGTTATATATAATTGAATAGAACAATTGTAACCAAAAAAAAAAAGGAATAGTACATATCTTGATGACAAGTCTTTTTTTGTTGTCATTAGCTGCAATGCGATTTTTGTTGCAGTGTGAAAGTATGTTTCGAAAACGTGTTGCTTTTGCTAACTTTGCTTTTCACTAAATTTGTTAAAGTCGTTCAAAAGTATCCATTGTTAATTAAATTATATATATGAACGGATTTTTAAATTACTTTTAATGTATATATTAAGTTTTATTATAAATAAAAAATAATTTAACATAAAATAAAATCATATAGTAACAAGTAAGTAAGAAAGAGAAAATTCGACCAAAAAAAAGGTAGATAAGGAAGAGATTATAGAAACTTAAACCAAAAAAATGTTAATAAATTATGGAGAATAAAAAAAGAAAGCAGAAAAAAAAGGAGAAAAGTGGAAAGTGGGTTGAAAAATATAAATGAGAGAGGAGAGAACGAAAATGAAAGAAAAGAGACACCAAAACTACAAAAAAAACTCTAAAAACAAATGTAGTAAATCCCTCTATTATAGAGACAATATAAACATTAGATAGATTTTATTGATCCAACATTTAAATTCAACGCTATATATATAAGTAGTGGACGTTGAATTTGGCACTATTGAAGTTTTGGATTCGAGTCATTTTTCAACCTCCTTTTTTCTTGGATGAGTATGTTGGCATGTATGTGCCAATTTCTAGTTGATATCTTTAACGTGTCTCGAGAGTCGTTATTCATACACCAAAATTGTTATTGACACTTCACTCTCATTTTATATTGTAGAATTGACCAAAATACCCATTTATTTTTAAATAAGATTAAAGAAACTTTACCCCTCAATGATAAGTTGTGTGTCATTCATCTCTATAAACTAACAAATATAACACTCATTATATATTTTGACAAAAATACCTTTAAACCTATGTAAATGTATATTTATATATATAGTACATAAAGTATTTAAATCAATTTATAATCTAAATTGAACTTTAAATTATATTTTAACTAAAACCAGGTCATTTACTTTTCAATCAAAAGTAAACTTTAAACTCTTTTAAATGAATATGTACAATTATGCTTTCATTAATTACTTAAATTTTGAATTTTTTCTAAAACAAATTTAATTTACATACTCATTTTTTAAAGAATTTATATTTATTTAGATATATCACAAGTTAATATAATATAACAAACATATTTAAATTATTGTTAAAAATATTTATCCATTTTATTCAAAATAGTCGAAAGTTACTTGGGATTTAGACTTAATAAATTTATTAAGTTACAAGAATCGGAATATTGTTCCCGTGTTTCATTTTCAAGTATTATTATAATAATTTAGTAATTTTCTTTTTATTTCAATTTACTTAAGCTATCAACTATTTTTGAAATTAAAATAGAAATTATTTTTATAACTAATAGAGGATTTGAGTTGAATTTGGCATGCTGAGTGCCAAACAAATTACTAAAATTATATAAATAGTAGTGATATTATGGCAATTTTGACTTCAATTTTAATTACTAAAATTACTAAAATTTTGATTTCAATTTTAAAATAGTCCCTGTACTTTTAGTTGACTTGAATTTCATTCTCAAACTCCAATTTTTTGGTTGTTCTAAAATATTTGTATTTTTTTATTATCATAAATAAAATTCATTTTTATGATTAGATAGGTATGGAAAAGTTCATTTTTTTATTTACACAATAAATTCAATGACAACTCCAACTACCAATATGCACAATATCACATCGTGGCTTTGTTTCTTCCATTCTTCCTTTTTTTTTGCCATCTAAATTAAACCAAGTTGTTCCAACACCTTGACTGCTTCCACTATTTATGAATTTTATTAAAAAAAAGAAAAAGTGAGTAGAAAAATAAACTTTTTTGAATGAGAATCCAAAACTTAAATCAATTTCTTATATGCAAATAGAAATTTCTTTTCTTTTTAAAGTTCAAAAGGGATATTGGTTTTCTTTTCTTTTTTATGTTCAGAAAAAACATTGAAGAAGGGTTTTAAAAGCTAAATTTGTTATTGATCATATTGTATAAATTCTTTCTCGAGTCCATATCTTCTCATAAATGTATATGATTAAGTTTCCTAAAATACATGGACTATTCAGATTTTCTAGTACGTAATTTTTGGGGTGGGGGGGGGGGGTGAGCCTTCTAATAATTTATTTAATTATTATAAAGGTATCAAATTATTTAAAAAAACCCTATAATTTGAAGGAAGACGCCACCAGAGGATGAAATTGAGGCCAAAAAACATAAGAACTATTTTGAGAGCTCTTTCCAGCCAAAAAAGTCACTGGAATTTACTACTTGAGAGCTCTTTCCGACCAAAATAAATGGGCATTTTGATCGACTCCTCATAACAAAAAAACAAAAATATAAAGTGCTAATCACAATTTTCGAAGTGCTAATAATAATTCGCCATATATATAAATTTTTGAAAGAAAGTAAAGGATATGATGCATGAGATGAATCTATTAATGGAGTTAATTTTGTCCAAACAATCATGACTAAATGTACTGAAATTAACGCCCCAAAATTAATTAATTTTTGGGCATTGTGGCGAACAGGACCACCCACCGACCGGAATCACGGCGGCGCTGCCTATTCGTGGCGGTCTTCCCCACAGGGCACAGGGTCTTTATTTTTTTCAGGTGAAAATGCATTTTCAACGCACAGCTTTAATTGATGCCCCAAAATGGATTTACATTTACACATCAAATATAATTATATTATGTTATGTTGATAATTAATGCCGTAAAATAGGGTCCAAAGTAGAAAATTCCAATTTGAACTTCTAATGTCTAATTGTTTCAAAAAAAAATGTCCTACACTATCAAACTAGTGGATTTATTTATTTCAACTCAATTTATTCCATTTTATTTAATTTAAAAGATCTTCTTTTGCTTATTTTGATCATCATCATATCATAAAAAGAAGCCGTTGAGGATCTGTTAGCCTGTGGACAAGTAGGAGGTTCTATGGCCAAAATGGTTATAGATTTTATTCTCATAAAAGTGGGTAATTTTTATATATTCACTAACGAAAATTTTGTAACGAAAAGATTCTATCATAAATTTAAAATATTTATGATGGAGACGAAACTCAATGTAAATATAACAAAAAACACAATCAGTAATAAGGCATTTGCTGACATAAGTGCTATAGACGAAATCCATCATAAAACTAAATTTATAATGTATTTGTTTGTTATGAAAGAGGATGCATTATTTTTGTAGTGATTCTACAGTAACGTTTTTTTTTCTTTTAATTGGGTAATTGATTATGAATAGTGTAACAATTGTACTTGACTTAAATTATTGATAGAATTTCTAAAGATATGCTCAATCATATAGTATAAAGAATATACATCATCAATAGAAGCCAATTTAGTTGGCAATAACAACTCCCAATATGAGATTTTATTTACAACGAGTTGTACTCATGATGCGGTTCTATAGGGAAATTTTTTCACTAGATCGGGGGTATGGATTCTACTATATATATAATGGTTAAAATTTGAGTACACTTTATTTGTACTTTATAAAATAATAATTTATTATACGATGTGATATAATTTAACCTTTCTCTGATTTAAACTTTTAATTTAAAAATAATAAGAACCTCCATCCGACGGATTTAGTACAAAACATGAACATTTGTCTCCAAAATGCACGAAACATGCACTTCCAAACTTGGGAAACTTTTCTTCCCTAGAATAGAATTTTATCTATCATTTTATAGATCAATATTTTTATACAATTAATTACCAATAGACCTCCGCATGGAAAAGCATATTTTAAATGCTACACCTTTTTTTTTTTAAATCGGATTCCAGCGATTTTAATTCATTCAATATTTATGTTATTTGATTTGGAGAAAAATATTTTCCCTTCAAACTAGCTAGCTCATTTGGATGGATTTTGTTTAAAAAAAAACACTATTTTTTTTTTTATAAAAAAACACTTCAAAACTAAAAAAGTGTGTTTGGACGGGCTTTTTAAAAAATATACATATAAGCCCATAGAAAAAAGCAAAAAAGTACTTTTTTAAGAAGCTACCTCAGAGTAATTTAAAATAAAAATATGTTTTAAAACACTTTTAATTATTGTATCCAAGCGCAGAACTACTTGGCTTAAAAAAAAAACTATACTCTAAAAAGCACAGTCTAATAAGCACTTTTTTAAACTCATCCAAACGGGATTATTATTAAAATTGAATTATTAAAATATTTCTCTTTATATTTTTGGGCGATTTACAATTTTTACCCTGAAAATAGCTTACTTAGCCACTTTGCACCATCGAAAAAAAAAAAATAGCAAACTACACTCTAGAAAGCCTTTAGTTTTGACATCAATGCACTCTCACTAGTTTCAGACAAAAATATCCATCGGAGTTGATTTCTTGTAAGGGTGAAATTGTCGACCTAAAATATTCTGAATTCCCACGAAAATCCTAGATGTGACTTGCAAAATCTATTGAGGTATTTTACCTTTTCAACAAATCAATAAACAGAGTACAATTTCCGAAGCAATACTAGGGATTTTTTACAATTAAAACTCTTCATTTTTCAAGTAAAATTTGGGGAAAATTTTAAAAATAAATCCAAAGATTTAAGTGCAACTGGAGCAATATCATCGACATTGAGAGAGGTACACCAAAGTTCTTTATTTATTCAACATGGTTGTTTGACTCGTTATTATGGTAAAAAGAAATTTTATTTGCAATTTATTATATTGAATATTTTTTTCAAAAAGCTTTGTTTAGACATGGTGAATAATAGTTGCGTTAATTTATATTAAAATGTCAAATGATGATTTTTTTTTTTGAGACCATTAACATGAAGTTAAAATATATTGCTTCATTTGTTACTAATTATGCACCTTTTTTTTCTTAACTAATTTCATCTATTTTTTTTAGCGAAGAATTTTTTTTCCATTTGTACTTTAACTCCAAATATTTGTTCTTGAAAATAATGATCTAGTTTAACAATTGTCATGTTATTGTAAAAGAATACATTTCAATATACAAAAGTCCTACCTCTAATATATTGGGAAGATTTGATATCTAGTACTCTTTTCATGTTAGATGCCGAAGTTAAAAGTCAAAAAATATATTCTATTTTTTAAGTTGACAATTTGGCCCTCACAAGAAATCAATTCCGATGGATTTTTGGTCTGAAAATGTTGAGGTTGCATTGATGCCAAAATTAAAGGTTTTTTGGGTACAATTTGCTATTAAATTTTTATAAGGGTGTAAAAGGGCTATTTAAGGTGTTTTAGGGTGTAAAATGTAAATCGCACTACATTTTTCATGTAAATTATATGGCATTTGCACTTTGCGTTCCAAAATTACTTTCCAAACAAAAAATTAACTAAATTATCGCATTGTGATGTTGGAGATACTCCTGTCCGCCAACATTCCAAATTTAACAGCTTCTTTTAGCATCGGTCCATAAAATTTCTTTATTTTTAATGACTTCCAAGCACCTTTTTGTGAGAAGTGAATATTCCGATTTAGTGTCCTCATGCCAATACTGCTAATCCCACTGCAATATATAAAAAAATAGTTATATTTTCCTCTTTATGACGGGATTAGTGTTAATCCCACGCAATTTTCTTTGATCAGAGTCATTGTACCTGGTTCATGGTATTTTAATTAGCGTAAAAGACTTTGTATTTGTGTTAAATGAATAGTAAAGACCTCAACACCATCCAATAAACGTCGCATGCACTTGTTACACTAATTATTACAAATAAAAATAACTTTTCCTAATTATTCGTTGAAATAATTAGACTAACTCTACAGAATAGGGAAAATTAATTTGTTTATGTATCAAATTTTGGATTTCACATACGCACCCAACAAATGTCATTTTAGCTAGGGCACTCAATGGAGCGGATTTTAATTCGAATTCAACCCAAGTCCGTTCCGGATTTAGCATATTCGGTTGATTAAAATATTTGATAAATCATATCCGATTATAATATTCGTAATTTGAAATAAGTAGACAATGTGTGGAATCATGCAAGTTTGTTTCATTAAAAATCCGAATCTGAATTATTTTATTATAATTTATTAATTTAACAAAATTGTGTATATAGTATTTGTAGAGACACTTAAATAGAATGTAATATATATGTAATCTAATTAATAATATACTATTTTTTATTTTTCAAGGTATTTTTTTAGCAAAATAATGTATAATTTTCACATATTAATAATGTAATATTTTCACATAAGGCATGAAATTCATTTATTAGCAGCTTAATTTTAAAACTTCGACATCCTAAAGTTGTTATTGGATTGTAAAATTTTTTATCGAATTTTGAATTTTTTTTTATTGGATTTGAACTTAATAAAGATAAACATGTGCAAATCCTATATGATTTGAGTCGCATTCAGGTCATGAAAAAGTTAATTGTATTTGAATTTGAATTTTTCAAATTTGATTCAAATCCGAGCCATTAGCAGTTCTAGATTCAACTCATTTCAATTAGTGTTGGGTTGGGTTTGGGTCTTCAAATTTTATAAATGGATTTAAGCGGGTTGGACTTTAGCGGGATTCAAAATTTTTTGGACCCTAGATGGGTTCAAGCGGTTTCTAAATGGATATATATTTCTTAAATGGCTCCAACAAAAAAATATTATAATTTGATCATATTTCACAAATTTGAAAAGTTAGTGATAAAATTATTCTTGCAAATCAAAGAATATGTTAGATAATAAATAAATAGTTGAAAAATATACAAAATTATATTTAAAAAAATATATTTTATTTTGTATTGAATCCGTTAAGAAACTGCCACTTCAATCCGCTTCAAACCCATTTCCAACCCAACTCATTTACAACCCACTCTCTAAAATCCATTTAGAATTCAACTCATTTTCAATCCAATGCAATAGAACCCAATGCCACCTCTAGTAAAGTCCAACATTCGGTGCATAAAAGAATTTTCAACGAGATAGTGGGGAAGAAAGCTTTTGGTGGCGTGGGAACACGTGTATGGATCTATTGCAAGAATAGTGGAAAACTGTATTCCATTTGCCAAAATACAAATGGGAATTGAATTAATAAGGTGCCTCTAGAGAGCACTTGGGAACATTGTTTTGGGGTTGTTTTGCACAGTGTACAAAAAAAGTGACCCAAAAAAGGAAAAAGCAAAAGAAGTGGGTTTTGCCTGAAAAAATTATTTTATTTTATTGATGGTTACCGGTGATGCTTTTGGCTTTGTGTGTGTGATGTTGGACACCTGGATTTGGTATAACGATCCCCCCTTTTTCCATTGCCCGCCTCTACAAATTTATTATTTTCCTTTCTCGTAATAATACAATATATTACGTTCAATTATATTAATAATTTATATTATTATTTAAATAATGACATCATAATTTAAAATACAAATTAATTGAATTGTTTTATAATATTTTTTTAAAAAAATAAACTACTACTAAAATAAAATAAAAATCAAAATATTTTAATGGAGAGTTAAACTCAAGATAACCAATTTTACCAATTGAATTAATTTGATCGACTCCCATGATTTTTTTTTGATTAAATCAATTAGAAACACTTCATAAATGTCAATCGAAACGTTATATACACACACTCGCCCAAAGAATAAGGGAAGATAACAAGAGTGCTCAAACTTAGGATCTTAATGGTTCCTATTCAAATTCTGCCACTGGGCTACAATTTCAATAGTGTCTCCCATGAACCTGTTCATTCACGCATAACACGTTATAATGAAGGAAGGTTTGATCGAATTTTTTAACCGTCTTCCACATTGATCAATAACAAAAATGTAACATAATTTATAATGCATTGAACGAGTCTTACTTATACCGTTTTATTTGAAGCATTGGAATATGACCATCTAAAGGAAATGTTCAGCTTCTAATTTCTTAATTCCATAATCACAATTTTAATGCATCTCCTAGTCATCCATGAAATAGATATTGATTCCCATTTCATTTCGCCTTTTTTCAATGTTCTATTAAAATAACCTTTTGGGTGGAATTAATTCAGTAATTAATTAAGGAAACAAATGGTACGTATCGACAGATGCTGTGTGTAAACCATTATCGTTATTTATCCAAGAGAAAAAAAAAGGGGGGGGGGGGGGGGGGTCTACACTAGAGTGGTCTTATTTTTTGTCAAATTGTCTAATTTTCGATTCATTGGTCGATTAATTGAGATCTGAGCACTACAGAGGCCAATATTTGGACAATCCTCCAAATTTAGTTGTTTTATTCACAACTTTAGAATTCACACTCTAAACACTGCTTAATGCTATGTTTGGTTTTTGAATTTTTATAAGAAAATTAGGAAGAAAAAATTTTCTTCACTTTAAATGGTTGTACTTTACGCTCTACTTTTTTTTTTCTTTTTTATTTTTTTTCATCAAAATTCAAGATCCAAACATAATATAAAAGATTTAGCGTTTTATTCCACCAGACGAACTCATAGGTGGTCATGTGGTCATATTGGTAATTATTATAATGTGAAAACTGTCCCCGAATGACCCATTACCCATGAAACCATAAATATATAGATCTTGCGGAGAGCTAGTCGGTCACGTAAAGTTGCATTTTAAGACAAAGATGACAAAATTGATTTGTGTGTTGCGTGCTTTTAAAGTCAAAACTTTTTGGTTCACTACTAAAAGAATTCTGAATTTAAGACGTATAATTAGAATCTTGAAAATGTCTCAATTATATATTAATAGTCATGTTTTATAGAAATATATCAATAAATCACCTTAAATGTTTAGTTTAAAATGTATCTTAACTAATCCATTTTAAATTATCAAAACACTCAAAAATAGATAATAAAAATAATCAAACTACATGACTTTTTAGCCAGTATTTCGAAATTCAAAATGTCGTTCGACCCACTTCTAATTAAATTTAGAGCAAAATATACTTTAACTCCCTTTAACTATGTTTTCGTAACACTTTAACCCTTTGTATTATAATAAGCTTTACTTAAACCCTTTTATCTTAATCCGGACACAAACAATGTATTAATTATTACTTGTAAAATATCTATTATAACCTTTCACTCGTTTCATTTAATTTTAAACTATAAAATATTCATTTGTGTGGAAAGACCAATTATATACAACCACAAATTACTTTTTCATCTCTATTATAGTATTATCATAATGCATATGCAAATGTGTATAATAGACTTTGAAAATTTTGTTGGAATTTATTTTATTTTATTTTATTTATTAATACTTTCTTAAATATTAGTTAGTACTTATTTTATTCTAATAAATATCAAATTTGATTTTTTAGGTCCTAAAATTATTATTATTGTTATTATTTAATAGTTCATACTTTCTTTTATTTTTCACAAATTCCTAAAATTTGTTACATAGAAATATAATGGTTGCAATTATATCCAATGGGTCGCGCAACAAATTTGTCAAAAAAGTTGGAAATTGAGCCACTAGTTGAGTTAAGTTTTTTAGATCAAAAAATGAAAATATAAACAATTGAAAATTTACATTTGTGGTCTTTAATATATAATAATACACTTGTGAGATTAAAAAATAAAATTGATGTCGGTACTTTTATGGCCGAAATAATTAATGACATATAATATTAAAAGGTATAAAGTTTTGTTTAAATACACATGAAAAAGTATTCTGATTTTATCTTGAAGTATAAAAAATTAAAAGGTTATAATATGTATTTTATAAATAATAGTTAAGGTTGTTTGTGCACAATTTATTTGCTTATTAAGACGGAAGGGTTAAGTAAAGCTTATTATAGTACGAATAAAGTGTTATATAAACATAATTGAAGGGATCTTAGTGTATTTTGCCCTTAAATTAATTTATTCAATAGTGGTTCGAGATGCATATTGGGTATTCTTTGTTTGATGATTTCCAAATCTAATAATAATCATGGCACAACATCCATCGGGTTTGGAAAGTAGAAAAAGATATAAGGCTAAAATAAAAGTGATAAGCACTAATAAAGACACTTGACAATAAAATATTTTTGCTGTCGTGCATTTTTTTAAAAAAAAGGAACAGAAGAACATGTTTAAGTCATTTTTAAAATTAATCGTGACAGGCACCATTTGATATTTTCACTTTTAACATTTTGTTTTTATCAATCAGTATTTTATCATTTAATTAGACCCGACGGATTCTAGTTCAAGTCAGGTTCGATCACATCAAAATTAATTACGTGTCGGGCATATTATAGTACTTATCATATGATTAGTATATATTTAGGAAAAAGTGACAAATCACACAACAAATTAATTACACTTGCAATGTGATGTCTGTTATTAAACTATTTGATCTAACACACTAATTAGCAACCATTGATATATAATTTTTATCAAGCATCTTTAAATATGAAGAAATAGATAGGATCAATTTCACAATCTAAATTTTGTTCTTCAACTAAAATTTTTAATATATAAGTTTGAAAATAGATTGAAAATTGGTTTGATGATGGCTTAGGATTGACGGAATTTGAACGAAATCATCTTAACCTAAAAGCAAAATAGTAAGTCAGTAAGGCATACATCAAGAAAATAAATAAATATTTGCATTAATTAGGAGATATAAGATGGGCATTACAATTGATAATTATATATAGTGTATATTGTTGTCATCATTACCATTCCAAAGTACTTTAGATTAATCAATAGATTCTTATATTCGCACACTATCTAAGTCATAGAGCACACATATTATTATTATTATTATTTTTTTTTATGTAAAACGACAATCCGTGCACGCACACTTATTAGGATTCAAACCTTAATCATTACACTCTCCACGTCTCCAATATGGGGTAAATGTCCATTAAATTAAATGCCCTAGACATAGAGCACACATATTCATACCCACGAGATTAAAATTATGAATATAGAAACTTCCATATTTGATTTATATAAGTGTATACAAAAAAAAAAAATGTTATAGCAAAAAATGTTAGTCAAATATTTGTGTGAAAATTGAGCAGATTCAATAACAAGAAATGCAAATTTAGTAGGTGAATACAATAGTAATCGATCTTCAAACTTATCTTGTTTCATATGAAATATGGTTTGCCCAACCAAGCAGTCCAAAATTGGATAAGGCAAACAATAAACTCCAAAAGTACAATAAGAAAAGAAACAAAGTACTAACAGAAAGTAGGAGAGGAAAAAAAAAATAGATTACAAAAGCTTGGCAACACCAAAAAAACAAAAAAAAAGAAAAAAGGTCGATGTACAGTAAACCCCTAGTGGTTTAATGTAAAAAAAAGGGATATATATCACTTTTTTTTTTGTTTTTTTTTTTAAATAAGGACCAAACTTAAACAATAAAATTAAAAAAAAAATAGACATTAAACCTCTAAAGATTTACCGTTTAAAGTGCACCCGACGGGACCATAAAATCCTAAATATATATACTTCTCAAAAACAAAAATCCTAAATATATATGCTGCCAAATACGCTCCTACTGAAATCACAAAAGAGCTTTAAACTAGCAAAGCCGATGGCTTTGACCTTTCAGAAACTAATAAGATGATGAGAGAGGGAGAGTAATGGTGGGGAGTTGAAATGAAAAATGTAAGGGATTTAGAATGAATAGGTACAATTAGGGGTGTGCATTTAGCTGGTACGATACGTACCATACAGAAAATTTGATAAATCGAAATTTTGGTATGTCAAAAAAGCCTACCGAATTAGGGGTGTGTATTTAGCTGGTACGATACGTACCGTATTGAAAATTCGGTAAATCGAAATTTCGTTATGCCAAAAAAGCATACAGAATACCGAGCCGAATTTTTCGGTTAGGTTCGGTATGTGCCGAATTTTTTTTTGGTACGATTCGATTGCTGACCGAAATACCTAATTTTTTTTGTAAATGTATACAATGACAAAATCTCCTCCTACAATATGCTCATGACTTACGATTCAATAA
Organism: Petrea volubilis; assembly: GCA_026212405.1. Taxonomy (NCBI): domain Eukaryota; kingdom Viridiplantae; phylum Streptophyta; class Magnoliopsida; order Lamiales; family Verbenaceae; genus Petrea; species Petrea volubilis. The sequence goes on from CM047884.1 coordinate 17,905,374, forward strand.
CCTAATAGCCACAATCCGAATAAAGGAAGCTTTAACATAAAATTGAAATATCCATCAATATTAATACAACTCCAACAAATGAAAAACTAACATAAAAGAAAATATTAAAATGTTCATCAAATCTACTCCAACATAAAAGAAAATATTAAAATGTTCATCAAATCAACTCCAACATATACAAAAAAGGACATTGAATCTTCATCACAAGCCAATAATGCTCGACTCCATACTAACACTTGAGATCATATATGTATATATATAATAATACAAATAATAAATTTAATATATATATATATATAAATGAATATAAATTCGGTATTTGGTTAGGTACGGTATGCAGAACTTTAATACCGAAACCGAACCGAATACTAAAACTTTTAAAAAAATTATACCAAATACCGAACCCAAATTTTGGTTTGGTATTTAGTTTTATCGATATTTCGGTTTCAGTTTCGGTTTCGGTTTCAGTACGGGTACGGGTACAATTCGGCCGATTTACCGAACTATGCACACCCCCTAGGTGCTATGGCTCGGTGATTTTCAATAAGAATATGACAAGTAATTAATGGAAGATAAATCACAAAGGATATATGATATGATTAACTAATCTGTATGATAAATTCTATTTTGACATTAAAGTTATCTCATACTTTTGAAATTGAATAAATCAACACACAATTAATTATAATTAGTAAACACATTAATGTTACGAGTACATTAAGGAATTATACATTAATTGTAATTATTATTATTATTATTATTATTATTATTTTTGTTTGATAGAATTGTGCCTTAGAGGTTATGCTATTAAATATAAGGACAAAAATGATATAAATATATATATATATATATATATATATATATATTCCGCATTTTCTCAATTTGGATTATTTGCCTGTTAAAGTCTGTTGGTAAATGGGCTAAATGGTCCATTTTGATTGAACACATTTAACACCACAGTACGACCGCTCTACCTACAATAATGGATCTGGCTTCTACTCAATATAGTCCCTTAAATTACATCCAGTACACATTTAACTGGATGTCACCTAGTAAAAAGCTTAGTCCCATGGTGGAAAGTTTTATTCATTTACTGCAACACTAACCCAAGTTAAATTAAGTTATTTAAGCTTACATATTGAACTAGGGAAAGCCAATAATTATTCATAAGTCTCACACATCTTTCAATGTTTAAATTTTTGGAAATTAAATTATAATTTTCTCATAAATAATATTTGTACAATTAAATTTCCGCTTAAAATTAAAAATAACATCAAATTAGAATTTCCCTTGTTGCTACCATTTAGTTGTTCATTTTTTAAAAAAAAAGAACTATTGCAACATAAATAAAATAATTTTTCTTTTTCCCCCCATTAAACAACGAGGCCACGGGAAGTATATCAATATAATATAATTATTTACCAAAAGAATGGTGAAAATTTTAGAAAATGGTAGCAAAAGAATTGAATACGAGGAATGGAGAATAATCTTAAATTTACTTTGCAGTAAGTTTAGCATGAAAAATGTGAGGGATTTGTGGACGTTTATTAATTGTGGAAAAATTAGGAAATGGTGAGAGAAAAATTGAATAAGGGTTAATTCCAATTTTGGTCCCTGACGTTTACCCCCAAGTCAATTTTGGTCCTTCACGTTCCGACATTTCCAATTTTGGTCCCTAACGTTACAATTCGTTACCCAATGTCGTCCCTCCGTCAATTTTTCCGTTAAAAACCGTAATTTTATTTGCAATTTGCCCCATTAAAAATAAAAAAATATCAAAATGCCCCCAAAATTTTTAAAAAAGAGCTAAAAACCCCCTTTAAAATAAAAAACCCCCTCAACCATTCAACCACACTCAATTTATTCTTTTACATTGTTTAGTTCAATATTTTAATATATCGATAAAATAATAAAATAAATTATTTTCATAGCCTATATCTACTTAAATTTATTTTCATAGTTTGAAACGGTAATTAAAATTTTTCAATATACGGATAAATTTATGGAATAAATTAATCTTTAATCTTTTAAACTTTTCAATTTAAATTTTCATAGCCTATATCTACTTTTGATATTTTACTTTCAATTTTTTTTTCAAATAAATCGAACAAATGGACAAAATTGTAAAATAAATATATATTTTTTTAATTCATAATTGTAAAATAATATGGGTTCGAATCCTATTGTTTATAAAATTTATTTTTTTGTGCCTAAATATTTCAAAGGGGGGTTTTTAGCTCTTTTTTAAAAATTTTGGGGGCATTTTGATATTTTTTTATTTTTAAGGGGGCAAATTGAAAATAAAATTAGGGTTTTTAACGGAAAAACTAACAGAGGGACGACATTGGATAACGAATTGCAACGTTAGGGACCAAAATTGAAAATGTCGGAACGTGAAGGATTAAAATTAATTTGGAGGTAAACGTGAGGGACCAAAATTGGAATTAACCCATTGAATAATAAGGAATGAAGAAAATTTTATTTTTCAAAAACTTGAACATAAAAAGATGTGTGAAACATATGGGCAGTTATTGCCTTTCCCTAGTTAAATATGTAGGCTTAAACAACTCAATTTAAGTTGGGTTAATATTATAGTTAAGGAAAACAAATCTCTACCACTGGATTAAGTATATTGAATGTAATTGGAGAGATAATATATTGGAGAGGAGCCGAATCCCACAATAATGAAAGCCAAACTAGTTCTTTTTATATTCTTTTTTGATGTAATATAATTTTGGGCGAATTACACTGACTACCCCTGAGGTTTGGCTAATTTACGAAAAACTTCCTACTTTTTCAAAAATTACCAAAAACCCCCTAAGGTTTCAAAAATATTACAAACTTATTCGAATTTTCGAAAATACCCCTTTCATTTTTTTGGGTGATTTACACTTACCACCATGAGATTGAGTTAATTTACAAAAAATCCCCCTATGGTTTCAAAAGTTATCAAAAACCCCCCGAAGTTGTACCAATATTACAACTAGCATCTACTTAGGTTGACTTATTAACAATATTAAATCTTTTTTTTCCCTCTGTAATATTGTTATCATAAAATTTTCACGTAATAGATTTGAAAAAAAAATGTGATTATTTATTCAAATAAATATTCTGAATTTAATGCATTAAAGGTATCTACCAACACATCAAGTATGTTATATTATCGCTAATACGGAGTAAATTTTAAGAGAAATGAATTAGAGTTCTCAAGCTAAATAAAGTTTTCAAGTGCATTATTTAATTTCAATTTTTTATTTCAATTAATGTTTATATTTCTCATTTCACATAATGGATATATACGATGCATATAATTATATTTTTCTCAAATATAAATTTAGCATATATTACGTATATTTAGTATAAAATCATAACATTAAATTCGAAATATTTATTTAAATAAGTAATCACATTTTTTTTTTCCAAATCTATTAAATGAAAATTTTATGATAACAATATTACAGAGGGAAAAAAAAGAATTAATATTGTTGATAAATCAACCTAAGTAGGTGCTAGTTGTAATATTAGTATAACCTCAGGGGGTTTTTGGTAATTTTTGAAACCATAGGGGGTTTCTCGTAAATTAGCCTAATCTCAGGGTGGTCATTGTAAATCACCCAAAAAAGGAGAAAGGGTATTTTCGAATATTCGAATAAGTTTGTAATATTTTTGAAACCTTAGGGGGTTTTTGGTAATTTTTGAAAAAGTAGGGGGTTTTTCGTAAATCAGTCAAACCTCAGGGGTGGTCAGTGTAATTTTTCCTATAATCTTTTATATGTTTCATGCATAGCACTAGTTTTAAATATTGGAAATTAATGAGATATATATATATATATATATATATATATATATGTATGTGTGGGTGTGTGTTTTCCACAAGAACTCAACAAGACGGCAAAAAAATATCAGTCCGGAACAGCGAATTTAATAATTATGATATATTATTACCAATCAATAATGACCAAATAAAATGAAGGAAAAGTTAGTTGTAATAAGTAGTTCTAAAGAAATTTTAATAGAATTAACCACCAAAATTGACTTCGACATTAATTGTTAATTCTGGTATGAGCTCATAATGTATATGAAAATTAAACCAAAAATTGATGTATCCACATACCTAAGATCATACTCGATTATATTCTGTTCTTATCTCCTACACACACACACACACACACACACACACACACACACAAATGGTTGCGATAAGTGATAAATTAAATATAAAAGGAGGTATTTGATTCACTTGTTTACGGCATTAACTTCAACACCTCCAATTACACGTATAACATCATTTGATTTGTCATAACTCGAAATGCGGTTTCAATTTCAAAGTCCCAATATTAGGTTACAACAAACTCACTTAGGAGGTGATGCTAAGGAACTTCAATTAAAAATTTTAAAAATATCAAATTAAACAAGTTCACAAAATGTTTGAACTTGTATAGTCTCAACCATGTTCTTCTATTTCTTTTTTTTTTGGCCCGATAATACATTCATATCCTGACTCACTTACACTTGCTAGGGTTTGAACCCTTGCATATTACACTCCCCACTTATTTGCAAGGTTTTTATGTACAATTTCAAATTAGAGTACGTCGAACTATATAGTATAATTGTCAAGAACTTCACTTCTCACTTGTAACCACTAATTAAGGAAATATATGATATATCACACACACACACACACACCCCACCTCCAGCTTTGTAAGTCCAGTACGTATTGTGTAATAATTAATATATATATATATGGCAAAATTACAATTTTAGGACACTGAATTGCACATTATGTGATTTTGGGACACTTAGTTACCTAATTTCAATTTTAGAATAGGAATTTGCAAAATTTTCACACATTTAGGACGATTTACCTCGTAATTGTAAATGTTGCCGGAAATTGGACGGAATTAGGCTACGTAAGCCATCAGCGGTTCTAAAATTGGCAAAGTTTGATAGGTAATATATGAGGTGTACATTATGTATAATTTTCTACCATGTCATCCTGCCATGTGTACATTAGGTGTAATTTTTTTGACTTGGCAATCCTATTATGAAGTTGTATATACATACCAACACAATAGATATATACATATTATACATACACACACACACACACAAAATATATATATACATATTATATATATATACACACACACAAACCTGCCGTCCGCCGCTGTCGCCGGCCAAACCACCCCCCGCTAGCCAGACCCGCTGCCCGTGAAGGGCGAGAGAGAGAGAGAGGGAGAGAGATTGAGAATGAGGGAGAGAGAGAGGGGAGCGAGGGAGGGAGAGAGCGAGACTAAAGGAAGGAGGGAGAGAGAGGGAGAAACCAGGAAGGAGAAGGTGGCGATGGTGAAGGAAGGGGTGAAAAGAGAAGGCGACGACGCTGGGGGGTAGGGGGACGGAGGTGAGGGAGGGGGTGGAAGGAGGCCGAGGCGCTACGGGGTGGGGGTGAATTGGGTTATTTTTTATTATTTTTTTTACATGAAAATTTAATACATAAATAACGAAATAAAAATTTGCAAAAATATAAAAGATTTTTTATCATAAAAAATATGTTGTATATTTTAATAAGAAATTAAATTATTTTGATTTTTTTTTTGTATTTTATTACTACATTATTTATTTTATATTAAATTAAAAAGTTTACACCTAAGTTTGTGAGCAGTGCATTAATATGCCACGTGTATTTTTCCAGCCATTGAACGCGAATTGTCCTAAATGTGAGAAAATTTTGTAAATTCTTGTCCTAAAATTGAAATTATGCAACTAAATATCCCAAAATCGCAAAACGTACAATATGATGTCCTAAAATTGTAGTTTTGCCTATATATATATGTATATATCACTACAAGAATATGCATATTTTAAGGCAAATACATTCTGATAGAACTTTTCCGCCGAATTTCAGGCGAAAAACTCCAGCAAATGTTAATTATCAAGAATTTGGCGAAATATTCAAACAACTAAAAATAAAAAAGTCCTGCGGACATATTTTTGCCGAATTTTTTCATTTTCGGCAGATTTCCATCGTACATATCCATTTTTGCATACAATACTGCACGATAAATCATCCATTTTTGTTTTCTCTTCTTGACGAATCGATCCATAGAAAGTTTATAAAATTATCCCAGTAATATGATTAACTAATTGAAAGAGTTTGGATAATTAAGATAAAAGATAAATAACATAATTTAAGCATTCTTTTTCTCTGAAAAATAATGAAACTACTCGTTAGACACACACACACACACACACACAGAGAGATAAATTTAAACATAGAAAATTAAAATTTGGAACCACTGCACGCCAAAATTGCATTGCAAAACAAACCCTCATCAGTAAAATGGTCACGTAGTTTGCGTTTAAAAATGACTTATAATATATATATATATATATATATATATGTATATGCAAGTATAATTACGTGTATATATATATATATATGCAAGTATAATTACGTGCAACAATATAATGTTCTTGCATGCAAATCCATGCACGTCCACAATATACGCATAACACGCCCAAACTAGAAAACACACACACACACACTCATTCTAACAGAATTGATATTGCATCCATATAAATTCAGAGAGTTCAAAAAAAAATGGAAAATTTGGAACAGTTTGACATTATAAGGAGAAGAAAGAGAGAATTTGGGCTCCACGTCACCTGAGTGGGCGACGAGAATTCTAAATGGACGGTTACACGGACATCACGTGGACTACAAAATACCAGCCAATGGGGATCCTCCACGTGTGCAATTTCTACATCTGAATCCACCTGGCTAATTGAGTGGGGTTGACCACACCAGGAATGTGGGCCCCATCACTCTTAAGCAAGTTCGCCACCTCAGTATAGCTCTGCGGCTTGGACTTACCACTCGGCTCGGCTTCCGCACAAGGCTGGCTCTGGCTCATCCTATTTCGCTTCGACTCAGCTGGGTTCACCGGGACAGCCTCGGCTCGAGCCGAATCAAACTTCTGCCCGAACATCGTTCCTTTTGTTAAGAACTCGTAAGCCATATAGCCAGCTAAGAGCCGATTAGAAGACAGCGGCTGAAGCTGATCGGCTCCTCTGGACGACGTCGTAGGGGACTGATTTGTCCCACAAACGGCGCGACTAACGGCCGTTTGTTGCACTAACGGTTTCGCCAACGTGGACGTGGGGGAATAAAAGGCCTCCATCTCTTTCCGCTTCCGCGACGCCCCAGGCGTTAATATTCTCCGCGAATGGTAGCTCATCCTGACCGTCGGATTTTTAAGCGTCAAGATACACGGCACGTCAGCAATATTCTCGGAGGGCAAAAAGGTCAGTTCACGGTGAAAACGACGAGGAAAATTAAAATTGTTTAAAAAAACTGCCAAAAGAGGGGAAAAAAAAAGGAGAAAGTGGAAAAGGTTAAAAATCAGAAACCCAAGCACAGTTGAGAAATAAAGAGAGCTTAAAATAAAAATAAAAGAAAGGTAGTGGATTTTAAATTATTATAAAACGAGATTATAAAAAATTCAAGAAAAAAAAAGAAAATAAGTTGATTTTTTCAGCGATAGCAAGATGAGATTATCGGGAATTCGTAAAAATCCGGCCGGGGACGGTGGATCTGGAGTGGATAGACGGCAGTGAGAGGAATGGCTCCGCCGCGCACGGTGGAGAGAGAGGACAGAGAAAGGGCGAGGAGAGAGAGAGAGAGAGAGAGAGATGGCGTTACATATGAGAGAAACGAGGTTTTATAGAGAGGGGGAAGAGGAGGTGAAAGCGGGAGCTGAGGGCATCGTGCATTTTGGGATTTTTATAGCCAGTGGCCGGTATTTATTGCCCTTTGCTTTGTGTGTTATTACTCAAGTACCATTGGATAATGTTTGGCAAGACCTGTTGGCTGAATCTAGGCGCTTGGTAAAATATCCAAATTACCCTCTCCTGATCATGAACATATTGGGATGCAAGGGCTCATGCGTAATTTCACAGAACTGGGATTTTAAGGAATATAAAAGCCGAGCGAGGGCATTTAGGTATTTTCAGAGGTTCCCCTTCCCCGAGGCAGGATTGTCAAATTCTCACTTATGCTTGGATTGTGAAATTGCACTTTTTTGGTGCTACAAATTTGGCATCATCATATCGTTTTAAAATTTATTATTTTATTCTTTTCCATATAGTTAATTTTTTTTTATTTTGTAATTTTGCATTGACATATATGTTCCCCTCTGCATTATATAGGCATGAAAAATGTTGATACAACACTATCAATACAGATACAATGATAGGTAAAATTTTATGAGCGGACATCATATATAAAAATATTTTTATACTACTTTTACATTTATAAAAATATAGATATATATATATATATATATGTAGAAATAGGGACGGATCAAGAATTTTTGTTGTGAGGGCGAAATAAAATTAAAGATTTTTACATAAATTTGGGGGGGGGGGGGGGAGGGGTTAAAATTTAAAATTTTCAAATAAATACATATAAATTTTAGTTTAATATAAATTTGATGGGTGATTGCCCCTCTGCCTCTGGATCTGGCTCTGACCTTGTATTGCAATATGGCCAAACTAAGGGACCCTATGATGTATTTCTAGGTTGTTAATTGTGGATTATTTACCAACTATTTATTTATTGATACTCTGTTATAATTATATTTATCTGATTGTTCTACTAAAAAGGTAAATTGTCAAGCATCATGAAAATATTCTTTTTAATTATTATATTAATAAAAGTACCTAAAATGTTATTTTCTTGATGCTTAATAACAGTCAACAATGAATATTATATAAATAGACGTACAACCAACACTTGCTTTAGTTAGCACACCAAATCTCATGGTATGTAGGCATCAGATTTGCAAGATTTTGATTCTTGGTAAATTAATAGCATAATAAAATTCAATGTAGAAAAAATTACCATCTAGTGTGGTCCCTATATATTTAGTTAAATATGGAATGGACAATGTTGAGTTTAATTCATAAAATTGTATTATCTAAACTATTAATAAAAAGTTTGGGGAGTCTAATAACTACGTTGGTGTCTCTCACATATGTCATTTATTTTATGGTTATTGATAAATCCAGAGCAAATTTTGTTCAAATATCTTTTTTACCCTCAATGGTCAATAATTAAATCATATTAAAATTTACTTCCTAATATGATGATTAGCATAATTGATGCAAACGACAAGGTTCCCTCTACATTTTTACTTGTGGGTCCTTCTATTAAACAAGGTTCTTTAATATTAGTGTTTTTCATAAAAATAAAAAAATTAATAAAATAATTGGGTGGGATATTGGATATTTTAAAAATAGAAAAAAGATTATCTTGTAAGTAGGTTTGTACTTGATTCTCTCATGTGAGAGTAGCGGTTACTCTGGTTTGGGAGTCTGGTACCTCGTACGAGGGTTTATATCCATTACTACTCAGTCTAGGGAAGTTCCTTTACTTATTTCTAGTCTCTTCTAATTTTATCGTTGCCCTACTTTTGCTCTTTTTCTCTAGGATGATCCCTTCATGCGTGAAAGGTTATCCAAGCCATGGTGTGGTCTCATTCTCTTACGACTCTTGGACTATGGCTGTTGGGGTCATGGGGTAGGATCTAGAATGGATGAACAAAGTGCTAACGCTATTAGAGGGAGAATCGGAGGACGCTCCTACTATCGAAGGACGATTGGGCCAATAACCCTAATGCAGCCAAGTTCGTAGTGGTGGGTCAGGTCCTTACGAAGAAATTACTGAATTTTGATGGACTTAAGGAGTTACTTAAGTTCATGATATGCCCATTCATGGGGAAAGGAGGTCCAAAGGCTTGTAGAAGGTTGCTTCCTATTGATTTTTCACCGCATCCTGGATCAAAAGAGGGTGTTGGAGAAAAGTCCTTGGTTGTTCGAGAAATATTTTCTAATCCTTAAGGGGATCGAGGCAAGCGAGGATCCAATGGGAGCTAACCTTGATTGGCAGAAGCTATTCGTGCATATGCATGGACTATCTTTTAACAAACATAACAAAGGATATGGCTTAGGCATTGGAAACAAGATTGGTATTTTCAAGATATTTGATGTATTCTTGATTTTCGAATTCAAATGATTTCCTAACAAAATATTATTTTCTTCTTTTATATTATTACATGTTTGGAAAGAATAAGATTTGATTAATATCTTTCCTTAATATCAATTACCATATGTTCTAAATCTTGATGGAAGATTTAGATGGAAATTGACCGATTGCCTTTCATATTATTATACTCCACATCTTTATTATTTTGGTAAGTTTGACTTGGAATGATTTGAATGCATTAATCATGACTGGAACTTGCCTTAATTACAATCGGGAACTTTATTCATTCTGCTGAAATTAAGATCATATCTTTATCATTTTGGTAAGTTTGACTTGGATTGATTTGAATACATTAATCACGTCTGGAACTTGCCTTAATTACAATCTGGAACTTTATTTATTCTACTGGAACAATAACTTACTTGTTCTGGTACTATCGTTGGAACTTTCAGGCAATAACTATCTTTAAAGCAAAGCATTGATATTTAAAACCTTAAAATTCCCACTGCATTTTACAAAAATATTAAAAAAAAATTTAAGGCCCAACTCAAACCCCCCTTCTTAGGCACATCTTATCTATCAGTAAGCATAAAGCTCTGAAGTCCCCCCACAAGTCAGCCATTTATCCGAAGAGTTCTAAAAAACTGGCTACCCTCCAACTCAAACTTGTCGATTAACAAAATATATCAGCAGAGGTTGGGTTATGGCCCCTTCGGGAACAATGAGTATGTTACTATGGAATTGCCAGGGCTTGGGGGTCCTTGGACAGTTCGAGACCTGGAGAACAAATTATTCCATCATAATTTAAAGTATAAGTGAACACACACATATTATATATACATTTATATATATATATATATATATATTTACTCTGTAAAGAAACAAATGGCTACTATCTAAGTACATCATTGAAAGAAATTGATTATAAGAGAATGTCTTTAATATCATTTAAAATGGGTAAATTATGAATAATTCCCTAATATTTAGGATCACTTGCACTTTGTTCTCTATCATTTGCATTTATGCGAAAAAAACCACTTAATCTTTTTAAATTGACCATTGATACTCTCTAACTCCAATTCCGACTACATCTAAGAGATTATTCCATCACATGCAATGTTAAAATCAACCATTCATTCATGTCTATTAAAATTTGCATTGAAATGCAATGATTAGGGTAGGGGGGAGGGGGGGGGGGGAATGCATTTGTCCACATATGTTATAGGGTAATTTTGAGTTTTTTTTTTTTTTTTTACCTCATTTGAAGTATTTTGTGACACTAATACACACGCGCGCGCACACACATTTCATTTAATCACAACAATTCAATCGATACCTAAAATTGGCACCCTACCCATAAAATGGAGAATAACATTAAAAATCGAAAAAAAAAAAATGACTAAAGTGTCTGCATGGTAGCATGCCTGGTGGAACGACAATGGTATGCATTTCCTGGTATTATACGGATGTTCTAAGTTAAAAAATTTAATACTTTCAACTATAATTTTTAACACTTTTATACACCATCTTGTTCTAAATTTCAAGGTTAAGGTGAACTTAAGTTCCATTTCAGGTATTGACTGAATTTATATATAATTTGATTTGACATACTAATGTAATTGATTAATATGTATTAAATTTTTCCTTATAATGACAAAATAAAATAAAATAAAATTCGTTGTAAGAAGAAATTTATCAGACAAACTTAGTGAAATTTTTACTGTTATGAAATTAAAATTTGAACTATAAATCAATTCAGAAAATAGGAACTATGCATTCGGGGGGGGGGGGGAGGCCGGAGGGTAGATCTAAGTACCAAAAATGGAATAAAATATGAAACAATTAATGAGAATAAATTTGGTTTATTTTGTAAGATTGGTACCATTTTTGCAATAATCTTTATATCATGGGTTCAAAAATACGATTAATCGTATAATTTTCCTATAATTCAAGTTATCATTGTGACATTTTTATTTTTTTTTTCAAATATACACGTTAATAAATGAATTAAAATCCTCAAACAAACGTTACTTCAATTTTTTCACAACCAATTCAGTTTTCGAAACTACTTTTGCTGCAAACGTCTTCACATCGTAGTTCAAAATCATTGTTTTCTCAGAGAAAGTAATGATAACATTATCACATATATTGATATTTTAATTAATATTATATTTAATAATTTTATTAATAGATAATAAAATACAATTAACAACAAATCAATCGCTTGTAATCTTGAATATAATCAAGTGATGCGCGAATGTATTTTCCTAATGGGGCCCAATCTAGTCACATTGGTCTGTTCTTTGCTTCTTGCTTTAGTTTGCACTAATAAATCATAGAAAAAATTACGCTCACCATCCCTGAGGTTTGATTAATTTATGAAAAATCTCCCTACTTTTTCAAAAATTACCAAAAATCCCCTAAGGTTATATCCATATTACAAACTTATTAGAATTTTCGAAAATACCCCTTTCCTTTTTTTGGGTGATTTACACTGACCACCCTGAGATTAGGTTAATTTACGAGAAACCCCCCGTGGTTTCAAAAATTATCAAAAATTCCCTGAGGTTATACTAATATTACAACTAGCACCTACTTAGGTTGACTTATCAACAATATTAATTCTTTTTTTTTTTCCTCTGTAATATTGTTATCATAAAATTTTCATGTAATAGATTTGGAAAAAAAATGTGATTACTTATTCAAATAAATATTTCGAATTTAATGTTATGAATTTATACTAAATATACGTAATATGTGCTAAATTTATATTTGAGAAAAATATAATTATATGCATCGTATATATCCATTATGTGAAATGAGAAATATAAACTTAACATTGATTGAAATAAAAAAATTAAAATTAAATAATGCACTTGAAAACTTTATTTAGTTTGAGGACTCTAACTCATTTCTCTTCAAATTTACTCCGTACTAGCGATAATATAACATACTTGATGTGTTGGTAGATACATTTAATGCATTAAATTCAGAATATTTATTTGAATAAATAATCACATTTTTTTTCAAATCTATTACATGGAAATTTTATGATAACAATATTACAAAGGGAAAAAAAAGATTTAATATTGTTGATAAGTCAACTTAAGTATGTGCTAGTTGTAATATTGATATAACCTCGGGGGGGTTTTGGTAATTTTTGAAACTACAGGGGGTTTTTCGTAAATTAATCCAATCTCAGGGTGGTCAGTGTAAATCACCCAAAAAAGGGGAATAGATATTTTCAGAAATTCAAATAAATTTTTAATATGGATATAACCTTAGGGGGTTCTTGGTAATTTTTGAAAAAGTAAGGGATTTTTCGTAAATTAACCAAACTTCAGGGATAGTCAGTGTAATTCGCCCTAAATCATATATGCCTGGACTTGAAAATTATTATTATTATTATTATTATTATTATTATTATTATTATTATATTAAGGACAAAGTAATTTATTAATTTGGCGGTGCAATGCTAATTTACGTACCTAACATGTTCACTTCATTGAATACTAATTATCGAAAAAAGAAAGAAAAATAAAATAGGATTGATCTCACCGATATTGGCAAATTGTTCACAATCATTAATTTCATTAAAATATATTTTAAAGAATATTTTCCAATGAAAGTGCATTGATCAAGTTTTTCTATAACAATTCTAAGAATTTCTTGGTCTGATAGCGATGAGTAGGCCTGATAACTAAAAAAACTCATAGGTTCGATTTTATGAATGTGGACTTTATTTTATTATGTAATATCTTGGTTATCGTATTGCTTCTTGCTTCTTTGTACTTTATAGGATTTATGAATAATGTGAAAATTGTATCAAATTTGAAATAATAATATAATTGCTTGAAATATACTCTACCGCTTGATGTTAAAAAGAAAAAGAAAAAAGATTTTCTTAAACACTAAATGATATGCTATGCTTGAGGCCCACAAATTTGTCCGTCCGAATCGTTTTTTGACATTTTTCATGTAATATTTTCTTTTATATTGATCATATACACAACCACGTGTATTGATGAGTCGTCGAAATTAGAAAAGAGAATGTATAGTTTGTTTCCTATCATAATTTTTTTTCCTCTTGCCTATTTACAATCATTCATCGATACACATAATAGATATTAATAAGTGTAAAAAAAAAAATATTAGACGAAAATTATTAAAAAGGATGCGAATTGCAAAGTGGTGGTCCGCAAGAGATACTCTATATCTAAGTTTCACTATTGACTACTTCAAATTATTTCTCGCTCTACAGAAATAATTAGTCAAAATTGATAGATGAATTTATTGTACCGGATGATAAACCATTCAAATATTCATCCACAAGTGATGTTAGACATCACACATTGTTTCAGAGGACCAAATTAAGGTACTTTGAAATGTCATTATCAAACTCTCATGTTCACATATTTAACGTTTAAATTTTAATGCATTGATGCTGATTGTATATGAAATCAAAAATGAAAAATGAAAAGGAAGAAGAAAAAGAAGTATTTTATTATGTAATTCCATAAAAAAAAAATTAGGGAGCTTCCTTACTAAGCAATCATAATCCTGTGAATTTGAGTAGTAGGAGTGTAAATAGAATCGAGTTGGCTCCTATATTTTGTGAACATGTTCTATTCTAGTTTTAAGGAGGTGTTTGCAATTCCTAAACTAAAGTATTTTTTAGCTTTTACTCGAAAAAAAAAAAAGAAAGGAAAAAAGCAAACTAAGTATTTTTTTAGTTTTTGTTTTTCTACTTCTGTTAAAATAAAAAGTTCAAATAAGCTAGTAGTTGAAAACAACTTTCTGTATGCTTTTTTTTTTGTTCCTAAGTTTTTAGTTACTCTTTCAAAAGTCGACCACTACTTTTCACTATTTTTTTTTTCACACACTATCCATTTGTACTATTTAAAATTTTTTCAACATTCTCTACAACTTCTACTATTTCAAAAGTAGAAGTGTTTGCGAAAATCCTAATTCAAGCTTGAGCTTTTCAAGCTCAAGTTATTATATTAGTCGGGCTCCAACTCATTTTTGTTACAGTTTGAACCGGTTCTGAGTTTTTTCTTTTCTTTTAATAATTTTTATGTTATTTATATCATGTAATATTAAATCAATCTTAATACTATCAACATAATATACATATATATATATATATCTATTGCATACATATTAAATAAATATTTGGTAATAATATCTATATATTATTCCAAAATCAAGCTTATTTGTTGCTCTATAATTCTCTTTTCTCATCCTATACTTCAATTTTCATGTTATTACCTAAAAACTTTATTAGAAATTTACAGATAAAAATTGATAAATGAACAAGCTCGAGTTCAAATTTGGGAGCTTATTTGAAACATATCTTGAGATTGAGATTGACATTTAATTGTATGTTCTGAGCTCAAGTTCGAGCCACTTCCAATCAAGTTGAGTTCGAATCGAACTCTGCTCATGCTTGATTTATTTACAGACTTAGTTTCTGGCACCAACCAAATATACTGTGTTTATTTTGATTCAATCTGCTGTAAGCCGCGCCACAATTTCTCTATCGGCAAATTTATGTCAATTTTTTAATAAGTGGCTAATTTAAGTGAAATTATCTATGTAGAGCTTAAGCTCGAAATGTGAAAAATAAAAGTTAAAAAAAGAAAAAAGAAGAAGAAGAAGAAGAAAAAGGAAAAACTTATCGAGCTCAAGTCCAAACCCTACCCCCCACCCCCCAAAGAAAAAAAATTAACTTTTATATAAGTTATGTAATAAAAATTTTAATTTTTTCTACTTTATTTTATTTTTGATGATTTATTTTTACACAATCTCATTTACCATAATTAATTAAATTCTCTATCTTTATCTTTCCTCTATTTCTCCTTCTTCTTTTCAAATTAAAATATTAAAAATTCTATTAGATTTTACTTCTCTCTCTTATTCTAATTAAAACACCAAAAATCTTATTTGAAATTTTCTTCTCTCACAAACCATACAATATTCAACTTTTTCTTAAAAAACGTGTACTAATTTTGGAATTTATACATTTATTTATTTCTTTTTTTTTTGTAATTGATTTTTGTGGAGAGATTTAAATATTAGGATTGTTGATATGAATTTTGATAGTTGTTCAATATTAAACTTAATGAATCTTAATGTTTGTTTGTTGGGCTATTGAACTTGAATGAATTTTAGTAATTTAAGACTTGATATTTAATTGGAAGTGATTTGTATAATGTGATGGCGGCGAAAAAAAGATGGTTTTTAAGTTTTGAATATATTTTTTTTATTGCGAGAACAAAGAGAGAGAGAGAAAATATATATTTTAATACTTTTTGAGTTTTTATTATATTTCATTATGTGGGTTTATGTTAATTTTATTGAGTATTATTAAAAAGTTTTTTGTTAAGTATATTTTAAAATCAATTCATTATCCACTACATTTGCTTCTTTTAAAATAGAGAATACTTTTTTTCAGTATCATTTTTTATATATTGTTTTGATTACAACACTTTATATACATATATATATATATATATATATATATATATATATTAGCACTTCTAATTGGTTGTATACGCATAAATATAATTACTTTATTATTTTATATGTCAATATTGTATATAACCCTTATATTTATATATTTTAATAACTAATGATGTCGAAAAAATTTCGCCCCCGCCCCCACCTCCCAATCAAATTCTTGACTCCATCCCTGAAAACGAGTTGAGCTCGGCTCCAAGCTCATTTAGAGCCGTAGCAAGCTTGTGTCACCAACCAAAATTATTGTGTTTTATTTTGACACTACTTGCTCCAAAACTCGTCAGATTTTCTCTATTGTCAAATTTATGTCAACATTTTAGTAAGTGAATAATTTGTGTAAAGTTAACTCCGAGTTTAAATTGTAGCATAATTTATGTAGGTGTAACAATAATGATAAATTTGGTCAGTTATCCATCTTAATAAAAAAAAAAAGGACCTACACACCTGATAAATGTCATATTCATTATATATCGTGGCCCTAGGCCAGCTAGCATAATTGCATTAGTCATAAACTCAGTGAAAAATTTAGGTAAGCACTCTATTTCAGTAATTGGGCAGAATTCTAAATATTAATTAGACTGATTAAAAATTGCAACCAAAATTCGGATATGTTTGACTTAGATTTTCTTTTTTCTTTTTCTTTTGTTTATGGAAAATGTTATATTACAATATAGAATACAACCAAAAGAAATTAACACTAAATTGGAATAACAACCGTATTTATATGAAAAGGAACCCCATCTTATCATTGAGGAAAGGCCTCATTGACATGTCTGACTTAGTTTCTGACAGTATCAGTTAAACACAAATTGAACTGATTTGTTTTTAATTTACCTTTTGTTATTCATCTCACGAGTAAGCCTCATTTGTTATTCTAAAATTTTTCTTTCAAGTTTAAAATCCTGCCACGCTTAAATCAGCATTAGGAAGCAGAGAAATCTAAAAATTGAGAGTTTAAAGAGAAAACATTCAAAAAAAAAAAAAAGACTTATGAATGTCCACTTTTCATGTTGTTATTTAGGGCACGTTTAGATATGTTTAACATTAAATTGCTTCTGGAGTCATGTTTTTTTAGTAGAGATTTTTTTTAAGTCACACAGTTTTGAGATTGGATGCAATAATTAAATGTATTTTTATTTGAAACTACTTTGAATAGTTCTTTTTTAAAAGCCACATTTTGACTTTTTTCCCGGATTTTGCTTTTTTCTTTTTCATTCAAAAGTTCATCCAAACACACAATTTTTTCACTAAATTGTTGTTCTTTTTCGAAAAAAAATTAAGTACTTCTCCTTTAAAAAAAACTAATCCAAACGGATTGTTAGGCTATTTACAGTGGTGAATTTGGAATCATCTTATAGTTTTGTTGACTTAATTTGAAATAAGTGAGATTAAACCTTATTAAGCTGTTGAGATTGAACGGCTTGACTTCTTCTTTGATTTCTTGGGCTTTAATATTTATTTAACCGCATATGATGAAATTCATATTATAGTTTATTGCTAATTACATATATACGTATATATATATATAATCATTCTTAAAAACGGGCTCATGGGATGTCATTCAGATCAGTATTTCATTTTATTACATTATTATTTTTATCGAGTAATATACACTATGGTTAAATACGCACACCTTTCGATAGTATCACAGTTTCCCTTAAACCCAACAAACATCCTTAACATCGAAATTATGCTTAATTTTAGTGATTATTTTAAGTGATCTCATTTTCAAGAAACAGCTTGCGACGAAAGAAAGCCAAAGTAGGATCTATTTCATTAATAGATTTAATGTAGATTCTAATATCACTTAATTATAAAATATACCTCCTTTGGTTCTTTAATCTTTTATATTTTTGATCGTTGGAAAATTAAATGACTTGAATCGGATTATGTGGTTACAAGCGAAAGGAGGGTGGGCCGGATGGGCTCGGCCCATTTGCTGATAATATGGGCTGTATGTTAATCATAAGCTTAGGGCCGTGAATGGAGCAGATTTTAATCCGAATCTGATTCGTGCCGGATCAGAATTCTTAACATTTTCAACTGATTAAAATGTTCGATGGATCATATCTGATTATAAATATCTGTAGTCCGAAATAAGCGGATCACAATCCGTTAAATTTTCTGATCTTCCACCTGGCCCATTTACTTAAAAAAAAAGTTAGATTTTTGCGTCTGGGCTTTGCATTGTCCATCTACCCTTTTATAGGGCCGCCAGAAGCCCTATTGTTGGGTGTTCCTCACTTTCCAAATAAGATGCATAAAACCCTTTTATCTATCGAATTCTAGTTCTTTTTGTATTTTAATTATTCAACTTTATTTCTTTATATTTTAACATTTAATATATACAAGTTTCGTACCTTACCCACTAAAATTAAATTTAATGGAAAACTTCAACGGTGGATCACTAAATTTGAAAAATAAATAATAATCTAAACTTCGTCAGATTGAGGAGAAGATGACAACAACTTCAAAGTTTAGTTTGGAGGTGATGGTGGCAGTTTAAGCATGGTAGAAGATTTTTTTCATTATTTGGTAAAGTGTTTTGAATGGGTATTTTTTTAAAAAAAGAGTTCATTGTTTGTGATATTGAGAGAAATATGATAGAGTGTAATTTTTATTTTTATTTTTTGGGTTTTAACCATCCGATTCTAATTCATTGGCCGACTAATCCAGATCGGGTACTACAGAAGCCCATTATGGGGCCTCCAATCCAGTTGCTCCATTCACAACATCAAAATTTGAACTCTAGACGTTGCTTAAAGGATCAAGCATCTCATCTCGCTAGACCAACTGATAGTTGGTTGATAGAGTGTAATGAAATTAAGTTGAATAAACATAATGTACAAACAAGCATAACTTGAAGAGCAAAGTATATGATAGTAATTGACCTTGTGTTATTATGTACTCTGTGAGCTTAATTGATCTAACTGAGTGGAAAACTGTTCGAGGTTTGACAAGTGGGTTGTTTGGTTGCAATAAATGGCCTCTTCTATCCGCAGTCTTTGGTCTAATGTAGATGGTGTATGTATATATATATATATATATATATATATATATATTTGTGTGTGTGTGTGCGCGCGTGCGTCTCCTCTCATAATTTGCAGCACTCGTGGCCATTGGAGTGATGTGCCTAGCTATACATTACCGGACACTACACAAGAGTCTAATAATACAACAAAATGAAGTATTGACATTATTATGTGTCAAAAAACTTATAATTGAACTAAACAAGGTAAGTAAACTAGGCTTCTTGGGGAGGTTTCATGGTGTCTAAATGAATATATACTCAATTATATTGTAAGTTATTGAATGAGAGTACGATAAAGTAATAGAATATATACACAATTATATTGTAAGTTTTGATTTACACTCACTTAATTTCATCACGTTCTAAATGTGACTTCACAATTCTTCGAGTTAAAATTTTCATTTCATAATAATCCTTCAATTTATTTTCTTTGGTTGATTCTTAGCCAAAAACGGCTACGTACGTGCGATAGATAAATTAATGCTTAAATACTACGTGCCCCTCATGAAGTATCGAATCTTAACCAAAATTCTAACAAATAGTCAATTGAAAGATCAACATGAATAAGATTTTACTTTTAACATATGGATTAAATATGAGAGACATAAAAGTGATTGTAAACTAAAAGATGAGATCAGGCCATTCGTGCCATTTGTCCTAAAGTAAAATATTACGAATATCTTAATATCTGATTTAAATGATTTATAACTCACTTGGATACATAAGTGTATAACTGCTAAAGTTAATCCCTTTTGGACTAAGAACAGTCGAAAGTTGTTTTGTCCCCATCAGTACTTGAATTTCTAACCCCTCTAATAATTACCATAACATTTAGTCACAATCAAATATTTGTCCGATTTTCTTTTTTTTCACAAATTCAAAGGATAGCTTTCTAGAAGCAATAAGTATGAACAAGCATAAAGTCATCGATATTCTTAGTCATTGAAGTCCTCGTTTCATATGTGTAATAGTTTACTCTTAACATTGACTATATATGTGGGATGTGTGTATTAATATAATCAACTTGCTTATCCCAAAACGGGCTTTGGGCCATAAAATCTTGCTCAAGTCAACTAATATTGTAGGTTCTAGAATATATATATTATCGGAAAATAATACAACTTGATTTTGTAGAAAAATAATTCACCTTATTTGTCGAATTTATTTACTTTCATAATTCGCCTTTTTTTTTTGAGTTTGTAGGAACTAATTAATTATCCACGTACCAAATTAACGTTGCCAATATACTATCTTCATTTTGCAATATCTGCTCCTTAAGGTTCTTTTCACATAAATTAATGAGAATTTAAAAATGCACCATAGTTGACAATTTTACCTTTATTAATAACTTACTAAAATTTTAACAATTCCAAATAAATACATTAAATATTGTATTTTATTTGTAAAATGAGAAAATATTTTAGAAAAAAACTAAAATGACAAAATGACAAATATTGCAAGAAGGAAGTAGTATATATATATATATATATATATATATAGTTTTGGAGCATATTAGTCAGACGTAAGAATAAACTTGTCCCTAATTAAGAGGACTTTTTGTATTTAATAGTTCACATGGAGATCGACAACAATTAAGGCAAATTTAAATAAAGCATCAAAATCTTATAATTTGTCTTTAAAAATTGTATATGAAGATGATTTGAAATATTATGGAGCCCATATATTGAAAAGTCTTCTCGTATATTAATGGAGGTATTTTTATAATGTTTAAAAACAAATAAAATAGTCGCTTAGTATCATATTTATTGTAGTGTAAGGGCCCCAACGATTGCATTTCAATTCTCAATTTTGATTTCCAATGAAGTAAATAATTTTTATCTTGTTCGTTCGCTTTTGAGTAAAAATAAAAATATGATTGGATGAGTATGAACAAATGTTAAATAATTATTTGGTTAAAAATGATAATTAAATATAATATTAACTTTGTAGGTTCATTATCAATTGTGATAGTCTTAATTTGTGAGCCATATTATTAAATTAAATATATTATTTAAATATAATAATGCTAATTTGTGAGCCGTACTAATTTACTAATGGCTGTGGAATCTTCACTCATATGATTTTGCAAATGGATAACTTCGAAAAATTTGCAGCGTTGAAAAACAAAAAAAAATTTAATATGAATCTTGTGTTTAGATAACACATATATAAATTGAATATTTCAAATTATGTTATATTTTATTTTTTATTTTTTAAAAAATAAATTAATAACATAATATAATTTAAAAAAAAATTAATATGAATCTTGTGTTTAGATAACACATATATAAATTGAATATTTCAAATTATGTTATATTTTATATTTTATTTTTTTAAAAATAAATTAATAACATAATATAATTTAAAAAAAAAATTAATATGAATCTTGTGTTTAGATAACACATATATAAATTGAATATTTCAAATTATGTTATATTTTATATTTTATTTTTTTAAAAATAAATTAATAACATAATATAATTTAAAAAAAATTAATATGAATCTTGTGTTTAGATAACACATATATAAATTGAATATTTCAAATTATTTTATATTTTATATTTTATTTTTTTAAAAATAAATTAATAACATAATATAATTTAAATTATTTGATATATGTGTGAAGCCCGCATCGAGTATATAGAAAAGTTTCCCTTGCAAAACAATATTTCTTGTTAATGTATCTATTTTGCTGAAGTAAGCAATGAAGTAGAAGTAGCTTCTCTTTTGTCCCATGTACCTGGTGCAAGAAAGATTTCAACCTCTATAAAGTCCTTTGTTAGGTTTTTAAGGAGCGGCCCCTATCTACATTGATCATTTAAGTAGATTTCAGTCATTTACTTATAGGAAATAATTGCATTGAATAACATAACCCTTCGTAAAAAAATAAAAATGAAATAAAATTTTAACTAGGTACAATAATTAAAAACATATTAATTACTGAAGAAAGATGATTTCAATAAAATAAATCTCTTGAATATTGGTTATTTTATACAATATGATCTAGGTGACGAGAGAGAGAGAGAGAGAGAGAGAGAGAGAGAGAGAGAGAGAGAGAGAGAGAGAGAGAGAGAGGAGAAGCAGCAGCAGCAGCAGCCAATTTTAGCATGATCATGAATATGGATAATAAGTGGCCGGGGCACTACTACCCTTAGGGAATAATCGATTATTAGAATAAGGGTGGCATTTGAGAGGTTCTAATAAGAACTAGTTTAATCTAACTCCACGAATTATATGACAAGTGTATTATATTTATCAAGTGATTGATTATTCTTATAATTTGGTTCAACCCAACGAATTATATGACAAATGTCTATTACTTGTCAAGTAATTAATAATTTCTCTTAAATTATTAATTTATAAAAAATATTTTATATTTATTAAGTAATTAATATTGATTCAACTTAATAGAATTTGGGCTAGAATTTTTCCGTTCTTAATAATTGAGAGCATGTACCAATAATAAATGGTCAAAGAAAATCTTAATGCTATCTTCATGTATTGTAATTAAATACTAAAACTAGTATCAAGCATAGTATAATGATTCACGAAATACGCCTTAATACTATTTTAAAAACGGCCTATCCCATGTTGTGACCTAGTACCTACCCCAAGTCGGTCAATGGCTGATGGCCTCAGTTCAATACCATATTTTATTTTATTTTATTTTATTTTATTTCTTCTTTTTTTTTCCAAATATGAAATTTCATTTATAACCCCGAGGTTCTTGTCATTTAACTACTTCCCTTCATATCTCTAATTAAAAGTCCCCGATTTTTATTTAAATACCTCTCTCTCTCTCCCCCTAAGTGTTCATCGAAATTCGATTTGATCGAATTAATATTAATTACATGACGAATATATTACATTAGCTATATATTTATTGTATATTTTATAAAAAATAATGGACCAAAAGATTAATATAATAATGTACTTTATTTTATAATTTATTAAACTCGATTATATTTAGATCGATTAAAACTTATCTGCGCCCACGTGGTTTGTGGTAGCTAGTTGTAAATGTCCCATGTGTGTAGACACTTTAATGTTCAACCATAGCTGCGAAGACTTATCGGCCAATACGGACAAAAAGTGTCGCCAATCACTAGAATATACGAGTCTATAAAAGACCAGTTCGAGGTCTAAAGGCAAAAGATACACTTGCAAGTAGCTAGAGAAAAGTAGAACTAAACACCACACATACAGACTGTGTCTAGCTATGGTAGATCAGGAAAATGGTGATGATTTGTATACACAAGATGGGACTGTGGATCTCAAAGGCAACCCAATTCTCAGATCGAAGAGGGGTGGATGGACTGCTTGTTCCTTCGTTGTTGGTATCTCTCTCTCTCTCTCTCTCCTTCGACATGTCTAAAAAGGCCTTTTCTCCTGCACTGGTTTCTTTTTTGGGCATGAGTTAATAGTAGGGGTGGCAAATGGGCGGGTTGGGTTGGGTTTGGGTTGGGTTCATATGGGTTGGGTTTGAAATGGGTTGGGTACAAAATGGGTTCAAGTATATGGGTTCAAGATGGGTTGGGTCTGGGTTGGGTTGGGTTGAACCCAAATGGATCCAAATTTCAAAATGAAAAAATGTGTATTTCTTATAGTTGGAAGATTGTATTTATCATTATTTACTTTATTATTATTATTATTATTATTATTATTATTATTATTGCTACTACTTTGAAAAATGTAAAAAAATTTAGCTATCAATTTAAATCGATTCCTATCATCAATTCAAATTTTTATTTCATTATTTGATAAGTTAAAAAATCAAAAAGTTTCACACACACACACTGCACACACACACACACACAGTTTCACACACACACACACACACTGCACACACACACAGTTTCACACACACACTGCACACACACACACACACACACAGTTTCACACTGCACACACACACACAGTTTCACACACACGCACACAGTTTCACACACACGCACACACACACACAGTTTCACACACACACACACACACACAGTTTCACACACATGCACACACACACACACAGTTTCACACACACACACACACACAGTTTCACACACACACACACACACACACTGCACACACACACAGTTTCACACACACAAACACACACACACACACGCGCACTGCACACAGTTTCACACACTGTGTGTGCAGTGTGTGTGTGTGAAACAGTGTGTGAAAGCACACACAGTTTCACACACTGTGTGTGTGTGTGTGCAGTGCGTGTGTCTGTGTGAAACTGTGTGTGCGTGTGTGTGTGTGTGTGAAACAGTGTGTGAAAGCACATACAGTTTCACACACTGTGTGTGTGTGTGTGAAAATGTGTGTGCAGTGTGTGTGTGAGTGATGATAATAAAAGTAATTACAAATTATAAATCCACACATTCCAAACCCATTTGAACCCATTTTAAACCCAATATAAACCCAAAACCATCTTAACCCAATTGGAACCAAACCCAACCCAACCCATTATAAATTTTTTAAACCCAACCCAACCCAAAATCAATTAAATTGGGTTGAACCCATGGGTTTGAGCCCATTTTGCCACCACTAGTTAATAGTAATGAAAGTACAAAATAAATATGAATTGAATTGAATTGAAGAAGTACTTTTCTTTAATATTTGTCTCTTTAAAATCTAAGTTTCAATTAGTACGGTTTTACCATATATCATGAAGAACATAAGGAAGATCCTGTGTGTGGTTACTCTAAAGTCTAAAGTCCCATTCTTGTTTATTTTTGGTTAAATAACATAATCTCATCAAAACAATAGTCTCAACCTGCATGCACTAAGCATGAAAAAAACCAAAAAAAAAAAAAAAGAGTTGAGTTATATATTATCCTTAATTAATTCACTTTATGATTAATTAATCCTTCTTTTTTTTAAGGCAGAAGCTTAATTGTCTCATTAATCATATTGATAAGAGAATCTTGATCATGAGATTCTTTTTTTGTCGACTGAATGTGTTTGGTTGGGTTATTATCCAAAAGTCAAACTTTACCAAAAAATATCTAACTGGACATGCAAAAATCTAGCCTTCTTATCCATCCAAAGACTAAGGAACACCACAATCAAGTTCCAATTAGAGCTTTTTTAACCTTGTATATATATATATATATATATATATATATATATGGAGCCCATATCTTGCAATTTGGATTTATATACAGTGATGCCCAAAAAATATTAAAAAATAAAATTTCGGCGTTTCATTCACTCCAATGACTAAAAACATCACTTGATGATAAGGAGTAGCGTCTCATTAGCCTCAAATTAAGTCAGAGAGGCTGGAGGGGGTGGTCGCTGTCCCTCAATCTAATATTGAGCTAAAATTTGTGTCTATTTTTTTTTTTAGAAAAATTATTTTTTGTCCCCATAAATCATAAAAACTTATTTAATATTTTATAAAAATTTAACTTCGTCCTCAAATAAGAAGTTTTAACTCTATCCATGGCTAACCCTATAGATAGAAGAATCCTTCTAATAAATTCACCAACTTTATTACATGACTTTCCTCTTGCAATAACTACACCTTTTAATCTCCCCAACCTACTTGCACTTGTGAGTTATGGCACAACTAATGTCCAACAACACAAAAAACAACTTGTAGCCACCGGTTCCTGAGATGTTGCACTTGTTACACTGTATCCGATGCATGATTTTACGGAAAATATGTACTTATTTATGTACTTATTTTAATTATAAAATAAAAATAATCGTGTCGTGGTTAAGCACGCGTCATTCGTCAAAATACTTGTCACATAAAATACACTATTACATACAAAGGTGACGTTAGAAGGTGCAATTGTCCTCCTATCTCAAGCTTAAATTATATTTTATTCGAATTCATCCGTTGAATAAAAATTTCTGACTCGATTTCTATGCTTATGCAGTATACGAGGTATTCGAGCGTATGGCGTACTATGGGATATCCTCGAATCTCTTCATATATTTGACTAAAAAACTTCATCAGGGAACAGTTAAGTCGGCCAATAATGTGACAAATTGGGTGGGGACAGTATGGATGACCCCTGTATTGGGTGCCTATATTGCTGATGCTGTGTTGGGACGATATTGGACTTTTCTCATTGCTTCAGCTATTTATCTCTCGGTATGTCTTATTAATTTAATCTTGTCTTTAGTTTTAATTTTCTTCTTTCTTTATTGGATTTTTCGTAATTGACATAGGTATGTGTAGGATTGATAATGATACGGACATAGGGACACGAACAAGATGACAGGATTGTTATAAAAAATTACAGGGCAACGTTACATATGTCTAAGACGTGTATGTAATAGTTACTTAATTTAAGTGAAAAATATTGAATTTAATCTACAAAGAAGTGTGTATTGGTGTTATAAGGTACTAAGAAAAAAAAAATGTAATTAAGAGTTATGAATTTGTCATGTTTTTATAAATATAAAGAATTTAGGAAAATTTTAGTTAAGATCTAGGGTTAATTAATTCAAAAATCGTCCCTAAGAATTGGTAAATTATAAATGGCATTCTTCTTCTTTCTAAAATTGCCAAATCCTCCATTCTAAGTTTACAGAGTTTGCGTCTTCTAGGATTCTAGAAGAAAATTGCTCTGACTATACTTTTTTGGTATGTCATCTTGTTGTATCATTTACGATTACATATATTATGTTCGAGCGAAATTGAAAAATCATTTAAATCTTGTTGAGATAAGCAATTCTCTTTCATAATTCTAACGGGTATAATTTTGTAAACTTAGAACGGGAGATATTTATAATTTCGAGAAAAAAAAATAGTTATAAAATTATGAGGAAAAGTCTTCGTAATTAACCCTCAAATATATAAAACCAATTAATTTAAGCAACCATAGATGATAGTTATGGACATGTCACATGTTTCCGTGCATTTTACATGCTAGTAGTGTATATTATAATCCATGACATCAGACAAGCGTGTCCATTATTTAATTTTTTTGTTTTTATTAATATTTTTAAAAACAATTTGAAATTGTCGTATGACACATGGTGCATCAAGTGTCCTTAGTTTACCACCATGGTGGTCTAGTTCCATTGAGACACACACACACACACACACACACACACACACACACACAAAGAAATAGTTTAGTGGTTACGGTTCATCACTCATCTTGAATATTCAAGTGAAGTTGAAAATGTAGAATTTGAGTCTGTTTGGATGAGTTTTTTTTAAAATAGAAGCACTTATTTTTTTTTAAAAAGTATTTTAGAGTAAAAAATTTGTGCTTGGATGGACCTTTTTAAAAAACAGAAGCCACAAAATAGCCAAAAAGGTTTTTGGCTTTTTTATAGAAGCTACCTAGTGTAATTTCAAATAAAAATATATTTTAAAGTATTTTTAATTAGTGCGTTTAAACGCAAAATTGATTAACTAAAAAAATTTTATTATAAAAAGCACCTCTCAAGAAGCATTTTTTTTAAACCCATTCAACCAAATTTTTTGTCAATTATTTGGGATTATGGGCTATGTCGATAGATGGTGGTTAGTTTATAATGTTTGATTCAATGATGGACAGTGTTTAATTTATTAATATATTAGTGGGACTACGGTAAAAGTGTTAGATTTATCTTCTCAACCAGTTTTGACAAAATGAATATTTCATAGCAGTTAAATTCTTTTAATTGGGAAAGTCACACCGATTCTCACGATCTGATCTTTTATTTTATTTTTTTTTTAAAAATAAGTGTCCTTATTTGACAATTAATTTTCTATAGATACTCTTGTATCTTGTTGGGTGTCGGGTGGGACTTTCATTGCATTTACGTGTGTATCTGAGTAATTTAATTTTATGTCACAGTCGTATGGTTGTACATATATGTGTCCCAAAAAAATAAATAAGATTAAGTTGAAGTTGAAGTTGAAGTCAACCCCGTAGCTGTCGCATTTATCAAACTTCAAGGGGCTCAAAGATTAACAATTAATTACAGGCTATCTAAAATAATGTGAATTATTGATGTTATCAAAAAATAAATAAATAAATTCAAATCATTGTACGTAACCACTAACCAATAAAGATCAAGTCGAAGTGGTCCATCCACCGACTAACGTTACTTGAACACTCCTCCTCCTCCTCCTCATCATCATTATTATTATTATTATTATAACTGCATAAAATTCAATTAGGTAGCTATAATTATTAATAAATAATTATTTATAAACTTTCAAGGTAATGAATTTTGACAGCAACAATCTTAACATCGGTGAGCAATGGTGTAAATGAATCAAGTCGAGCTGATCTCAAAGTACTGTCAAAGCTTGATTTAAATTTCTTATTAAGGTTGAAATCTTATTTGATCTTAGTTTGATTATTAAATGAGCAAAGTTCAAACAAGTTTTAGTCAGGCTAAACTTGAGTAATTTGATATTTTTATACATAAATTACCACATTTTAATTAATCGAGTTGAGTTTCAAATTTTATTGAACGAAAAATGAGTTCAAGCTTGATTTGTCAAGTTTAATGAACTTAGCTCACATGAACTTTATATAATCAATCTTGAGTCAAATACCGAATAATTTGATTCATTTTTCAACCCTGGTAATGAGTAATAATTTGTACTTCGTAGAATAATTTCCAAATACCTGTTGTAATTTGGAGTTCCATTCTAACCCTCTAACTGATAAAATTTCATTTGTCCTCCCTCCCTCCTTCTCCCTCTCTCTCTCTCTCTCTCTCTCTCTCTCTCTCACAGGGAATGTCGCTGCTAACTCTATCAGTATCAGTAGACCCACTGAAGCCAAGCCCATGTTCAGATCCAACTGGGCACAATTGCAAGAAGCCCACAATACTACAACTAGCTGTATTCTTCGGTGCACTCTACACATTGGCATTGGGCACCGGTGGAACAAAGCCCAATATCTCCACAATCGGGGCGGATCAATTCGACGAATTTGACCCGAAAGAGAAAGGCCACAAGCTTTCATTCTTCAACTGGTGGATGTTTAGCATATTCTTTGGTACACTATTTGCAAACACTGTGCTTGTCTACATACAAGACAATGTGGGCTGGACCCTCGGCTACGGGCTCCCAACTATCGGACTTGCGATATCGATACTCATTTTCTTGGCGGGTACCCCGTTTTATAGGCACAAGCTGCCCACTGGGAGCCCATTTACTAAGATGGCGAAGGTCATCGTGGCTGCCATCAGGAAATGGAGGGTGATTGTCCCTGCCGACCCCAAGGAACTATACGAGCTTGATTTGGAAGTGTACTCTAAAGGGAAATACCGGATTGATTCTACGTCTACAATGAGGTTTGCGTTCAAACTCAAAACTCATATTTCTTGGTTTTTTAAGAGTTTATACTTGAACAGTCTAATGATTGTCAAATCCTTCTTTTTTATTTTACCAAAAAAAAAAAAAAGATTATTTACCCTAAATCAAACTCTTGGAAAGTGAGTGATGGATACAAGGATTGATATTTTGACCTTTGCTTAAAAGGGACTAAAGGAATGGAGGACTTTTGGGCCTTTTTCACATTACTAGGTGGATAGT
Source organism: Petrea volubilis (assembly GCA_026212405.1). Taxonomy (NCBI): domain Eukaryota; kingdom Viridiplantae; phylum Streptophyta; class Magnoliopsida; order Lamiales; family Verbenaceae; genus Petrea; species Petrea volubilis. Next base: position 17,935,482 of record CM047884.1, read on the forward strand.
GGGTAGGGCCATATATATGGAAATTTCTTATTTGGATGTGATTGATTCTATGTCAGCCCAAATACCTTTCTTCATCACATCAGTCAAAGATACAATTTTCTACACTTACCACAAAACTTTTGACTTGTGGGCCAAAAAGGTAATGTTATAAGTCCAATCATATACTACTACTTTGTCTATTAGAATCTATTAGAATCTAGACCATTTTTTTTATAGCAAAATCTTGACCAAATTTAAGTTTCATGTCATTCTAGTAACTCTACCCTCAATTTGCCATAACATTCAATGCTAAATTCTAGCAAAAGATACTCAGTGAAAAATTCCATTAAAAATTTAATTTGGTGAAAGCTAAATTAATTACAATTACAGTCATTGATCCACATTACAAAATGATGGTATGTTTTTCTTTTTGCTAGGGCATAGGTGTTACAAAAGTAAAGATTGACTATAACATAAATACTACACTACTTATGTTATAGTTGGTTGGAATCAAATGAAGAATTTTAATTATGTGAAGCAATCCAAACTAAAACATTAAACATTAATTTTGGCACTCACATCGATACATCTCGTCATTACAAGAAAATTCTTGTTTGAATATGATTTGACCGAATTCAAGAAATTATATGACAAGTCTAAAAGCAACTGCAATGTGATCGGTCACTTTTTTGTGAAATATGCAACTATCACATGGTAAATGTAATTCACTTACCACGTGATTAATGTTGGTGCGGTCGAATCTGGTCGGGGCTGGAATTTTCCGCCATGACATTTTGCTTGCTATTAGTCAACAATACACAACACACATGACATTTTTTTTTCTCTTCATAAAACAGGTACCTCAACAAAGCATGTGTTAAAACAGTCTCCACAAGACCCTGGATGCTCTCCCCTATCACACAAGTTGAAGAAACAAAGCAAATGCTAAAAATGATACCAATCCTAATAGTCACCTTCATCCCAAGCACAATGATAGCACAAGTACCCACCCTCTTTGTCAAGCAAGGCACCACTCTAAACAGAAACATAGGCACCTTCCGAATCCCTCCGGCCAGCCTAGCCGGCTTCGTCACCCTATCCATGCTCATATCTGTCGTGCTATATGACCGTTACTTCGTAAAAATCCTCCAAAAGTTGACAAAGAACCCCAGAGGCATCACCCTCCTCCAAAGAATGGGAATTGGCATGATCTTTCACATCATCATAATGATCGTTGCGTCGCTAACTGAACGACACAGGCTTAGTGTTGCAAAGGCTAATGGGCTGGTTGCAAATGGAGGTCAAGTCCCTTTATCTATATTCATTTTGCTGCCACAATTTGTGCTGATGGGAACTGCTGATGCATTCTTGGAAGTGGCAAAGATTGAGTTTTTCTATGATCAAGCTCCCGAGAGCATGAAGAGTTTGGGCACAAGTTACTCCATGACTAGCCTTGGAGCTGGGAATTTTATCAGCAGTTTCTTGTTGTCGACTGTGACGAGGATTACAAGGGGCGATGGCCATCAGGGGTGGATCAGAAACAACTTGAACGCGTCGCATTTGGATTATTATTACGCGTTCTTTGCGGTGTTGAATCTGTTGAACTTTGTGTTCTTTCTTGTTGTGGTCAGGTTTTATGTGTATAAGGCTGAGGTTTCTAATTCTTTGAAGGTGCTCAGAGAAGAATTGGTGGTGGCTTCTTCAAGACAAAGGGTAGCTAATCAAGTAGCAACCAAGAACTAGTTTGGGGCATATTTTTTTTTTTAAAAAAGAAAGAAAAAGGAAAAAGCCAAGGGTGTTTTTCTATCGGTCCAAATTCTCTACTATAAAAAAGTATTATATCTACTACAAAAAGGGGCTACATATTCTCTTTCACTCATCAATATACGTTATGTGGCATGTATTGATGGGTAGAGGAGAAAATGTAACATCATTTCGTAGCAGATGATCTGGACTGATTATTCGTTGTCTTCCGCATTAGAAGTTGAAGAGTTACTGTATAATAAACTTTAATAGGTTTTATTTTTCTCATTTTACTTGAGAAATAGTACTAATTGTACTTGATGATTGAATGAAAAAGGTGAAATATACTTCTTTGAACGTGCCATATTGCTTCATGCATTTCCAACGTGTAACCTTTAAACCAACAGAATTAAAATCCAGAGAGCAAATGACTGGAAAACACACACACACACAAAAAAGAGAAAAAGAAAAGAGATTTAATTTGTCACCTTTCATAAAAACAAAGCAGAGCTCCTTCATTTTACAGTAGTATAACAAGCTAATAGTAGTATATATATTAATATCCAAAGTTTAAAAAAGAAAAAAAACCCGATTTTCAAGTTATGCAAATATTATGACCTAAGTCTAAGAAAGAATGAATCAATAAATAATAGAGCACAACACTCTCCCAATCTCTATCTCTACTACAAAGTATACATGATAATCTGTTAAATTTAAATCAGTGTTATTTACATTTTACCACAAATCTATAACATGTATCATCGGAGTTCCACAGTTCTTTCAACTTGAGAAATGCAGCTGTTTGTTTTTCACTTCATGCCAGTCCCAGAGGCCTCCTCTTTGCCAAATGGAACGTTTTCTTGAGGAATTGATTAGCCACCCGATCGTTTCGACTGCAAAGTACCCTCAACACAGTGTTGGGGTCGGACTTATTCCATTTTCCGGTAGTTGGGGGCATCGGGAGTTTCCCGTTGGGACTGACAGCGCCAACTCCACCAGCTTCACTGGCCACGGCGCTAAAATCCTCAACTAATTGTTCACTGGACTGCCCCATTAGCGCCACCACCCCATCCACCACCTCTGCTTCTCTTTCAACCATATCCTCGACAATCAACCCCTCGCCACAGGTGCAAAAGACCTTCTTCAAGCTATCGAAATCCTCCTCAATCATAGGATGGTCCAACCTAGAAAACATCCTCGAATTTCCTCCAGCTAGGAGAACCATAAGAAAGGCCTCGAAAGAAGCCTTCATCACTTCTTTTAAAGCCATTGGTTGAGCCTGGTCGGTCACTATAGCGCACAAAAGTGTGAGGTTTTGCTTAAGTATTCTTAATGCTGGTTTTATACGGGAGTTTGATACACTGCCTACGTATAGGCTACCATAGAATACAGAGTTGGAGTCCAAGAAGAGTAGACGGTACGCAGCCACTTCAGACACATGCTGGGAGGAACTTTGTAAGGTCGAGTGGCTTTTTTCGAAGTAGGAAGCCGCGGGTTGCTTTCGGTTGCTGGCTCGGCTCTTAGCTGGAGAGATCTTTGGGGAGAGAGAGAGTGTTTTGTCAAGGGAGTTGAGCTGTGAGACGAGGTAATGCAAGGTGTTGAGACGAATATAGAGGCGTTGGGTCCCACGGCTCGTTGAGGGCCGTGTATGGCTTCCGTCACTGACTAGTCTCTGGTGAGGGCCTTCCACTCCGACATTGCATGCAGCAATTTTCCATAATCTAAAGAACTTTGAGTCCTGGCTGCACCGTGTTAGTGGAGGAAGTGTGGGGAGATAACTCTGTTTTGCTCCTGAAGATTGGGAAAGGAAAAAGAAAAGATGGTAAGAAATATATACATATATATATATATTTATATATTATATTTTGTCCTCATAAAGATATTTATTTCGATCACTTGAGGATTGTATACTAATAAATGGAACTTCTGTTGAGTGTCCATCTCATCTAAAAGCTTAAACTATTAAAGACGAGAACCATCAAACAACTTCAAGTGTTATTTCTTACCGCATGATGCAACAAAAGAAATGTATTCTTTGAAAAGATTCTCAAGACCATCAACAAGATCATAAAATAAATTCTCCGACACGGTTACTGGAATATCAAAGAAATTCTCCACAACTTCCTTGACAAAGCTGACAAGTTCCACAGCAGAATTAGCATAAGGCTCGGTTTTCGACTTGGGGTTCCAAGTCTGCAAGACAAAGAATTTTTTTTTTATCAAAACCAAATTTCGTGAAAAAAAAAAAAAAAAAAAAACTTTCCAAATCATAAGAGTCACTTGTATTGAAAGAAACTGAACATTATCTAACAAGCTTACTTCTGTTTGTTTTGCTCTCAAGATATGTTCTTTTCCCTTTTGTAACTTCTCTTGAATCCACTGTTTCAAATGTCTTACTATGATCGAGTCTATTTCATAAGGAATCATCTCCCTCACCATTGCCCTACCTCCATCCTCGCATTCAACGGAGTCCTCAACTACGAGTTGTACCAAAGCCTTCTCAAGCTTGCCAGCCCTTTGCAATACCAACACGGTTTCATTCATGAGCGAAGATTTGCCCGTTAGGTACTGCTTCAGCAAATTTCCGTAACAAGTGTGCAGGCTTAGAGCAGCAACTCCAGCAGCAATTGGGTGCCATTTCCTTAGAATGGGACTGAAAATGTCCCTCTCCTTGTTAGCTAATTCTTCAGTATTTTTAGCCAATTTAATGAGCACTTCACTCGCATCTTGTGCATCCATAGATCTTGTGGGGTTGAAGTTTTGTCCTTCTAGCATCTATCGACACAAAAACTGATGTTAGCATTGCCAAAACAAGCATAGTGTTTCCTTATATCATTACATTGAATATTTAATATTCTTAATATTAAATAATGACCACATCAACTAAAAGTTTAAACATTTAAAAAGGATAACGTTAAATATTTAACATCTATGATAGTTAATATAGGTATTGTGCTAGAGATACTAAAAGAAACTAAAACACACACAAAAAAGTAGACATTGTATACAAACCCGGGCAAACGCAATCCTCATTGAGGACCGAATGTAATAATCAACCCTATTGCCAGTTGACTCATCGTCCCCTTCTCCCTTTTCTTGTGGTGTAGACACATATAACGGGACATCTTCTTCTAATATCCTTGTAATCGAGAAAAGAAAAGGAAGCATGTTTTCCATAAGACCAACCGTTTCGCTATTGAAATTTCCATGGTAGTCTAGCAATCCCTTCTCAGCCCACTTCTTCATTTCACCCAAAACACATGCCAGCATCTTCAGATAAACGGGCTCTCTATCAGCCTTCTTAGCATCACTCGCAACTTCAGTTAGCATCAAAAGAGACGCCCCGAGAAGATCAGGCTCCACCTGTCCCGTCACAACATACTGCTCAAAAAGCACCCAAGTGAAACACAAGTTATGTATTGACCGATTAATTCCCAACACGGACCACGTTTTCTTCATAAGTTCCAACAACTCATCAATTTCATCAAGGACCAAGGTCTCATCCTTTGTGTCAAAACCAGAGGAAAGCAGAGCAGTGTAGATGTGGGCATTGAGGGGGAACCCGTCGGCCCAATGGCACACGTCGGTGGTTCCACCATCGGGGCTCCGCCACGCTAAGGAAACAACACAATTGCAGAGGGTCTTGATTGTGTCTGAATTCTTGCCAAAGTCAATTGCCTTTGTCTCAGAAGCATCAATGAGTTCCTTGAGTTGTGCAGCAAATGTATCCGTTTTTTCTACTGGAATATACGGGTGGATTAGAAGTCCTGCCTCTAGGATCTTCAATTGGCGCCTTTGCCATTGATGGTACTCTTGAGGATCATTGAATTCAGACGGTTTTAAATGGCGCAGCAGCTCCAGGGGAAGGATTATCGTCTCAGCACGACGACCCATCTGATCAAAAATAGAATCAAATCGCACAAATTGTTCATTAATATATCTGTCCTGTTTCGCAAACTTCAATCCATCTTGTATACACATGAATCACAATTCCACCTTAGGATGGGAAAAAATATACATAATCGAATGATTATTCTGTTGGATCAATTTACTAACTATTAACATATACATTTTCCCACACTTTCTTGGCCAACGCATGCAAAATGCTCAAATTCTTTGAGCCCAAACAATTACTTCCACATTGTAAATTAATCAAAAAAGACCACCAACAAATTCTGCACGAATTACATGATTCAAGTCTTCCCATTATTGTTCTAAATTTCCTCATTTGTATTAGACACAGATTCAAGATTTGGGTGTTGATTAGATATCCAGAAATCCCCATCATAATTAATCTCCGTTACACCCATGCATGCAAGTTGCGGCACGTTACATACATATATATATATATGTATATGTACACACACACACACACACACACACGTACTTGGCCAACAAGGGTCCTCATGAGAGTTTTACGCAGCCTATTGTCACTGGGCTCCGTCACCCCCATCTGCTGCCTCATAATCTCAGCCGAGGTCATCGGCCGCTTCAGCTTTCCCTGCGAGGGCAACGTGTTGAACCCCAATCTGGGGCTCGAAGACCCAGACGCGCTCGGGGACGACGGGTTCGACCCACAGGAGCTGGTCCGCCGCGACGACGGCGCCCGCCTCATCATTTTGAGCCCTAGAGCCCTCTTCACCCTGCTGGTCACCGCCATCCCCACACCGGGCGGCTTCACCGGAGACCCAGGAGACAAGCTTCCGTCCCCTCCGCCGCCGTCAGAAGAACTGCTGTAGTACGTGATCGTGCCCCTGCTTCCGAACCCGGGCGAGGACCGGCAAGCCGTGAAGAAAACCTCGTAGGCGGCCTCGCGGTAGTCGTACTTGTCGAGCCCATCGAGTTTTCCGAACGGCGACTGAAGATCCGGCGTGGATCTCGTCGGCAGGATCAGCTCCGGCGGTTCCCGTGGAGAAAGTGGGCTGCTGGGATCGATGTCAGACAAACGGAAATGACGACCCATTTGCGGAGGGGTCGAATTTCCGGCGGAGAATGCGAGCACGCGATCAGATACCCGGCGGGAGAGAGGGGAGAGAAAAGCTTGCGGACATTATATTGATGGTGAGTTTTGAAGATATGTCTTAGAGAGAAGATGATAGAGAAACAGGGAGACAGAGAGCACGTTCGCTGGAGAGAGAGAGAGATAGAGAGAGGAGAGAGAGAGGGAGAGAGGTAAAGTTTGACGGTTGTTTTTTGTTGTGTGTGTAAGTGCTTAGAAATCGAGAAAAGAAAGGTAATGCCTTTGGATTTAACAGAAACATAACCAATATTTTTAGGAATATTTCTATATTTAGTATTTTAGTTGGTGACCCATTTTGACCTCTTTTTACAAAACTTGTATTTAAAAAAAAATAATGTTCGTTTAAAATAGTAACTTTATTTGTATCGTGATTATAATTAATTAATTTAATGCCGCATTTAATATGATATATGTGAAAGTAATTTCAAAATGAATTGTAACTTTGCATCCAAATAATCTCTTAACATTCGTATTTTATTTAATATTATATAATAGACACTTACTTATACAACAAATGATTAATAATATTTTATTTAATATGATATAATCTAGAAGGATGAATAATTAAAAAATAACTAACAAATGATTAAATGAACTTTCCTTCATATATGTTTTTCAAAATGGTGTATCGCAGTCTTTATATATATCAATATAAATAAATATAATTCAAATTAAATAAATGAAATATAACTGGTAATTGTATTCTATTACCAGGAAAACTATATTACACTTTTGTAATGCCGTTAAAATCTTGTCTTTTTTCTAGGAACGAATGGATAATGTCTGCAATTTGAGCAGAAATTTTGAGAGATACATATGGCACCCTGAGGCAAAGGAGGGAGTACTAACTAACTTATTATTAAATAGGAACGTCTCTTTTTCGTGGACCTTATATATATATATATATATATAGAGAGAGAGAGAGAGAGAGAGAGAGGATGCTCGTTTCACTTGCTGTCCCACGCATGTCAATTGTGATATTGTGTAGGTGTGAAGAAATTTGATTCCGAAGTTTTGTATGAATCTACACTTAATTTAGTCATATCTGTATTTTAAATGTCAACATGACTTGCGGTAGACAGTAACCTCTACCGCGATTAATCAATGATCACATACTTCCATAAATATTAACAAGATGTATACATTATAAATTTATGACAAAATAATATATATATATATATATGCATAAATATGCAAATAAGTTATAACTTTATGCAAATATATACGCACACAATCAAACTAAATTAATAAAACTTACAAATGGGCAACTATTAATAGCTAGGAATATATGAAAACTTCGCCATATTTTAACATATATATCCCAAAAACCATAAACTTAAATAAAATATTTCGTATATTTCAATCTCTATCATCAAATATTACATGATCATCTAATCACTAATTAAATCGTCGAAAACTAATTTGTAATCATATAACAAATTGATATGATGTTGAATGGAGGGTTTTTTTTTTTTAATCAAATCTTGCACGTCAAATTCTTTTCCATAAATGGGTAATAATGAGATTTGAACACAAGATCTTTATTCTCTTAGTTGGTCTGACAATAATACCATGGTGAATGATCGCCTCATCCAAAAACTTAGGATGTGTTTGGTTTCCTTGATTAAGCAGAATTAGGCCCCTTCGTCAGGTGTAATTCAATGTTTGGTCTGCATGATTGAGAAAGTACTAATCTTGCTTAGTTGTGGGTGACCCGCAATTACACCCCTTAATCTCACGATTTGAATCGGGGGAGGGGGGGTGCGACTGATAAATGTGGTTTTATGATGACCCAAATCATGGCTGTGTTTTTACTCTATTGTCCTTGAATGTGCTTGAGTTTTGACATTTTTATCCTCGAAAAAATAAGTAGTGAGATATTGACACAGCCCTAATTCCATCTTCCATATGCATCTGAAATTGTGTGGGTTTGCTGGTGTGTGCGCCGTCGTTCCCTCCTTTGAAATTGTAGATCCGTAACAGTGTGAACTCTCACAGGTGATTTGGTTTCCGATCTCGTTTCTTCTTTGAATTTTCCATTACGAAAGTGATCCGAAAATTAGTCTAGACGCAGACAGAAATAAAAGAAGACATGCTTCCGCACTGGGTCCAAAAAATCATATCGATGTCCAAAAAACAGTAGCTTGTGACCAGGACTGCAATTTGGGATACGAGTTTCTTCAGAAATATATATACATAAATATGTTATTTCAGTGTAACAATTTAAATTTGTATTGTGATGTTGAGAGTTTGGGTTGCACTGATGCAATCTTTTCGTGACTGTTTTTGACTGCAGCGAGCAAGGCGTCGAGTAAGGGGCTTCAATACGAGCCAGGCCGACACAAGGATTTGTAATTAATTTCAGGTTTGTGTTTCATTTAGCGTCGAAACTTATATAAATTACCTTGGAATTATTGGTCATTTAACGGCTTGAATTAAATGTTTGTGTGCTCAGATTGATTTTTCTATTGAGATTGTAGGTCTTTGGAATCATACCTTTTATTGCCTTTGTACTTTGTCTAAGGTCTAAAAAACGATATAAATAATGTTTTCAATGGTAAATTGATCGTGGTGCACACTATCAATTTCTTGGTAGTATGTGCAACAAACATAAATAAATGCTTGCTGAGATTACCCATCCCAAGTATCTTACAAAAGTTTATTGTACTATGTGCATAAGGACTTTGCCTGCCACTCACGCTTGTGTTTTTTCTTCTTTTATGCCATCCGAAAAGATGGATTTTGGATGAAAATCCAAATGAAATGTTTATTTCCACCTAATACGAATATTTTGTATTGAAAGATCTCGCTACGGGTGGACAACATGGACAATCATGGAAGAGTCATTTTTTTTTTTGGTGTAATCTTTTCCTTTTGATGAACACCGTTGCATTCTTTCACTTTTTGATTGACCTTCGCAATCGGCGTGCATCACGTCGTAGATTAGTAGCCAATCGGACTCGATCCTACAGCTTGATACGAAAAATGCCGGATTTGACTGAACATCTGAGATACATTACAGAGATGAGCGATGTGAGATGCATAGATAATTTACGTATGGACCGTAATGCATTGGGTAGATTATGTTACTTGTTGGAACACATTGGAGGTTTGAAATCAGAGAAATTTGTTAGTGTGCCAGAAAAGGTGTCAATGTTTCTATCAATCCTAGCTCACCACAAGAAGAATAGAATTATACAAACTGATTTTAAACGATCGGGCCAAACTATCAGCAAGTATTTCAAAGAGACTTAATGTCGTTGTTACGGATTAGTCAGTTATTACTTGTTCAACCAAAGGCTATAGACGCTACTGAGACAAGTGACGTTTGGAGGCCATTCCAGGTAATTGTTCTTGTTTAATTTGGAATCATGAATTCAAGTATTATTGATGTTGTGCTTTGTTCTTACATATTCTAATCTTTGTTTGTACAATGAATAGGGCTGCCTTGGTGCGCTAGATGGTACATTCGTTCTGGTACACGTACCTTTACGGGACCAAGGGCGTTATCGTAATCGCAAAGGAGACCTTGCGGTTAATGTTTTAGGGGTTGCAATCGGGACATGAACTTCATCTACATACTTTCTGGTTGGGAGGGATCTGCTGCAGATAGCCGAGTTCTCCGGGCTGCTATAAGTAAGCCAAATGGTCTGAAAGTTCCATCAGGTTTGCATTACATAATATTCCCGACTAGCTATTGCACATGTGTATCCATTATTTCAATTTTTATTCTCTAAGAATGTGTATTTATCATTCTCTTATTTATGATGACAGGTAATTACTACTTATGCGATTGTGGATACACTAATGCTGATGGGTTTCTCACGCCGTACCGCGGGACTAGATATCATCTGACGGATTGGCGAGGTGGATCTAGGCCACCACAAAATTACATGGAGTACTATAATCTTAAACACAGCCGTGCCCGTAATGTGATTGAGAAAGCATTCTGCTTGCTAAAGAAACGATGGGCAATTCTAAGAAGTCCTTGTTTTTACCCCATCAAGACGCAGAATCGGATTATACTTGCTTGTGCACTGCTACACAATTTTATTCGGGTGGAGATGGAAGTGGACCCTATGGAGGAGGAGTTGTCTGACGACGACCATGATCAACCTGATCAAGAAGAAGATGTCATTGGGACAATTGATGCCACCCCTGCATGGGCACAGTTCAGGGAGACAACCGCACGAAATATGTACAACGACTGGCGTGCAAGGCATGCCATATAAGTGACCACAAGGCAACCAAAAGTTATGCGCGTCAGTCATGAATTTGACGTGTAATATGAACTTTTTTCGTATTTTGTAATTGGGTCGAACCAGTTCCCATAATTTGCTGCCTGCCGTCAATGTTGTGAATGAGTTTGTTTTACAATAGGAAACTGAAATTCTTCCCAGTTTGTACTTTGATTTGGCGCTTGCTAATGGTGTACCTTTGTTGTACTGTGAGAAACGTTGTGTTTCAATTCGGTCGTGTACTACGTGGAGTATCCTTTGTTGTAGCGGTTGTGTGCAGATGACGGATTGAGATTTGTAGCTCATGTTGTCTTCTTTGTAATAGGCAGCATAATGAATTCAATAATAGATCATTTCTTTGAGAATATTGATGGTTATGGTTCAATTGTGATCATACAGCGTTTTTAACAATCCTATTTACCATCATGCAGGCCATGGATGCACCCACACGTTCCACACGCCACAATCGTAGGGCAGCAGATTCATCGAATGTTGGCCGCCGTTTCTGGTCAGAGTTGGAAGAAGAGACACTGTTAGGTGCACTTGAGGACCTTCAAGGTCAAGGTTGGCAGGCAACCGATGGAGCATTTAAAGGGGGGTACATGGGAAAGTTGGAGAGCATGATACAAGAAAGGTTACCGGGTTGCGGACTGCACGAGAAGCACATCCGCTCAAAGCTCATTGTATGGAAGAAGCAATTGGCGCACTGTCAAGGTGTTCTGAAGACAACCGGTGGTGTAGGGACTTATTGGGATAGTCAGACGGGGATGATCATTGCAGAGGACAAAGTTTGGGAAGAGTATTGTTCGGTAAGTTAATAGGAGCGCCCTTTTACTAATTCTATTGATGTGCGTTACTGTGGTACTTAATCGGGTGTTGTGTATACGGTTTGAATTGTAAACAAAGATAGCTAATGTCAACTATATCAAACAAACTTGAAAAGTCTATTCTTGTTTATACTTTAGTCCTACTTAATGTTGGCGCCGAACATACAAACTGACTCAGTCACGCAGGTGTACAAGGAGGCTAGGCTATTGCGAGGGAAACCACAACCACACTATGAGCGTTGGGTTAAGATTTTTGGGGGACACCGAGCCACAGGGGAGGACCAAGTTGACATTGCTGATTGTGTCAACGAACTGCTTAATAAGGACCAACATAGTACCCCACTGGATAGTGTGGGGGAAACTACTACCAAGGCAACCAAAAATGCATGCAATGAACCTGAGTCGCAACCCATTGATGATTGTGAGGCAACTTCCTATAGCCCACCAGCGCGAAGTGAAGGAAAGTGTAAGGCAGATACGACTTCATCAAGAAAGCGTAAGGATATGGACAGTAGTGTAGATGTCGACAGTTTGATGGATAGGTGGATCGATCGTTGTTGTGCATCACTTGGGGACTTAGCACGAAGGATGCCCGGTGGTAGCGGGACATGCGGGCCTAGTGAGTTGTCAAAGGAGAAGTTAATTAAGACAGACCTCTATGCAGCCTTGAGTGCCCTTCCTGAACTCTCTATGGACCAACTGCTTTGGGTAACTAAATATCTAAGCAACAACGAGTCAGAAATGCTTGCTTTTTGGGGAATGCCGTTGCCTGCCCGTATCCGCCAGTTATTGTTGACAGGTGGGCTTAACAAGCCACCTGGGGCTTCTGACTAGATCGTTTGTTTTGTGTATGGTAGTTATTTTGGGCGTTATTATTGTTGGGCATTAGTATTAGGTATGACTATTTTATCTGTTACGATATGCTACGAAGAAGACGCTTTTTGATGCTTTGTCGTGCTGCTGTATGGACACCAATCCACTGAGGTGTATCGAACCAGTTCCCACCCGTCTGATGTTGTGGCTTACAACTCGGCTAATAACAATTCTGCTATTCTGATTTTTGTCAGTTTTTGTGCACTGCGACATGTTGCCTTCACTATGATGTATTATTATTGTAGTAATGACTTTTACCATAGCACCAGAACTGTTACATTATTATATGGAGATTTTGTAATTGGGTGTTTTGAACAAACACATGTTATGTCCCATATACTTTAGTACTTACCACCATGATAATGCAGAACATGTCTTTTAAACATGTAATTATCACATTGAAGCAGACAATTATCCAATTTGTTGCTACCATTCTCTTACTTTTACCCTCTATGATCAGCTACACCATGGATTTTTACAGGCTTTAAGTGGTGCAACGAATTAGATTATACTCATATCATAACAATATGATGCCTAATATGGGTGACCATTCACAACAAGACAAAGATCTATGGAAGCTACTTTAACACTAGGCTTTCCCACTTACTGGGACTATCAAGAAACCTGGTGTTTACTTGAAACATTTCAAGAGCAAAGCTTTTTGTAATTGTGTTGTTTGAACTTTTTTTTTTGGGGGGCTTTTTTAGGTTTTATCTTTTGTTATCGAATAGAAATTGCCAGGTGGGTTGACCACCGCTTCATTAAGTTAATGGTTAGCATGATATGTACAGATTTTGCTACTGAAAATTGGAATTTTCAGTAGCTTAACAATTAACTTTACGACCTCCACAAAATGGGTGCGATGGATTTAATGCTCCTCAAACTAACTTAGGTACATAAGATGGTGAAATATTTTTTTATAAATAAAACAACATAGAAGCCGACAGAACACTTGTACAAGTGCCGCTAATACTGCTTAAACTTTGAGACCTAACCAAAAGCATAATAGGATTACGAAACGTTAAAAAAACACCGCGAGCTTGACAAACCAACCACATACAATAACTTACTATGCGCAGGAACCAATACACTATAAATTAGAACTCCACGGCAACACATCGTCAAGCACGTTCGAGCAACAACCAAGTTGGTGATCAGTTATCCTCTTCCGATGAGTCTGAAAAAACGATTGGATCTACGAAGTTCTCTACTGGTTCAATAATGTATAGGGCAGCCTTTTTCTTTCGGAATATGTAGTGCAACTCGTCCCACCAATAAAGGCCGCGAAGTCAAAATCCCCGTTGCTCTTCAGTCTCCTATAATTTGTACACAACTCACTCAAATTAAAAAAGGGAATTATAAATAACCAGCCCAAAATAATGGAACTGAGTGTCACAAAATGACAATTACACCCTGAAAAAATGAGTGCAACGAAGCAAACAATTTTAACAATCGACAAAGTGGTAATAGGCAAGAGCATACCAAATGACCTCTCTCCGAGAAATACTCCCTATTCACCATAACTTGATTGGTTAGTGAGTCGTATGTAACACCAGGGAATTTAAGAAACTTGCGAAACTCCACGTACTGATGACGAAGTTGCATTATCTTGATCATTACGACTCTATAATGGAAGGACTTTTCGAGTCGGCGGGATAGCTCATTCGCGATTTCACGAGTACCATTTACTATACAAGTCGGGTCGTTAACGGGGTTATCCTTCGCGTAGCCTTCAAGTAGGAGAATCAGTAGACGTTCTTCACAAGACGTGAAGCCTGTGTCATAACTCAGGTACTGAGTCCACGTAGAACGACATCGGGGTGAAGACATGGTTGTTTCAACTTGGTGCGTTCACTGGTATTAAATAGTAATGAACTTAAATTCAAGAACACAACAAACCAACATCAGATAAACACCTAACGTCAAAATTTTGCCGTCCGTATTCTGAATACACAAATGCTAAATTGAGCAACAAAAACCAAAGCAGTAAATGAGAATTTCTGCCATTACAAATATGGAGCAAATTAAAACAGAGAACGATTCAAGGGATTACTTACGCCTTTTTACAAGGTGAATGGGAGTCGTCGGGTGGAAGCCAACTAAAATGGGAATCCCATTTGGAGAACGTAAACCAAGCGAACAAAATAACAACACACACAGATGTTGGTCCTTACATGAAAGTGGACAACAAGATGGGTGCCGATTGCTTTCTCTCTACCCCACGCTGATTGAACCCTAATGTGGTATCGATGGGGGTCCAAGGGTATTTAATGACAACACAGAGGATAACTCACACAAATTTACCACGCTATATGCGATTTTATCCTTGGACAAAGAACGATTATTCCAAAAAACGGGTTTCCATTCAGAGAAAAATCCCCTAGTTACCTTTATTTTTTTAAAATCCATAATGGGACCCACAGGACTTACAATCGGGTTATTTTTGTAATTCCAAATGCATTTCCCATAAAGACATGCCCAGTCTGACAAACCAAACAATGAATTCTAGACCTAATTGCATCTCCTATCCAACACATCTGACCAACCAAACAAAACACTCAATTGGTCATAGTCAGGGGTAATCTAAAATCACAGGACTACCCACAATTAAATCATCACAGAAACCAAACACATCCTTAAGTTATTAGAGAAGAAATTTATAAAACATTTACAATTTCCAATATATGATACCGCTAAGAATTTAAAATAGCCTATCTTTTTTTTTTTTTTTGGTGAAATAAAGAAGCCTAAATTAGACTAACAAACATTAAGAAAAAAAAAAAAAAAAAAAGCTGATCGGCCGATCCAGTGCTCTCATTGCCAACTCTCCTTTTGACAGTCTCGAGAGGTTCTTCCCATATCATTCGATTACAGTGAAGGTTGCGTCCAAGCTTAGCCATCGTATCTACACATTCATTCCCTTCTCTCTTGATGTGTTGAAGAGTAGCTTCCCATGCAATTGCCTACAATTGTTGACCAGATTTCCACGAGGGTACACACTGATATCCGCATTCCTAATAAATGATACGACCACCTCAGAATCCAGCTCAATTTCAATCTTGTGAACCCTTCTCTCCCACGCCACATGCAGTCCCTCTTGTAGGCCCAAGAGTTCAGCCGTGGTGATAATTAGCTCCCCTAGTTTCATGGAGAATCCTATAATCCACTCTCCCCTATCATCTCTCAATAGTCCTCCAACCGTTGCATGTCTGGTTTCTTGTTTATAGCTTCCATCTGTATTCAATTTCGCCCACCCCTGTCATGGATATTGGCATCCCCTCCCTACTTGCTGGACATGTCTACTTCTTCCTCCTCCTCCTTGCGGGAAAGCCCTCATTAGGTACAAGGCCAAACATTTTATGAAGAAAACAATTTCCTTAAGGTTCCCGTGGGTGTTTTGAAAGATATACTTGTTTCTCACTTTCCAAATGGACCACACTATGGCAAGGAAGATGAAAGGCCAACTACAATTGGGTAGTGTGATATTATGGAAGGATGTTTGGAGGTTTAGTTGAAACCAATTGGAAGTATCAATGAGAAAGAATTTGTGGAGCTCTGTACGTTCAATAATGAAGCTCCAAACCTGCTTTGCCTCAGAACAATGAAGAAAAACGTGTAAAATGTCCTCTCTGCCATTGTTACATCAAGTGCATGCATCAGATGTGGCAATGTTTCTATCAAATCTCAATGCATTAGTGATCAAGCTATTATGGTGACATAACCAAAGAAAGAGTTGGAACTTTTTAGGACATTTTAATTTTCAAATCCAACCCAATTCTTTTTGGCTATTGACACAATTTTGGTTAGGCAGCACAAGTGATAAGAATGCAGATTTAAAATAGCCTATCTACTCTATACTATATATTAAGTGTGTGGAATTGTGATATTCCTAAAATGCCCTTCAACTATTCATCTCTTCTCTATCATTTCCTTTTTCCCCAACAACGTATTCTTTTTTTCTATTTTCTGTTGTCACCGCTCTTCCATTTTCTCTCTCACATCATTTTTTTTAAAAATTTGTTCTACTTTATATTTTTTATTTAATTTTAGTCAAGAAATAATATTATTTAAATATGATTTTTTAACTTTTCATAAATTTAATAGAGACATTATATTATAAATAATATTAGTTAAGAAGGATGTATATTTATATAGAGAATTTAACTGAAAAGTAATTTTATATTATTAAAATTTAATTATTTCACTAAATTATATCTTATTTTTATTTTTTACATGCATTGAGTATGCT
The DNA here is from genome assembly GCA_026212405.1 of Petrea volubilis. Taxonomy (NCBI): domain Eukaryota; kingdom Viridiplantae; phylum Streptophyta; class Magnoliopsida; order Lamiales; family Verbenaceae; genus Petrea; species Petrea volubilis. The sequence continues at coordinate 17,952,411 of CM047884.1, forward strand.
CAATATCCTAATATAAAATAACACCTTCCGCGCATTGTCAACTTTCCTGCCCTTATCACACGCCCATTAAAATTGTTGCACTATGTAGAGCTCCCAAACCCTTTAAACTAATATATATATATATATATATATATATATATATATATATGTAGAGCTCCCAAACCCTTTAAACTAATATATATATATATATATATATCGTTAATTTTGACTGATTTTTACTTATTGTTAAATATACCTCCTGATTTTTTAATTTAATTATTTGTATTATTGAAAAATCCTCCCCTCCTCTCCCCATGTTTAGATCGGACTAAATTTTGTACATATAATTTTAAATTTTGTAAAAAAAAATTAATATTTTATAAAAATTTGGTCTCGCCTCCACCCAAACAAAATGTCTGACTCTGCTCCTAATAATAATGTAAAATTATGGTGAAATAGTGAGAATATTATTTACTCTTTATGTTGTAACTACTTCTATAAAGAAGAAAAATGAGATTTTTGAGTGTATTAAAAGTTTGGTTGGCATAATTTGAATAAGTTACAACATTAAAAATTAGTTCAAAATTAATGTTAGACTATTGTAATTATCATTAAAGTTATTCAAACAACATAGAAATCCTTAACGGAACCAGCCAAAATACTTTATGGGTTTACGAACCAACCAGATCCAATAAGACTAAAGATCCAACAAGTTAAACCTACTGGATATGCTTACAAAATTAAGATCCTTTAGAAATGTTTTTTTCCACAGAAGTAGTTAGAGCTATCAATGGAGCAGATTTTAATTCGAACTGATTCTGAGTCCAATGTGAATTTGAACATATTCAATCGATTAAAATATTTGATAAATTAGATTCGATGATAAATATTCATAATTCGAAATAAATTAATATGATATGGAGTCAAACAATTTAATTCGTTGAAAATTTGAATCCGGACTATTATAACATTTTTTGTTGAAATTAATAACCTTATGTATAATATTAGTAAAGAAGTTCAAATAGAAATATGTAAAATATTATAATTAATAATATACAATTTTTCATTTCTCAATTTATCATTTTTCAACAAAATAATGTATACTTGCCATACATATTCTAAAATATTGTTCTACTTTGTTAAATTTTATTTTTTTACATAAGGGATATATTGTTTTATTGGTTACTTCATCTTAAAATTTCAAATCTTATAGGGTTTAGGATTTTTTTGTCAAATTCGTACTCAATAATAATGAATATAAATCATATAGGATTTATGTTCGATTCGTATACTATGAGAGCTAATCGGATTGGATTCAAAATTTTCTAATTTGCTTCAAATCCGACATGTTGACAGACCTAGAAGAAGTATCTTATAAATTTTTAATTAAAAAAATATGATTAGCAAAAATGAGATTACTTACATTTTTGTATGTGCGTGCTTTAGCTTTTTCCGACTTAAAGGTTTCCACACATAAATGTTGTTCTTACATATATAGATTGAAAGCATAAATCATTTTTAAATAAAAATATTTTAATACAGAAAAGATATTTTATTTATTTTTTATACTTAAGTATATATAGTTGTTTGGACACAAAAATAAATTTTTATATAAATTTGGAATGAACCAATCTGTGCCACACCAAAAAGCAATAAAAATGGCCCGAGTCACTCCAATGCTGTGTGAGGCCAGTCTATGTCAAAAGCCAAGGCCGAAAATAAAGGCCCATGGCCCAATCGGCCAAAAGTGGAAAATAAAATAGAAATAAACCAAATCAAAATTATCCCTTATTTCTATGGGTTGTTAGGATAAAAAATAATAAATTACTAAAAATAGGTATTGTTATAACTAAAAATGTCAAAAATAAAGGCCATATGATGCTAAAACTTTCAAATTTAAACAAAATGGCATAACTGTCATATTCAAAAAATACATCATTTATTTTGAATGATCAAACTAAAAAAGTCATCTAACTCCAAAAATAAAGGAAAGATGGTTGCAGCTTGAAACTTATAAAAGAAGGCTGGATTCATCAATTTCAACAAGTCCAACACTTCAATCAATTCCAATCAACAACAACTCTTCCATCTAAAAGTGGACTTTGATTCATTTAGCTCATATGAACAAAAATTAGCTTAATTTAAAGATAGAAAACCGTTGTGTGATGGTTCGTAGTCATGCCTATTTGGCTTGAGATGAAGTTATTAATATGTCCACTCTGTAGCGTCATGAAGTTGTAGCTATCACTCGCCCGGGTTGGGCCAACTCAGGATGAGATATCAATGCGACCGAGAGGTATCCCGCATTCATGTTGAGTGCATGCATAAGAAGGTGTAGCCAAAGTCATCAACACTCGTAGAATAGTATAATTCTTTCAATACACTCAAGTGTAACCATCGTATGTATTTATCAATAATGTTTTTCTTGTAGTCAAAGTTCATGACAGTCTTTCAATGTATTAGAGTTGTAGATATGACTCGTGTCATCAATGCACTTGCTTGTAGATAAAGTTTGTATTATCCATGGCAAGTAGCCATCGTCTTTTAGTGTACCTTCTCGTTTTATGTTTTTGACCCTTTTTGATTTTTAGAGTACTAAATTTTAAGTCCTACATTAAATTGTACGTTCGTAGAACTATAGATGCAGTGTTTGCCTACTTCGATGCAATTATCTTTTAGATAGAAGTTTAAGACGCAACCCATCGAAATCAAATCAAAAGACTTCAAATTGTATATTCTTTGCATATTGACATGCCTCCACTCAACAAACTCAATTTGAAATTACTATTTTCATATCGAACTCAATGGTCCCAAACACATCGGCGTATCTGTCAAATATTTATGTAAACAATAGTAAATAGACTTCAAGTAAAATTAAAATTCAAGATCTACTTTAACATATATCCAATCATTCATTATTCTGAAATCAGTTAAAAATAAAATAATTTTTTGGGCACCCAAACTATTTTTCCATCCCTAACTATTTCGATCATTCAAACTACTTTGCTAAATACTTCACTTGTCACCCGGTTTCGACACAAACCGACTAATTTAAATTCAAATACTATAGAGACATAATATGGGACGATCCTCTAAATTCAATTACTTTATTTATAATTTTAAAATTTGAATCCTAATCATTATTTAAGGGATATAGCGTTTCATCCTAATAGATTAATTGATAATTGATATATATATATATATATATATATATATATATATATATATAAACATGCAGTTTGTAACCAAGAATTGTAACTGGACAGGAATCCACCACGTTGTCGACACAGAAGCTGCAAATTTGCAATCCAAAACATGTGATTTTGCCGGAGGACCATGTCCGAAAATCAGCCAGTTGCCGTCTAGGACTCAAATATCTAAACATGCCTAGTCTATTCTCAAATTCAAATTAAATGAAAAAATAAAGTAAGAACACCAAAGATTAATATATATCAAAATATTACTAATTATTCTCTATCGATTAAATATCGAGTTGTAGTATGTTTAAACGAATAGTTTGAGTAATCCTCATTCTATTAATTAGCTTTTAGAAGCAAGTTATGTTGTAATCCATCATATTTGTAATCATACCTTTTATTATACTAATTTCACACTGCATTATGTTTCTCGTTATATTTTAGCAAATGCGAAAATGGCCCCCACTGTACTAATTTCAAGTTCCACAATTGTTTCTTGTTATATTCGGGCTTGGGTGGAAAACAGGCATATTAACAATCATACATTAAGATATAGTATGATTTATAATGATTAGAAGTGTATTAACTATCTCGCTTTATAAGATGTGGTGTGATTTAATCGACTAGAATGATCCACACTTTATGAGCTAGTTTTGGGTATTGAGTCAAGTCCAAATTTATAATATTTATACAAATATTAAACGTAGAAATTTAATCTAATAACTTCTATTATGACTTTAGCATAAACTAAAAGAGAATAGATAAAATACACTATGCCTCTCTATGTATTACAACACTTGTGTAATCTAAATACTTAATTAGGGTTTTAAATTTATAACTGTGGTGATTTGATACCAATTCTAAGTCAAATTTAGATTCATAGGATAGATATATTATAAAAATAGTAATTAATGGCAATGTATTTATTCATAAATTTTTGACAAAATAATTTTGTTGTGTATTTCAATAAATATACATCTAATGAATTGTTATGTCGTTGGACACTCATTTTGACTTGCATATATCTAGGTCTTTTTTTTTTATGGTTAACATTTAACTAGGTCCACAAACATTAATATGTGAGAGAATTTTAACTAACACGTGTTTGAGGAGTTAAGGTTATCAATTTGAGATATACCTCATAGCCCATGCCATATAATTAATTCACTGCAAAAAAAAAAAAAAATGAGTAAATTAGTGACAATATGACAAGTGATAATGAAAAAATTATCATTAATTATATGTAATTAGTAACAATAAATTTATGTTGTCACAAAACATAATATGCACAACATCAATGGTGACAACATAGTTCAAAATTGATAATTAGTGGCGCATCTATAGTGGCAACTTAGCGACAATGAAATCTTGTCACAAAATACTAATAACAATTTTTTTGTCACCAAATTATCACTATAGGTGTGTCATTAATTATTAACGTTTATTATTAAAACATTACTTTTTGTCATCAATGAATGCATATTATAACAAGATAAAAAGTTGATGTCAGTAAAACTTAATTAGTGACAAAATAAAAGATGTTGTCATTTAATACAATTATTGGTGACAGTTTTTATACCGTCATTTTTATATCTTGTCACTAAGATTACTTTTTCTTGTAGTGATTTATCCATTCTTATTTGTCCTAGTATGCTACGAAGGAATCCAGGATCAGTATTAATTACGTGATGAGTGTTTTATATTTGTCCTGTGAATGATCGCTTAGTTAGGGAGAATGAATAATCACTTAACAAGTGCAATACACTTATCATATGATTTGTTAAATTCAACCAAACTAGTTTCGGATAAAAATTTTCTAAAATTCAGCCATTGCCTCTTTTATTACCTACCCTATCCATTAATTACTGTTAATTACTTTAGTCCCACCGTGTCTTTACAAATTCATAACTTCATTTCTTTTTATTTACCCCCAATGAAAAAACACCTTATATATATATATATATATATATACATATACGCACACACTTGACGATAACATGCATATGTAGCGACAATGACATTATACTAAAACCTACATACATTATACTGATATGATACAGTGAACATTATTAAATATTTTGATATTAACTAATCTTATATAAAACTTTTTCAATATATTTTTTGGGATAATAATCATTCATTTTTGAACTTTATCAATTAAACTTTATTTTTTCACACTTTATCTCCCGAACTCCACATTTAATTTTTAGACGTTACTACCTTCAAATCTCTTTTTGGTGGAGATAATTGCATAAAAGACCACATATGATGAGTTTTAGAATTTTTTTGCGCAAAATAAAAACCCTAGAGTTTAGGAGGTAAAATATAAAAAAAAAATGGTTGATAAAGTGTAAAAACGACTATAAATCGGATAACAAACAGTAAAACATCCGTTTTAAAAAAATTGGGACAATCACAATTTATTTAATTTGTGGGATTCGAGGAGATACCCCTAAGTTAATTAATGGTTGTGACCGCTAAAAATTCTTTTTTTCTTATCTATGTATTAATTTATATGGTGCGTATCGATCAATGTAATAAAGAATACACAGTTACATAACAAGAAGATTCGAATTGGATTGGCAACGCACCCCTTTAGATTATTAAAATTTTTCCCAAGCCCATTGCACTGTGATTTCTATCCAATCCCGATTGAAGCAGTAATTGGTGTAGGGGTTTTTGCAAACATCATAAAAAAGTAATTTTTCTACATCTATTGAAAAAAGTTGCTGTTTAGCATTTTATTTTACTGTTTTTATTGGGAAAAAAGTTAAAATAAGTGAAAAATTGAAAACACTTTTCAAACTTTTTTTTTAATTTCTAGTTATTTTAATTTTTGAAAATCAATTACTACTTTTCACTTGTTTTTCTTCACAAATACTATCCACTTTTGTCACTTAGCTTTTTTTAATAATTTTCCAAAAAATTGAAGTGTTTGCAAACATGCGATAGATTAGTCGTCGTGTAAGGATCTTTAATCCGTCATAAAACCAAGGAAAAATCCTTAATAAGTCAAAACTCTTGACCATTGTACAAATTCTAAGATTAACTGTCCTCTTAAAAGTAAACACTTGTAATTAACACTAAACACACACACAAAAAGCACATTATATCCTGTTCTAACAAGAATTTTCTTTGTTTGAACAATTAGAAATTTGCAAATAAGACAGAATTTGTGGCACTTCTTTTATATACCTTAGAATTTTTAAGTTTTCGAAACAAACTATATATAACAAACCTTATCTTTATGAATGTATGGCATAGGCATTGTGATAAGGAAAAATTCACTCCAACTACCATTCTCTTTTAGCATTTGCCTACACTAACTGTACATTCAACTCTCTCTTCCCCCCCCCCCCCCTCCTCTCTCTCTGTCTAGACTTTCAGTGTGTGTTTTTTTTGTGTTTAGTTCAACATGTTAACATGAATTACAACATACTTCAATGCAGTTAGAAATTTTGTGGCAATTTGAGAGGGATTAATTATAAGCATGTCGAAGATGAGAGTGGCGGTGGTGGGAGGCGGTGTAAGCGGGCTGGTGGCGGCGTATGTGGCGGCGGAGGGCGGCGCGGAGGTGGTGCTCTATGAGAAAGAGGATTACTTAGGCGGGCATGCCAAGACGGTCACTGTTGATGGCACTTCTCTCGACCTTGGTTTTATGGTTTTTAATCGAGTAAGTAATTTTTTTTCACGGTTTCATCACCTCAAGTCCAGAAAATTTTATTTGAGGAAACAATAAAGAGCTTTTGCCATCTAGCATACAAAAGATATTTTTATCATTCGGAGAGAGGGTCCACATCGAACTTTTTACTATATAGCTTTTATCATTTTGGGAGGTTTGGGTATAACTCAATCCCAAAAGTTAGCTGAAGAGATAAAAATTGTCCAAATCTTTATAAAGTAGACCACATTTCAATATGTATTCGATGTGGAATAGTTAATAGAAATCGTGAATATGAATAAAAAATATATGAAACATAGATATAGAGTTTGAGTCAGGGGTGAGGGCTGGACCCCTCCGGCTTCTCTTCTAATTGTCACACAATGGTGATAATTACTTATACTAGCGTTGGAGATATACTCGACGTGTGTGCAAAATAAAAAATATAATCTAATAACCTACCAAAAAAATAGAAAAATAAAATCTAATAAATCAATTTTTAATTATTTATTATAAATTTTATATGAATATTTTTTTTTAGTATTTAGGATAAGATAATTGAAAAGTAAAATAATTAAATATAAAATGAAATTATACAGTTAAAAAATAATTAATATGCGAGAGTTAGTGAAAAATAGAAATCTCTAGTTAGAACCACAGCTCCAATCGTGTCTGCATGATTAATGGGTGAATTTGTAGTCTTGTGGAGATAGAATACACTTATGATAAAATTCATATTTTATTGGTACAGTTTAGAAAAAAAAAAGGTCAAGGTGCACAAGACTCAAGTTCTAGTTAGCCTTTTAGCAAGTTATAGTTTATGGCTAGAGACAACGACGCGACATGAATAATTATAATCTTATGAACCTCAGAAAGACACGAGTAGAAAATACTTGTTGGAATTTTATTAGCGTTTCATAAGTCATATACCATAAACTAGTCACATTCTATTACCAAAGATAACAACGTCATTTAGGGAGTTTTGGTTTGAGTTATGTTAGGTAAAGATTATTTTGTAATATTTTTGTTACTTCTTTCGCTAAAAAAAAAAACGAAAAAGACAAAAAAATACTGTTTTTTGGCAGAAATCTGATGAAAAATTCCATTAGAAAAACTTTCATCACTTTTCATTGTTAATTGGTTTTTTAGCGGGATTTTAGGCTAATATAGCAGGTTGTCGGAATTTCGCCTACTATATGCTAAAAGCTCACCGTGTCAGTTCCTTACGGATTTCCGATGGAACTTCAACTATATTAAAATTTATATCTATTGGTTTTCAACATATGTTAATGTGTGTGTGTGCGCGCGCATATATATATATGTGTGTTTGGATATCATAATATATTTAAATTTTATTTAAAAATTAGGTATTGAGGTAATTAAATTAGATACACTCATTTAGTTTGTACTTGTTAATAATTGTAATTATTATTGAAACTTGGCCGACTTAAAAGATTTGTTAAGGTCGAAAAAATTAAGTTTCGGGCTCAAATTAAAAGTAAAATTAATTTTAATTTTTTATGAAATGCTCTATAATTCTTATACATTTTTACATATATTTATAAGAAATTATAATCTCAGCCATATGAGTTGTAGATCATTTTCAACGAGGAAAATAATTAAATAAAAAATAACCCATTAAAGGTGAATTTTTCCTCTACTCTATATTTTAATATTCCGAGCAATAATTTTCAAAAAGTGCATAAAATGATTGCACCTGACATGGGCCAAATTGTACATTTTGTGAAGGGACAGTATAATTATTAAAATCTAATGTTATTTTCACCACTCATATTTTACGATCTAACAATAATATGGACAAGCATGAGGGGCAAGTTGTCATTTTCGTCGTACGGCATTTGGGACCATTTGTAGGCTTTTGGGCCCTATAAGTTTCCCATGCACCTATCGAGTATGGGCTCTGGGCCACCTTGCTGTTGTAGATATTTTCTTGATGGTTCATGTACTTTCCAAAAAGAGTAAAACAATTATGGAAGCTACTGTTTCGTTAACTAACTCAATTATTTTAATTAGGTTTGATCACGGTTCGATTTTGATTTTTTTTTTGTTGAAAATACTTAAATTCGAATTGTTATATGTGATTTTTTTTTTTTTCAAAACACATTTCAAATTGTAGTTTTTTAAATAAAATCGAGGGTATAGTTTAAACGGTTTGGTGAGGTTTGACAATTGTAAACAATAAAAAGAAATAATTAAATAAAAGTAAGAAAAATATCATCTTCTAGTATTATTAAAATATTTGAATTAATATTAAAAGATCAATGCATGACGATAAAAAATTTTCAAAATAAAAAGTTTAAAGACTAAAATTATAGAGACCATAAATCTAATTGATATAGTGCGAATTTGTATACCCAAATCAAGATCACAAAATAATATTGATTAACTATACAATTTCTTAAGATTTTAGCATAGTATTACATACCAAATAGTTTGTTCATGCATAATTTAATATTAAATGATTAGATGTATTTGAAATGTTGAATGATTAAATCAATAACTAATGAAATTTCGAATAATTTAAAAAATGATTCGTGAATCTATCTTACACACACACACACACACACATATATATATATATTGAAATTACCCTAGATTTATTTATATCAATTATATGAATGTTAACTAAGATGAATATTGGGGGCATTCTATACATTGTGTAGGTTACATATCCAAACATGATGGAGTTGTTTGAGTCTCTTGGAGTTGATATGGAGCTGTCTGATATGTCATTCTCTGTGAGCTTGGACAAAGGCCAAGGATGTGAATGGGGCAGCAGAAATGGTCTCCCAAGCTTGTTTGCACAAAAGAAGAATGTTTTAAATCCATACTTTTGGAAAATGGTTAGAGAAATCATCAAATTCAAAGCTGATGTACTAAAGTAAGTCTTATCCAAGATAATTAGGGACGGAGCCAAAAATATTTTATTTCGAGGCGAAATCGAATTTCTATAAATTATAAGAGATATTTTTGTTATTTTCGAAACAAAATTTTAAGTTCACTAAAAGTTTATATAGGGCCACTGTCCCTACCAACCACTGGCTCTTTCCCGCGCCTATGCTTAATTTACAGTTTCCCACTATTTTTGCAGTTACCTCGAGGAGCTTGACAACAATCCAGACATTGATCGCAACGAGACCCTAGGTCGATTCGTGCAATCGCGCGGTTATTCTGAGTTATTTCAAAAGGCCTATCTTGTGAGGAATGCTGAAATATTAATTTGATTATTTTCACTTGCAACGCACGCGCACCTTTTTTACGTATCAACTTCAATTTTTTTCGCCCTCAGATTCCAATATGCGGTTCAATCTGGTCGTGCTCTTCAGAAGGGGTAATGAGCTTCTCTGCCTATTCCATACTTTCATTCTGCCGCAATCATCATCTTTTACAGGTAAATATGCTTCAAATTTTATTCTCATTTCTTGAATTTGGGGTCTAGTTGTAATATTTTATAACTAATGATGATTGTGTTACGCAGGTTTTTGGTCGTCCTCAGTGGCTTACTGTGAGGTGGCGTTCACAAAATTATGTCAATAGGGTACAACGTTGAACTTACAGGATTAATTAAGATGATCCACTTTGTTTAATAATTAATTAGATTCGTATAAGACATTTTTAACTTAGAAACAAATGCAGGTTAGGGAAGTGCTGGAAAGCAGAGGCTGTCAAATCAGAACCAATTGTGAAGTATACTCGGTTTCAACAAATGGTGAGGGTGAGTATTGAAAAAGACTGAAATGACCTTTGCTCTTTAGGAAGAAGATTGATTTAAGTAACAAAAATGATCCTTATAAATGGAGAAAAAAAAAAAGAAGAAGAAGCCAAGCACACAAAATAATTTTTTTTCCTACAAATATGGCTCTATTTAAATTAACTAAAACTTGTAACTCATAATAATATATATAGTGAATCTTTTGTTATTTACATGCCCCCCTAAATTATACCCTGTATCATATTTACCTCCCTAAATTACAAACTAATTAGCATCCGAATTGTAGATATTAGGGCTGATTTATTAGCTTTTTATCATTATATAAAGACCTGATTTGTGGCATTTTGTAGCTCACGAGGGTAAACACGATATAAAGCATAATTCAAGGATGTAAAACGTAATTAACTATATTATTGAATACCCTTTACCCAAATATGCTAATCGAATATAATCTAAAATCATGAAAAGAAATATAACTTAAACAAGATTATTACACAAGTTTTTGAATCACAAATTCCTAACTACAACTTCTTCATAACACCTGTTTCATAACACCAAAACAAGCATTTCGGATTTTCTGCTATATAGCCGTACTATATTTCTGCTATACTCATCAGTACACGCAACGTGTATTGATGAACTATTAAAATAAGGAAAAGAAAATTTTAAAAAAAAAATCCTTATCATAAGTTTTTTACATTTTTTTTTTTCTTTCCTTGTCTCAAAAGTTTATCAATGTGGCGTTGTTAATAAATATAGTAGAAGATGTTGCACGACTATATACCAAAAAATGCGAAGTGGCAAAGCAAGCTATATTATTGCGATCTTACTTGAGATTTTTCAGGTTGTAGTGTAAGTTGTAAGGATGGGTCTGAAGATACGTACGATGCGTGCGTAATTGGTGCACATGCCCCAGATGCTCTGAATATGTTAGGAAATCAAGCAACATTCGACGAACAAAGAATACTAGGCGCATTTCAATATGCCTACAGGTGCACTTCTATGGCATTTCAATATATATATATATATGTATATGTATATGTGTGTGTGTGTGTGTCTATATATATATTGTATGTTTTTTTTTTGTTTGGACAATGCACAATCATTTTTTTTTAACCCTTTAATGACATGCAGTGATATTTTCCTTCATCGTGACAAAAATTTAATGCCCAAAAACCCAGCAGCATGGAGCGCCTGGAATTTCCTTGGATCCACCGATAACAAAGTTTGTGTCACTTACTGGCTCAACATACTCCAGGTAATTCGTAAAATTGCAGTTTATTTTCACGTTATCTGGTTGGGTATATTGAACTGTATTGTAAATTTAGCTACACCCAACTAATCATGCTTGTAGATTTGATTAGTCACTATTTCTAAACTGTACACTGACAGATATTAAAAGAGCAAAAACTCAAGAAAATAACATAGTTATGTATAGTGGTTGGGTCAAAGCTTAATCCACTACCTAGGTATATTTCACCATAGGCTTTTAAACCTGTAAAAAATATTTTATTAGTATATGTTTTGAACAAACTTAGAAACAGAATTTGGAACAATACAGAGTGACAAACTACTCTCACAACTAAAGTGTAACTGGTAGAGGTCTGGTACCAACATAGAAATGTCTAGTCCTTAGCATACTAACTAGTACACGTATTTAGTCTATCAATACACAACAACGCTCATTCAAAATCAAGCACAGGCAAGTAGAGTAAATGAAATATGTTTTCTGATACTACACACAACTTATTTATAATTGCAGCCGTATGCCTATCAACAAGTCAAGATATTCTTCCTTCTTTGATTTCGGTGAGTGAGGGCAAGTGAATCGGTCTTGACAAGGTAAAAGGTCAATGTCCAAACTTCACAATATAGGCCAATCAAATCCTCCCAAAGTCAAATCTTTATTTAAAGGATCATGAGGAATACTGCATCCAATCTTCCCAAAGTCAAGTGTTCATCAGAAGATCACGAGGGATACTAGCATCAAATCTTTCCAAATCAGCCGTGCTCCCTTACATTAGAAGATCACAAGAGATATTAGTGTTAAATCTTGCCAAATCAACCGAGCTCATCATCATCAAAAGATTATGAGGGCTAACATACACTAATTACATGACAAGTGTAAAATACTTGTTACGTAATTAATTTCAGTATGATCAAACTTTGTGCGGATAAAAATTTCCTGTTTGGATAATTGACTTGAATTGGGGAGAAATTAAGTCGAGCATTACAGCTAGGCCTAAACCTCATTTATGATAGGTGGCTAATTAAATTGAAACACATGTGCTGGCTCATTTAGTGTAAAGGCATGCCATGGATTTCAATTTATTGTAACGCATGCTTGTGGCTTTTAGGGTGTTGGGTTTAATTAGAGAATGTATAATTTTTCTAAATATTGTAACTCTGTAATACTTATTATAGTAGAATTGTTCCCCTTCATTCATGGACGTAGGCTTGTAATTACTAGCCGAACCATGTAATATTTGTTTCATTTAATTTTTGTTCGTTTGTTATCATTTTATTGTCATCTATTTAAATAACTGTATCACTTGGTTTGATTGCCAGCCTAACGTCATCATATGAAAATGTATCATATGACAAAAGTGAAATATTAACATTATTATTATATAGGGTTAATTACATGGGCGCACCCTCTGAAATATCTCATTTATTGGCTCCCCTTGATCTCCCGAAATTACACTAACCTCCCCTCTGAGGTTGCTTAACTACAAGACCCAAAGTGAGTGTAAATGATCTAATTACAATATATTACGAGGGATATTTTAGTAAGAATAAAACGCACACTGTTTAGGATAGGAGCAGTATAGGAAATTTGTATTAAGAAGTTGATCATACGATCATTTTACATTAAAATCCTATCGGGAAGGGGACGATTGTTAGAAGGTGAAACTAATAGGGGAGGTCAGTGTAATTTTAAAAGATAGAGGGTGGAGTTGGTAAATGGAATATTATCGAGAGGGGTTGTCAATGTAATTAACCCTCATCATATATGATCTAACGGTCCATAACTGAGTTGAGTATAAAATTTGCACGAGTTCTTGTTTTCTTGTAACTTTCTCTTTCTGAACCATGCAGAACATTAGCCTGACAGGGCCTCCTTTTCTAGTTACGCTTAATCCGCCGTCGACACCTGAAAATACCCTGCTCAAGTGGTCAACCGGCCACCCTGATCCCATCAGTCGCAGCCTCAAAAGCTTCGTCTCAGCTAAATCTCATCCAAGGAAAGAGAAGAATATGGTTCTGTGGAGCATATCAAGGTGCACTAAAAGAGGACTTAAAATACTAGCATTTTCAGCAACTCCAGTATGTGTGTTTTCATGATTTGTTTTGTACAATTCTTGCAGGCTATGGATTTCACGAGGATGGACTGAAGGTAATTCTGTACAAGTTTTGTGTGTGTGTGTGTGTATATATATATAATTAAAATATTAAAATTTCAAACTTTTATAATTTGGACCTAATTTGGAAAATGATGCGCAATGTTTGGTTATTTTTCTCTAATACCTTTTATATGCCTAGTTAATTTAAGGGTTAATTAAAATTTGCACCCCTGTACTTTGCTCAATGTACTGTTTATCTCCCTCATTTTTAAATTGTCGCATTAGTTATGGATAGTGAATATTGATCCTTAAATCCTTTGCAGGCAGGCATGCTTGCTGCAAATGGTTTGCTAAGAAAAACATGTACACTTCAGAACAACCCCAAACACATGGTGCTGTCTTGGCTAGAAACCGGGGCTCGTTTCCTGGTCACTAGATTTCTTGAACGTTTCATTGCTACCGGATGCATAATGTGAATTTTTAAATGAAATATTTTTGTCATATTTTTATCTGTTTGTGTGTTCTATGTTATACGTAAGATGATAATACAAGTCATTGCGCCGCAGTTTGTTGGAAAATGGGGGTACTATGTTCACATTTGAAGGGACTAAAAAGAAGAACTGCTTAAAAGTCTCTTTGAGAATTCGTAGTCCCCAGTTTTATTGGAAGGTAATATTCTGACTCTCTCTCTCTCTCTCTCTCTCTCTCTCTCTCTCTTTGTCTCTCTCTCTCTCTCTCTATATATATACATCTTATAACTGAAATGTGTTCTGATCATTCATGTTCGCTGTTATATATCTTCACAGGTTGCGACTGAGGCAGATTTAGGCCTAGCCGACGCCTATATTAATGGTGATTTCTCATTTGTTGATAAAAATGAAGGTCTCCTCGACCTTTTCATGGTGAGAAAAATGAAAATGCATTTATAATTTTGTATCAGTTCTCCATTTTCTTGAAACCTCAAAAGGATTATTTTCTTTTCCATTTTGCAGATATTGATTGAAAATAGAGATTTAAGCAATTCCACTTCAAAGTTAAATAACAAAAGGTAACAACTCAAGAGATTTGATGTGTTTCTGTCATACATTTTTCTCCCGTAAAAAGTTTTTTTTCAAAAACATATACGTTCTATGCTTCTAGGGGATGGTGGACGCCATTGCTTTTAACTTCTGCAGTAGCGTCTGCAAAATATTTCTATCAACATGTGTCTCGACAGAACACACTAACTCAGGCACGGCGTAACATCTCACAACATTATGACCTCGTAAGTTCTTCATCTCTTTTTATCGTATACTTGTGCATATTACACAGAACTGACATGACTTGTTTCATGTGTTGTTCCTCAGAGCAACAAACTCTTTTCTCTGTTCTTGGACGAAACAATGACATATTCGTGTGCGATATTCAAGGTTAGATATGTTCGTAGTGACTCATCTGTTTCTATAAATTTGTCCGTATACGTATAATTTTAATGATTCCTTTTCGATTCTGTTGGAAGACTGAAGGTGAAGACTTGAAGATTGCTCAGCTCAGGAAAATCTCTCTTCTGATTGAAAAGGTGAAACAAACTTTTTTTAAGGGATAATTACAAAAAGCCCCTCTTCTATCTATTAAAATTACAGTTACCACCATTAATTTATGCTTCCGTATTACAAATAGGACCAACTGTTAGGTGTGCCAAGTGCAAAAGGCCCCTCCATTATTAATTTCAGGGGGGTAACTGTAATTTCAATAGATGGAGGTGTGTGTGTGTGTGTTGGGGGGGGGGGGGGGGGGGGGTTGATTTACAAAAGATTATTCTTTCAAAGCTGATTTTCTTGAAGTTTTTATAGGCAAGAATCAGTAAGAATCATCATCTTTTAGAAATCGGTTGCGGTTGGGGAACTCTAGCAATCGAAGTTGTTAAACAAACAGGCTGCAAATATACAGGCATCACACTATCAGAACAGCAGCTGCAATATGCCGAACTGAAAGTAAAAGAAGCCGGCTTGCAGGATCACATAAAATTTCTTTTATGCGACTATCGCCAGTTGCCCAAAACTGACAAATATGACAGGATAATATCATGGTGGGCTTCTTTTAAATGCAACTGAACTAAAAAAAAAAAAAACTTGAAATTCTATGCCTAGAGTTGTTGATAGTCATTTATTTATTTATTTTCGTAATTATTGGTAAGTGCAGTGAGATGTTAGAAGCTGTAGGACATGAGTTCATGGAAGAGTTTTTCAGGTGTTGCGAATCTGTATTAGCCGAAGATGGCCTTCTTGTGCTTCAGGTTAGTTGTGCACCGTGCATAGCATAATTTCTTGATCAGCTTGCTCCGCTGTATCTGCAATTTGATATATACATTCAAACATTTTAAAAGTCGACTCTCTGTCTTTCTCTGTGCAGTTCATATCGATACCAGATGCAAGGTATGATGAGTACAGACACAGTTCGGACTTCGTTAAGGAATATATATTCCCCGGTGGATGCCTGCCATCGCTTAGCCGAGTAACGTCAGCCATGGCTGCTGCATCAAGACTTTGGTACAATTACTATTTTTCTTTTTTATTTTTTTTTCCTTCCTATATTAGAAATTATATCCCAAAAAAGAAAACAAGAATGTAATAATATGTATTTGTACAGTGTAGAGCACCTTGAAGACATAGGAATCCATTATTACCAAACAGTCAGATGTTGGCGAGACAACTTTCTTAAAAGGCAAAGGTAAGAATCAAGAACATACATATAGCTTCATCTATATACATATATATATAAATAAATGATCTGTCAATCGTTTCAGCGAAATCCAAGCTCTGGGATTCGATGAGAAGTTCGTCAGGACGTGGGAATATTATTTTGATTATTGCGCGGCCGGATTCAAAACTTTTACTCTGGGAAATTATCAGGTATATGTGTCTATATATATCTACATAGTGCCTCACCAAAAAAAGAAAAAAAATATATATATCTACATAGTGCTGTAATCTAACTGATGAAATATGAATATATATATATATACATGTATCATCAGTTTTTAAGATTTCTGTAAACTTGCCTGTATCGTCGAACTTATTTTATTTTTGTTTTCTTACCAGATGGTGTTCAGTCGACCTGGAAATGTCGCGGCGTTTGGAGATCCATACAAGGGTGTGCCTTCTGCTTGTTGACAGCATGTTTATTCATTCTTCTTCTGCAAATGCTAAACTATTAGTTGCACATTCATTTTTTTGACTCAATTTTTAAGACCATCCGATTCGATTTGTATTCTCTGTAATTTATGTTACAGTGATAGTGAAACTGATGGTTAATTATTTTGTGAATTTATACTAGTTTGTCTTCAAGGCATGTTGATCTTTTATTCAAACAAATGCATACATACAGTCCCCAACGACAACGAATTTCAACAGACAGCAGATTTAATGGCCAATGTGTTGCTGGAAAATAACAGCTAACACAAATTTTGATATCTGTAAACAATATAAATCATCCGCAGGAGACATCTGATATGACAAAGAATTTCCAAATTTTATATGCCCAAAGTCAAAGATACAAAATCAGTTTGATACCCGCGAGTGTCGTTTTTTACAGACGTGGGATAAAAGAAAGCGAATCGAATCACCTGTAACTTCGCTACACAAAAAATCACAAATAATCATCTATTCCAGAGGTATCAAAAGCTCACACTATGATCGATCAACTCCGCAATGTTACTCGATACAAGAAAAAAATTCATACAGTGTATCTACAATCACGAGACTTCTGAAACCGCTACTCTGATATCTTCCTTCAGGTTGTGTATGGATTGAAGGATTGAAGAAATAACTCCAAATGGTTACTGATATATCAATAAACTTACTGTTACAGATTTGAAATCCTTATGCCAAATCCTCTAATCCGAACGCAACCTTAGTTGCGGTAAATAGTTTGATAAGTTTGTTTTGCCTCAGAGTCGTGTTTTGGATACGGGATGTGGATCCAAAAATCCCCCGGAAATTTGAACCCCAGATGAAGAAAATTAACACCAGAAAGTTGCGGGAAAACAGTCTAATGAATGTGGTCTACATTAATCTACAGAAGCAGGAATCTGAATCGTCCCCCTCTGAGTCGCTATTGTCACTGCAAGTCAAGAAAGACGGAACAATATGTGAGAGGACGGTGAAGTGAAAAAATAGTAGGACAACTCTATACAAATGTTTCAGAAACTAAGAATTAAGAATAGTTTTGGCACATCCAAGCAACCGGACATTTAATGTAGGGCAAAAGTGTTTCAGAACCATGAAATCTTCTCAAATGATGTAATCGATGTTTTCATTTATGCAATGTTTCAGTAGAGCATACAAAGAATATCTCACACATATATCCAAATTCGAAACATACTCATCTGTGCTCATATGTAAAAACACGAACCACCTAGGGAACAAAAAGTAAGGAACAGGGACAGTAGAAATAGCAATTTTGACAGAAAGATACATAGGAGAGATCAACACAAGTCAATAACTCTCAATCGCAAACATATAACTGAACCACAAAGAGAGAAGGATACTCCAAGCATGTAGATTTTCTGTTTGCATGAGCCAACTTTCACATGAAAGAGTTCCTCAATAGCAAAATCGCAATGTACTAAATGTTCACAGAATCACAGGAACACTTGTAGCAAGACTGCAAGAGGTTCCCAGATTCTAGACCAAGTTACAATCAACGCACGAGAGTCAAAACAATGCAACATTGATCGAATAACAAGACATGCACTACTTCTGACAATTAGTTATAGTGAAGAGAAGCGATGGCAATCAATTTTGCAGATATAAAAAGCTCTAATCCTAAAAACCTCGAGTACCCAATGATTCGAAAATCAACAATAAATACATGACGGCCACAAATCATCACTTTTCATCATTTTGGTAAGTCTTCCATGTTCTACAACCATCTCATTACATATGTACCTTCTAAAAGTATGCAACTAATCCCATTCCTCAGTAGGATTAAATACGAAAACCAATCATAATAGGTAAAGTTAAAATACATAACAACTCACATTGACAATAAGCACAACTATTACAATAAAATATCACAAAGTTCACCAGAATCCTGCAACATGAAAAACAGCAAAATGATTCTTGATAATTACCTCGGTTCGAACTCCACAACTTGTGCCAGCTTATCCCCAGTGGTATCTAACCACTGAACTTTCCTCTTAGGTTTTTCTGAGACTGGGGACAATTTATCAGAAGGCAACAATGCTTGGGACTCATCATCATCCTCTTCTCTCTCCTCCATTCTTACAACCTTTGGAGACTCCAAACTGTTCGAACCATTATTACTTACATCGACCTTCAAATCTTTATGATTACTATCCATTAAGAAAACAAAAACTACGTACACAACTCTAGATTTCACAAAAATTTCAATGTACAGCCATCAACATTGGCGAAAGCCACGATTTTTTCACAGGCATTGAACATCCTGACCAAAACCCATTTCTCAAAATCAATAATATTAGCATCCCACACCATTAAATTCCCAATTTTCGAACAAGAACCCTGAGGAATCGAAGCAGATCCTCACGAACTACGAAAGTCAACGGATGGTTTGACCAAGACAGCGATCAAATGCATCCCAGCTGATTCATTTCAGAAAAATCCTACAAGCTGGATGAATATACATTCAGAAAGTTCCCGAAATAGCAACAAGAATATCATAAAATTGGTTCTTCAGGCAAGAAATTAACACTCACCAATCAAAATAGAAATCCCAAGAGAAAAAAAAAAAAATATATATATATATATATATGTGTGTGTGTGTGTGTGTGTGTGTGATGTTTCCCGAAAATAAGTAATGGATAACGGATTGCTTTGAATTGCAACCTTGAATAATACGAATCGAAGAGAGAGATACAGAAGGAAAAGAGAGAAAATGACAAAACCCTGACTTTGAAGGACAAGATTCGAAACAGAGAGGGAGAGAGAACGAGCTAATACATACGTTCGATTTTACTGGTGAAGGCTTTTATGTGTAAAAAAAATAATCATTAGTTCATGTGAGAGAGAGCGTGAAAAATTCTTATATGAATCGGGCTTATGATTCTATTTATACACGAATTTTTCTTTTATGAATTGGATATTTATATCCTGTAATCTAGATTTAATTATGTGTTATTTATTAAATTTTTTATAAAATATATATAACACGTGGTTAAATTTGGACTGTAAGATGCTATGAGTGAAGCTCATATATTTGATCTATATAAGAATTTCCCCCATACACTCTACAATTTAAATTTAGTCACGTATTATATATATTTTATAAAAAAAATTTAACACATAATACGTTACTGAATTTGGATCGTATGATATATATACTTGATCCATGAAAGAATTTTCCGAAAGAGAGAGAAAGAGTTAATAGTCTATGGGTGGCAAAATTAGTTTAGAATCATGATTTTAACCCATTTAAACTAGTTTTGGATTGAGTTAGGTTTTCAAATTTTATAAATGGGTTGAAGCGGGTTGGGTTTTAGTAGGTTTTAAATTTTTTTGGGTTTTCAATGGGTTTAAGCGGTTTCTAAATGGTTCCAACAAAAAAATATTATAATTTGATAATATTTCACAAACTTGAAAAGCTAGTGATAAAATTATTCTAGCAAATTAAAGAATATGTTAGCTAACAAATAAATAGTTGAAGATATACAAATTTGTATTTAAGAAAATACATTTTATTTTGTATTGAACCCATTAAGAAACCGCATCAACCTATTATAAACTCAGCTAAAACTCATTTACGATCCAATCCAATTACAATCCGTTCTCTAAAATCTATTTAAAACCCAATCCAATAAAACTTAATCCACACTCGATCGAACCCGCCCATTTGCCACATGTTAATACATACGTTCGATTTCACCGGTGAAGGCTTTTTTGTGTGAGAAAAAATAATCACTAGTTCATTACAGTGATAAAAACAAAATTTAACTAACTGATTTGTTGGTTAGGTTACTAGAAATGGAGGAAATTTGCGGGGTCCTCTGGGAATGAGACAAAATCAGACGGCTGAGATTTTGATGAGCATTGTGGTCCGTGTGAGGGCGTCTCAAATTGTTTAGTTAGTTAATTTCGTTATCACTGAGTATTTGGCCGTTTTTGGTGAACCCAATTATCCATGTCTTAAATGAAGTAGCTAATCGATGGAATTTCTGTTCTAGTGGACGCATGCACAGCATCAAAAAAACCATCGAGAAAAATTTAATAATTATAATAATTCTTGTACTCTATTTGATTACTTTACCATCATTAAATATTGGTGTTAATAATTAAGAAGTTGTGTGAATGATACTTGTGGTTGCGACATCACCATCTAAGAGTTCAATTTGATTTGCCCACAATTTTGTTTTTCGGATCAACGAAATTCTTTTTTTTTTTTTTAATAGAATCAATTAAATACATAATCTGTTTTTGCATCAACAAACTCAAACTTTATATATTTTCTTATTATAAGTTTTCATTAAACATAACATAAACTTTGGATGTATTACGCGTCATCACATATAAGGATTTGTGTTCATTCACAAAACGTTGGTTGACAACATTAGTTTGTGAGTTCATGAGTCAATGATTTTTATAGCGGATAACTTTATTCAATCTAACAAATATCTCTGCAACGAACTCGGTCTTTCATTCAATGCCATAGATCAATTTGAATATTGCATAATGTTAGGAATTTGGAACACGAAATTGAGAAGTCATGATAAATTGTTATTAGAGCGAGGATATGGGTTCGAATATCCCAAGTTAGCGCTAAGGGTTGATTGTTGGCATTTATGTCAGTACCACCTTTTGATTTGAAAAAACATAACTGATCAAAAACTAAACACCTAACTCATGACGCATATGGGGGCACAGTCACCTCACAGTGACCTTCGCGTTAAACGACGATTTGCATCGTCAAGTGTATAAAGAAATCAAGTTGCACCTTTACTATCAGATATAGCTTTTGATCTAAGAGTAAGCGTTTAATCCTGACACATACCGATCATGATTAAGTCCAGTAAAAATTTGCCTTTACTCTTACCCTGTACTTAAAACATAAAATAGTCCGTTCATCAAACAAAATTATTCATGTCTCTCGTTATTGTTTCTCTTAAAATGGCATCAAAAACACCGAGGTGTTCGCACAATTTCAATTTTTTTCTTCTAAGTACTGAGAAAATTACAGCACAACGAAATATATATCCCAAGAAAAAAGATGAGCATGCTTTGGTTTGAAGCGAATGCAAGTGGGAACAAAGTGGCTGTGTGGTGTGGTAGGTATGTTGCTTCTAAGGTTGTTAAGCATTATTGCATCACAAATACTTACATTTTACTCCACAAAACCCTTCACTCTTATTTCCCCCTCGCAACAAAGTCTGCCACTTTTCACCCTCTAAACACACACACACACACACACACACAGATGGCCTGCTTTGAAAGGGCTTCACCTGCATTGAAGGAAATTCTACTCAGAATACACAGGTATGAGTATCCAGTATTAGTCTTTGCGCCTATCAAGAATCAACTAGTATGCACAAACTCGAAATTCATATCAAACTCTTAGACGCGTATCCAACATGTCTATCATCAAAAGTGACAAGCTCGAATTTCACCACACAATCATTTGTCGCTAAGACAAATACGTCCATCTTAAAATGGGGGGCAAACCATCATATGTGCAGCATCAGCCTGCACTAAAATGATAAAAAGTCACCTCATGCGGTGTGATATGCTGGTGAGTAGCCTTGAGAGCCAGCAGCTGTTTGGCAGACAAACGAACGTGTTGTCCGAGTAGATTAATAGTTGGAGCTGCACCGAATCACACGAGCACCAAAAATTAGAACTTTCTATTCAATGATTAAGATGTAACAACACTGATTATTCATTCATTTTTGACAGAACACTTGCAACTAATGCCTTAAAAGCCCCACTTTATTCTCCAGAATCTGTTAATGCACTCATTACTAGCTACCACGAGTCTCGTGCAAATATATATTTCGCATACAACCTACAAGTAGAACTTTCTAGTTATGCAAATTTAGGCGATCTTATTATCTTAATCATCATACTTTTAACTACCAAAGTGCTAGCAAAGCCGCATGAAATTATAACATGGAAAATTGATATGAAAACATAAGTCAAATCGAATACAATAGCTATCACAACTGTAACAAACCTGTGAAGTGCCTATTTCTGCTCGGATGTCTAATATTATTTGGTTTTGATCGCAGAGCCGAGAGGGCCATAGAGATAGATCATCATGTGCATGAATTTGGGTGTGTACACTACCATGTTCAGGTAAAGTTAAAACTATATGCTTTAGAAGTCGAAAAGGGTCGGGGGCGGATGAGTTGACTCAAAGCATACTTATAGGGGGTGTAAATGAGTCGGGCTCCAATCCAGCCTCGTAAAATCTTCAAGCTTGAGCCAAAAATATGGGCTTGAACTCGATGAGCTCCAAATTCTAAAATTCAGCAAAGCTCATTTATTAAAAAAAAAATAGTAATAACGATAAAATTAATTTCCAATTATCTTTTTATGTCTTGAGTAATATAAATAACTTTTCACCTTATCTAAGATTTAATATTTTATATTATTAATTAAATCAGTACAAAACTTTAAGCTATTTTTAATATTGTTATTTTTTGACAATTATCATAATATAATTGAAGTTTAAAAGCTGGTGAAACTGCTCGAAAGCTATCGAACAACTATATTTTGAGCTAGAATTTGGGCTTGAGTCGAATCTTAATCGAGCTGGCTTAACTCATCTTACAACCTTATGTTCTTTAGCGGCATGCAATTAGTAGATAAATAAACACCACTTCCAAACACTCTTAGGTGCAGGCCATATCCTTTTTTGCGCAGACCCATTACGCTTATAATTTTCTTAAAAGATGGGTATGAAACAGAATATTCTAACTGTTTCATGTCTAAACAGCATTCAGCATCTGATCCACTCTACACCTATTTATCAATATCAACACCTCTTCTATCTCAAGGACTCCCACTTTCATCAGAACTTCCACTACACACTCAAGATATGGTTAAGGGTATTAGGCCTGACGTTATGGAGATAGTCGAGCCTCCAAACGAAGGGTTTCAACTAACTCTGAAACTGAACCTTTCAAGAATTCCAGAGAGTAAAGGTTGAAAAACTTTCATGCTTATTTGCTTATGCACAAAATGGAATTGTGGATCCCTAATATATGACAACTTGGTTTATTTCGCATGTAACTTTCCAGCCTCTACAAAGATGATCACCGACATTTCCTCGGTTCAAGCAGTAATACTCAGCTCCCAGCTGAAAGAAATTCTAAGAAATGTTGATTCTCAGGAACTATCTCACGGGTCGTACAAACCAATCAAACTCATTTATCATCCAAGGGAACCATTCTTCGTCATCAAACAGGTAAATTTTGTCAAACTGTACTTACACAATGTAGGAGCCCAGTTCAGATAAACCACAGATCATTGCAGTACAGTTTCAAAGGAACATGAGAAACAGAAGGGTAAATGTCACAAGTAGTCCTTAAAATTTTGATTTATATTTGCTTTGGTTCCCCATGTTTAATTCTCAACTTTACAGTCCATCAAGTTAATATTTAGTTTGCGGTAGTATTTTGGATAGGAAATACTATATATGAGGGGCACAAGTGATTTTTAAGGGCAAAAATTGTAGTTTTGTTGCACTTTAGTTGTTCATTGAGCATGAGGGACTAAAGTGATTCAATATCAGAACTAGAGGAACTATATGTGCAATTAAACTGAAACAGAATCTTGAAGTATATTCATAGCCAACAGTAATCCAAGTAACAGCATAAAGTATATATTTTAGGGAGAATTATTTCGATTATCTCACCTGAAGTGGATTAACACCTTGACAGCCAGCAAAAATCACTGCAGTATTCCCGATGCGCTTCAAGGAAAACGAAGATGTGATTATTGCTACAGCCTTCTTTCAGGTAACTTGAGCCACAGAAATGAAAAGAGTTATCATAAGTTAACAAGTTTCATTTACCTCTGAATTTCGAGGAAAAAAAATACTCCAGGAACTTATGGATGTAGCAAGTTCAGAAGCATGTCACAAGGCTCCTCATTGCACATGGTCCCCTATTCCACCTCCCGAATTAAGAGGAGAGCCCATTGAAGACCTGAGCACCAATTGTGGATTCGTCTCTTTTGGTATGAATAAATTGAACTCACAATCATATAACATGTTTACATAAACTAATCAAAAATGAACTTACTCTGATGTAAGTAATCTCATTCAACGACTATGTTTCTCAGATATTACATCACGTCATGTGGAAGGCAAGAAACTGGACAAGACTGTGTGGAACCTACTGAACTTCTATACATTCGTGAAATATCATGTGAAGGTAAAGAATCTTAAGAAGCTACCAAATAGTGGACTTTATCATATCTTGAAGCTAAACTAAGTCTGACGCAGAGCACAAGAGGTTTTATACAAAGAAGGATGAGAATGCGTCTCGAACGGTTGATTCAGGTATCCAATCCATATCCATACCGAAGTATACCATGGCAACTTTGATAAGTTCATCTTAATTTGTAATTCTCCTCGATTCTGCCATTCGAGGTTAACTGTTGTAAGATAAATACCCTCTAATATGCTAAAGTGCTTATCTTACAGCCCCTACAAGATGAAGGAATTGAAGCAGATCAACTCCCCAAAAAGAAGGCACGACGTATGCGAGGTATCATAACCAACAACTATTATAATTTTTTTTGTTAAAAAAAGGAGCATCTATAAAATCATTGCATCCCCTTCCCTCATTTATGTCAGGATGTAAGCGAGTAAAGGAATGGATCACGGATTCAAAATCAAAGATCCTCAAACGAAAATATGACTTCACCAATAAAATTAAGAGAATTCGTTCAAGAATCAAGATACATGGCTTCGGCCGCTTTGGAAGACGGTGGCTGCCAATGCCAAGATTTAATCCAGTGACGAGGTACATAAAACTGGAATAATGTATATTTCTATATATATATATATATATATATATATATATTTGGTTCTTTAAGTAATATCAAGAAGTAGAAGATGATGCTTGACAGTGTGTCCATAGTTTCTCTAGTGACAAGGTATATATACAAAATTGGACTGCAACTATTGTTCCTTAAATAGTATAAATACATAGAGCTTCATGTTTTTACAAGGGCAACTGCTAAAGGGAGCCACTGCAACATCAAGCCCCTAACTCCAGCATTACTATTTAATTGAATTGATCATTATTCACACACAACAGAAATAATATGATGCAGAGCATGATTTCACTCAGATTTGGCAACTGTTGCAAAAGTATTATGCATGACATTACTACAAAGGTGAGTTCTGAAACATCAATTTCAAGCCCATTATCGAAGAGTATAATCAGTAACTAACAAATATTGGAAAAAGAACCCTAAGCATACAAAAATTTATCATGGTGATGCGAGATAATTTAAAAATAAAGTAAAATTGGCATGAACTAAGTTGTATACATATATCACTAAACAACAAACCAATTGTAAGATATAAACCAAACCACCCAAAATTTTTATACACCACATGGCAAGGCCGAACAGTTCCACAATCCACACCTATTAATGTTAACCTCTCATTGAGAATGTAACAGCCCAACAAATACTAAGACAAAAAACTCCACGAACTGAATAAAGATCCCAACTTTCTTTCAAAATGATAAGAAACAAGAGAGCCCAGATGAGGAACTTTAACAACAGAAATTATGTAATTACCGTTGCTCGAAAATGCAAGAAAAACAAAAACAAATCGATTTGTTATGGGTTTATCAGATGGCGAGCCAGAGCTGGGCAAGCAGCAAAATGGTTCGTATTTGTTTGATCAGAGGATGAATTTTTTCTGTTATGTTCTCCGTTGAAGGAACTCAGAGGTAGCTGTTGTATTTTTTTTTTTCGTTTTACGTTATGACCCCCTGTTTAATGACAAATTTTAGTCACACCCCTCATATATAAATATTTCATCAATTTGATACCCTACATCGCTATTTTCACCCATGTAATCCTCTCAAGTCTCATCAATCATGAATATCCTAGTTGTTGGGTTTTGGTATTAGTGCCTCCTCCTCCTAATTGCATGTGAAAATTTATTTAGCAATGTAGGTAAGTTTAACATGTCAAACACCGAAATCCATTGAAAATATGTGTACACATCTACATACATATAATTAGGGGTGACATAAATTTTTAATATAAGTATTTTTCAATATCCTATCAAGAAACAATATTTATATATATATATATATATATATAGCAAAAGGGTAATTTGCTTCTTTTTTTTTGGATGAATCAAAATGGTCATTTTCAATTGCTTATTTGAGAACAATTTGGAATATATGAAAAGGGTATTCTCTAGCCCATTTTCTAGCTCCCCCTAATTTCAAACTTGTTTGAATGATGAACCCAAAAGATTACTCGAGCAAATTCCATGCCTCAAGCTATCACAACAATATGTCATACCAACTAATTGGACATGGAGACCAACAATAATTGTATTAATCTATATTAAAATTTCAAATGATGAATTTTTTGACACCATTAATATGAAGTTAAAATATATTACTTCATTTGCTATTGACTATGCTAGTTTTTACTGTTTTTTCTCCTCAATTAATTTCACTTTTTTTTTGGTGAAGAACCTTTTCCACTTATATTTTAATTCAAAATATTTGTTCTTGAAAATAGTGGTATAATTTAACAATTGTCATGTTACTATAAAAGAATAAATTTTAATAGGCAAAAGTCGTATATCTAATATATTGAAAAGATTTAGTCTCTATTATTTTTTTTCATGTTAGATGTTGGAGTTTAGAATAAAAATTATATTTTATTTTTAAGATGACAATTTTGTCCTTTTAACAAGTCAACTCTTATGGATTTTTTGTCCTAAAAATTGTGAGGGTGCATTGATGCCAAAATTAAAGATTTTCTAGAGTACAATTTGCTATTTTTTTTTCCAATGATACAAAAGGACTATGTAAAGTGTTTTTAAGATGCAATGTGTAACCTGCCCAAAAACAAAATGAAAAATATAAAGATACTATTATTCAATAAAACATAAATTATTTTTCATCAGACTAAGTGCCCATTTGGATGGATTTAAAAAAAAAGTACTGCTCAAATGGTATTTTTTATGGTAGAACTTTTTTTTTTAAGTCAAACAATTTTGCATTTAGATACAACAATTAAAAATGCTTCTAAAAAGAATTTTTATTTAAAGGTAATCTATAATAGCTTCTAAAAAAAATTATTTTTGATTTTTTTTTCTAATTTTTTCTTTTTTAAAAAAATTCATCTAAACACAATCTTTTTTATATAAAGTATTTTTTTTGCAAAAATTAAATTTTTTCTTTTAAAAAAATCTATACAAAATAGTGCTAATACTGGGATCGGCTAGACTTTAAAGAATTCAAACTTTATGACCTCTTGTTGATCAATGGCCAAAATCATCTCACATACAAATAGAAAATCATACGTGTCAATTATCCTTTGGAGGGGACCAATGATTGAAATTAACCACTAGAATAGAAGATAAAGATCTCCAGAATACAAGGAACCCTATAGAAAAATCCTTCTCATTCAACTAAAATAAATGAATAAATAAAATAAAAATAAAAAAGAAAAATCTAAGCCCACCAGTTTCTGTGGCTCTCAACATGCCTCCTCACCTTGCATTTTCTGAAGCATAATCTCTCACATTAAACCAAACTCTCCAAGATTTAGCCCATCACACACACACACACGGACACACATATACAGAGTGTGTGTATATATATATATATATATATACATACATACACCAATCAGATAAATAGAAAAGAAAAAAAAATCTCCAACACAAATTCAGAGCCCCGAACAAGAACCTCTCGAGATTTCTTGATCATAGTTTCTTCATTAATGGCTGCTGCTTCTACCTCGGTTTGTGCTTCTGGTTTTCTTGGGGGCTGGGGCACTTCCATAGCCGGAGAAGAGCACGCGACGCTGCAGGGGAAGGTGGCGCCGCCGCAAGTGAGGGTGGCACGGCCGGTCCGACCGCAGCCGATGATGAAAAATGTAAATGAAGGGAAGGGTCTGTTTGCTCCGATTGTTGTACTCACAAGAAACATTATTGGCAAGAAGAGGTTCAACCAGCTTAGGGGTAAAGCCATTGCTCTACATTCACAGGTAAAAAACAAGTTCCCAGCCTATCATTGGTCTTTATTTCAATATTTTTAGGTTTTTCTAGCTCGGAAAAAATTACGTAAGTGTAACAACACTGGACTCGTCAGTATGATTGACTACTCTCCTTAAAAGCGTAAGTCACTTGTCACATGATTAATGCCGATACAGCTCCTGAGCGCGATCCGAGCTGAATGGAGTGATGCGTTAAATCCTATTAATATTTGCGTATTTGTGTGAATTCGTATTTATTCACCTATGTTTTGATATTAAAATTGTTGGATCCGTATTCGCTCAAAAAAGGGAAAGAATGCAAGAATGACTGGATGGAAATCTGGTTGGTGACTGTTCGGATCTTGCTTTAATTTGGTTTTAACAAATAATGATAGAAATACAAGAATCTACTTCGGTCTTCGTCTCTAAATATAAACTATGAGCACGTAATACTAAAAAAATTTACACAATCAATAGGGACGATTAGCATTGTTATTAACTAAAATTTGTTTCATCATACAAGATAGTCATACTTTTGAAAAATGAAAGTGCACTTAGACTGCTTCTAATATGGTCCGGAGTCCATTTTATATTAAACCATTAAGATTAAGAAATTGTATAATTTCAAATTACAACCATAAGACTCTTCGTTCCTTGTCATTGTGGGTTCTATATCTTAAAAATTATTTAAGCATGTTTGTTTAAAAATAAAAGTTTTGATTATGCATAGATCATTACAAAGTTCATGTTTGATATTTCTTAAAACTAACGGTATCTTGTGGATAAAAGTCATTTTTATCCGCTTTGCGAAAGGGTTGCGATACTGTAATTTTACATGGGCTAAGTAGGAAAACAAACATAAAAACATGGAGTTTTTTGTCATTCCCAAGTTGTGATGCCCGAAAAGCAACTCTAAGGTGATTTTGTTATAGGCACTATTCGTTGATTTGTAATTCAGCCCAACTACCAAAACAAAAAAGTAATTTGGCTCAAACTTATTGGCACTTTCCATTAATTTGTAATGCAACTCGCATTACGAGCCACATGACTTCTAAGAAATTTCACTACAAATCAAACACAACATGAACATAGGTGATGTTGGGGTTGGTAATAACACACAAGTGCACATCAAACGCGTCCTAATATTTCTGTAGAATTAAGAAGTTGCCCTTAACTACAACGTGCATCATTAATTCACTCATCACGTGATTACTGTCGACGGTAACTGTTTGACATGCATCAAAATATGCAGGTGATAACAGAGTTCTGCAAATCAATAGGAGCAGACGCCAAACAACGGCAAGGGCTCATTCGTTTAGCAAAGAAAAATGGGGAGAGACTTGGCTTCCTTGCCTGATAACAAAACCATGCCTGTATATCATTTCAATGATGTCATTATGCCCTGTTACAAGATGTTTCAGATTGTATTCGTAACTTTTACAGTGTCTAAAATTTAAATCTTAATAGAATATTTCGATTTTTTATCTGTCATTCTTGTTTATCTGCATTTCTTAGCATTTCTTAAGTGGAAATGCAAATCACAGAAATCAAAGTAAAAAATACGACACCGCACATCAGATAGACAAAAACACTAGCGATCGACTTGCAAGAGAAAGCAATTGCAGACTTTCCTCTTCAGTCTTCATCAAGCTCAAGAACAGGATCAGAAGAACATGGATACTGATAGATATAATAGGATCCCTAGCCTACACATTGTATCGGCTTTTTGCTGATCTTTCCCTTCTGGAGTCATCCTGTAAAGCCAGGGAAGAATAGCGTTAACGAAAGAAAGCAGCAGAGTGAAGAATGCGTTATAATAGCAACGAGACATACATGGAAACTATAAGAAATCTTGTCAGTGAAATCAAGAATCTCCTTCCATTTCCTCCCAATGCCCATCTGCATTGCAAAAATAGAATCTTATCAATGAAATCAAGAAATGGATTCTAAGGCCATGTTTGCACAAAAAGAAGAGAAGAAAGACCAAATGCAGTTAGCCCAGATCAAACTGCCCAAATAATGTTGAACAATCAATGATCAGATGACATTAACATCTCAGCTGATCCCTATTATGATTCAACCCAGGTTTTATAAATCAAAGCTGAGGACGGTCAGATATATATCGGTTAAGTAAAAGAAAATACCTGAACAGCTTCATTGGCTGCAGTCTTGGTCCACAAGGAGAGTTTGTCTTGTCGTTGGCGCACGCTAGCAACCACTCCACAGATCTCATCAGCCTCATCAAACTGTTCTCCAATCAGAGCCATCAACTAAACCAATAGAAACGCAGAAGTCAAACAAAATGCAATAATTTGTCAAAACATCAGGCTCAGAAAGCGAGGAAAACATAAGTTTTGTTACAGTTTCAAGCCACATGTTGTCCAGATTGCCATTTTTACTGCTAGTAACAGTCCACTTGCCCCCATTAGCACACTCAGGGTCTTCCCATTTGGGCTCCACTCCAGCCCTGAACAAGTGAAAGTCAGCATTTGCTGGGAACTTGCTGGGTCTGAAGATCTGGTCATATAAACTGCAAGAGAAATCACCATTTCAGTTCACATGTAATTACAACTTTATGCCAGATATGATGATTCCACGTAGTTCCAACAAAAAACCTTCTTTGGTTTTAGTTAGCCAATTACTACACAATTCAGGAACAAAGAGCTATAATAGAGGATATTCACCATGTTGTAACTTCGTTCTTTATTAATTTGTTGCAACTTATGCTTCTAGCTAAAACGATATATTTTTCAAAGATCATGTGAAACCCCGATGTTAACTATTTCACATCGAATAAATACTGAGATGTGGTCTACCTTATAAAGGCTTGGGTAACCCTCACCTCTTAAGCTAGCTTTTGGTGTTGAGTTAGGCCCAAGTCTCTAATATTTCTACACCCGACCTCCACGCACTCCACCAACCCCCCCCCCCCCCACAATTTTCATTTGTTGTGTCTCACAAAAGAACTCCGCATTATTTTTTTCCAGTTAGAATTTGTTCCATTTCATTCATTTAAAACCCCTCGCCCCTCTTAAAAACTAATAATAATAAATATTAAATGATTGGGAAAAAAAACACTAATACACTGGGAGCAAAAATAATCAAGGAGAATAATGAGAAGTTTTTCTGGTTACATTTGTGAATTTCTCCCCCCACCTGGGCCTTATTAAGTAGGTTAGAGTGACATCTCATGATGCCTTGATCAATTCGTTCTATTGCTTGCCTGGAATGTCGAGCAAACGGTACAATCTATGCCTCAATGATATGCGCATTGTAACTTCATAGCAAACCCGAGAAGCAGTTGCTACCAAACTAACTTAAAAAATGCCACTAGAAACGATTTATAAGGATAAAACAATTTCAATTTTCAATAGAACGCATATCGCATCAAAGCTCAGCAATTCAAGAAGCTTGTGACCCAATATTTCTTATACTGTTTAAAACTTGCAAATGTTCGTGCTCATGCGACCAAAGATAGCGAATAACCCGCAAGGCTCACTAGCAGATGAACAATCCAATGAAATTATTAGAAAACCAAAACGAGTAAAGCCATCCGCAATAATTCCAATACATTCCCACAGAACCAAAGACTCAATGATATTGCCAACAAACGGATCTTCACAATATTATAAACAAACAATCAAATCCATAACAATAAATTGAAACCAAGATACCCTCAAGAGCATTGGCAACAACAACGTTTTCCCCTCAAAAAACAACATAGATTAATCTCAACAAGCCAACCATCAATATCAAAATAAATTAACCAAAGCGACAAACTTTTCTTTATCAAATCAAGGATTTGGGTGTTGTTTATCATTACATACCACCAGAATTCCTCGACGGTGTCGAAGGTGTAGACTTTCCGAAGAGAAGTGCCCCAGGCGGCGCCTTGTTTTGGCTTAGACTGATTATCGTACCAAAACGTCCACTGCCTCTCCAGCTTCTGCGGCTGGTTCTCCGCCGCGGCCGGTGCCTCCGCCGGGAGTTCTGATGGAACAGCCGCCACTTCAGTTGCCATTCCGGCGATAGAAATATCCGCAAAAAAAGGGTTTTAGAGAGCGAGCGAGAGAGAGAGAGAGAGAGAGAGAGAGATTGGGCCTTGTGGATTAGCGTTCCTGTTGCCTGTTGTTATAGATTTGGGCCGGCACCGAATTGAACTGAAACAGTAATTGGTATTCAATTTTATTTCCACAAAAATGTGGTTTTTTTTATTTATTTTAGTTTACTAAATAATATGGAAAATTACAATTTCAAAATTTTAATTTTGGCATGACCTGTATTTCTGTAGAGTATATATATATATATATATATATTTGACCAAAAAATATATATATATATATTAGTTTTTTGTGTACCTGAACTGAAGAAATTACAAAAAGTACAGTGATGCGGTCCGGATTTGGTTTTGACCACGTGTCGGGGTAAATTATACTCCGGGATGTTCTTGCTGGTGGCCCACCTGCCAAAGAGGGAGGAACGCAGTGAGACTAGCCGATTTTGCCCCGGCGTAGGCTCTCCGACGCTCAAGTCAGTGGTAAGGTATTTGGAGAAGATGATGAATAGTAAAGTGTAATTTTCTTAGGAGAAAATGCAAAATACGTAAGATACCTCATGTGGGAGAGCCTTTTGCCTATTTATAGTGAGAGTGGGTCTTTGATTTGATGGGGTTGATGGGGATTGACCATCTGATTTGACCAAAGGAATACAAGTGGACATACTTTTTGTCACATCTTCAAGTCCAAAATGGTGGCTGGGGCCCTACTCTCATTAATGGGGCTTGACTTTTGCATTTGATGCATATCTTAAGCATGTAATGCTTGAGATTGCACTTATAAGGGAGCATTTAAGGCACCTACAACTTAAAGAGTCCACCTATCTTGTCAGAGCATATTTTGGTGGCTGGGGTTGTCTGCGTCTGACAGAGTAGTTGGGCCCCCTTTAGCTGTTGTATGGGCCAAGTACTTACTAAGTATCCAGCGGACATGCCCTCGAATGGGACATCTTTCCTCGAGGACAACTCAGTCATTCGAGGGCATACTTGGAAGACCCTTTTTGGTGGCTTAGGACCTCTTTCGAGGACAGCACACCAATTCGAGGGCATCACACCCATTCGAGAGCATACTCGGAAGACCCTTTTTGGTGGCTTAGGACCTCTTTCGAGGATAACACACCAATTCGAGGGCACACTTGGAAGCCTCTCTCTTTGGTGGCTTACAACCTCTTTCGAGGACAGCACACCAATTCGAGGGCACACTTGGAAGCCTCTTTCTTTGGTGGCTTACAACTTCTTTCGAGGACAGCACACCAATTCGAGGGCACACTTGGAAGCCTCTCTCTTTGGTGGCTTACAACCTCTTTCGAGGACAACACACCAATTCGAGGGCATACTTGGAAGCCTCTCTCTTTGGTGGCTTACAACCTCTTTCTAGGACAGCACACCAATTCGAGGGCACACTTGGAAGCCTCTCTCTTTGGTGGCTTACAACCTCTTTCGAGGACAACACACCAATTCGAGGGCACACTTGGAAGCCTCTCTCTTTGGTGGCTTACAACCTCTTTCGAGGACAGCACACCAATTCGAGGGCCTCCGGGCTTCATACTTGGTATCATCTCTCCGGTGGGAAGGTAACGTGGCCTAATGGAGGGAAACTTGGTCACATCATACAGTAATATGATTTTACCAGTGTTGACTATTTTTCATTCGTTTTTGAACAAAAGACCAAAAAAAAAAAAAAGAAGTGTTGGACCAAAAAATGTGATGATAATGAATCATATATATTCACACAAAATTTCGTATCTGTAAAATATAATTATAAGACAAGAAAAAATATATGACAAATATTTCAAATTTGAAGAAAAAATACAATTTAAAATGAAAATAATCTCCTAAAAGACTAATCTACTGATTCTTCTATCCGAATTTATTTCCGAGGACTTGAAGCTTGTTCTCGGATGAATGATGTGATTCCTTCCTAGATTTGCGGGATGGAAGTCAGGGTTTACCTTGAAGTCAAATGTCGGTTTTGAAATCGAAGGCCTTGAAATACTTGCGCTTTGAAGACGAAGCAAAGCCTTTGTGGATGCAATACGTCGCTGTATCGGTCAGTTGCGATTTGAAGACTTAAGAATTTTGAGAGCTCGTACGAAGATCCTGTTCTTGTGAGCTTGTCTCTATGTCCTCCTTCCCCCAAAATAACCCATTTTTATAGGCATTTGTATAGGGTCTTTGGATGGCCACTGATTATTTTTTGGTATTTATCTATTTAATATAAATCATTTTTCAAAGAGAAAAAAATACTATATGAGTGTCATACTTTGATTGGTCCATGTGCCGAAATTAGCGACTTATCGTCTTTTGATTTGATTTGGACTTTCTAGCTGCATAACTTGATTTGATTGGCTGAACATTTCATATTAACACTTGGCACCTTCTCATTCGTCCATAAAATAAATATTAAAATATCAATTACAATTGAGTATTTAATATTGAAATTAAATTTAAAAAATTCCAAAATGTAAATAGGAAAATGTAATTAATATTTAATATTTTAATTTGCATTTTGTCACTTTTTCACTAGACGAAATTTAATCGCCAATAATAGATATTAAATTATATTAATTATTCAATATGACATTTTATCGCATCAAATCAGTTATTAGTTTTTACAATTCCCAGAAATGGATATCTCAAGATATATGTAACAATTTAAAGCTAATATTTGATTTTATTGGAAGAGTACTGTAAAACAAAATATATTTTGGGCAAATACTAGTTGAATATGAATATATATATATATATATATATATATACAATCGATTCAATAATGGAAAAAAAATTTTTAATGTGCAGGTCTTGCAATGTTAAATTTCTATTTAATTAATGATGCACGTTAAATTTATATCGTTCCATGATGTTATCATAGCAATAATAGATATAGCACTTAAAATTTACAACAAAAAGAATTTTTCAAGAAAGTAAAATATCTGTGCTTTTAGGTTTAACACTTCCCAAATATACTTTCGCAAAATATATATACTTTTTAGAGCAAATTATGTCAACACCCATTGACAAATAGTGTAATTACAAATTAATTCAATTAATTTTTAAATGACAAATATTGCATAATGTATGTATTAACTTAACAAAATTTATTATTAATAAAAATAAAATATAATTGCGAGTTATATTTTTGATAGTTCGATGGGATTCACAAAACTCGTCCTACATATCATATGAGATTTTTGGATGGGATTCACAAAATTCATCCTACATAAAGGAGAGATGTAATTCTCAATTGTATTTCTAGCATTTCAAATAGGAATTTTGGATGGAATTTACATGGCTTTAACAGGTTCAAATGTAGAAATTATATATAAAGTCAATTTTAAAAGAACTTCAAAATGTAGAAACTATAATTTACATAGTTTTTACAAGGCATCTCTCGACAACCTAGACAAATGCAAGATGTAAAAGATAAAGTTTTTTGAGATGTAAAAGCTAAAATTCACATGGTCTTAAAGGGAAATCTCTTGATAGCCAAGTGACTATTCTAACTGGGAGAAATTTATATTTTGGCTATTGCTATTAATGTTTAGAGAAAAGTTGCCCATTTTTCTAGACACTTGAAAATGATTCCAGACACTCGATGCCAAGTACAATATTATACGTGACTGCTAGTTTGTTAGCAGGATTGCAATGGGTAAGTTAGGCTTAATCTCAGCAAAACTTGACGGAATGTTTGTTGGCGAAATTGCAAGAATCATATTGGGCTTTATCTCAACGGAACTTGATGAAAAGAACATTCCGTGGCCGCTGGGTTTCTTAGTCGAAGAAACCACACTGGGGATCTCCCGATCTGATCTTTTATTTATCAATAAAACAAAGTCCAATACTATACGTCTCCTTAACCATCTTATTTGTTGCTCCATTATTGCCATTAGAATGAAGTACGCTAGGGATGTAAACGAGCCGAGCCGAGCCTTGGCGTTTTTTCGAAGCTCGAGCTCGAGCTCGAATCCAATACTTCGAGCTCGAGCTCGAGCTCGACGAGCTGGAAATTTTCAGGCTCGAGCTCGGCTCGAACCTATGTTCGGGCTCGGTTCGGTTCGGCTCGTTTGGCTCGAGCTCAATCTATTCTCAAACCCACTCTCTCAAATCGTTTTTCTCAAAGCCATTATCTCAAACTTTTTTTCTCAAAGCCATGGCACAGACCACAGCAGCGGCGGAGACGCAGAGGAGGAGACACGGCGGCGGAGACGCAGCGGAAGCAGACCCACGGCGGCGGAGGAGAGGCGTTGGCGGAGACGTTGCGGCAACCGACCCACGACGGTGGAGGAGAGGCGGCGGCAGAGACGGGGAGGAGGCTCTCTTTTTTTTTAACAAAAGAGAGGAGAGAGTAAAGAGACGAGGCCGAGAGAGACGAGAGAAAGAGAGAAAGCTGAGAGAGATGATGGGAGAAAGGAGACTCTCTGATGAAAATTGAAAGAAATACCAGATCCAGAAAGAGAGAGCAGAAAGACGACGGAGAAAAAGAGTGGTTGAGATTTTGACCAAATCTTAATTTTGAATTTTGATTTTGATTTTTCATTTTTGGTTTTTTTTTTTGGATGTATTTTTTGTTTTATATTATAATTATATATGTATATATTATATAGAATTAAATAAATATTAAAATATTAAAAGCTCGCGAGCCGGCTCGTGAGCCTACGAACAAGAACTTCCGGGCTCGAGTTCGGCTCGATAAGTATACAAGCTCGGTTCGAGCTCGGCTCGAGCTCGAAACCATCGAATTCGAGCTCGAACATGTATCGAGCCGGCTCGTCAGGCTCGCGAGCCGGCTCGATTCGTTTACATCCCTAAAGTACGCTGCTCACATATAGCCAATTATAGAGAACAAATAAAGGCCTTAAGGAATTACAAAAAGACTTGCATTAACTGCAATTGTAATGAATCTCACACATAAAAACCTGACTCTAGACTAAAAAGCCTGTATCAAATCTCAAAGCAGTACATGATTTTCAAGGTTTTTTAAAATTTCGACGACAAAAATATCACTCTTAGGCAAGTCGGGCCTTTAAACAATGGCATTAGCTGCACTAGCGATTCTTGGCCATAGATCAGCGCATTCCTTTCCAATAGGACCAGTAATGGCAGAACCTGAAACCAAAAATAGGAAAGATTGACAATGAAATTATAGCATAATAAAAGCACCAACATAAAGCCATGGACTGTACTTGTTTCCATAATTTTGACATCCACAACAAGCAGCCATCCAAAGTAAGGCATACCAGTTAAGGTACCAAATTTAAATGAAAGATAGTAAGACACTTAAGAAATCCATTATTTATGTTCAACTGTACCTTTCATTTCTCCCTTTGGATTTACAATAACACCAGCATTATCTACAAAAGCGAATGGAAGATTAACATCAGATCAATGTTCCACATCCAACAATAGGCTTATCTAAGATCAACAAAATTATCTGAAACATAGAAAAGAAGAATTTGACAAAGAATAAAAAGAAGATTTGGAACTCATTAGCCAAGAGACATATAAAAAAGGCACACATTTGAACCCGGATAAAGCCTCAAGATTATGGAAGTATATTGCCCTGGCTCATTTTTAAGACATCTCTTGGAAGTCATGTGCAGCATCATTGATTGAGCTGGGGTATGAACATAGACAACTAAACAACTCTTGCAAGATGAAAAATGTGCGATCCTAATGGAGCAGGTGTAAGCTTCAAGATAATGATCACACCTGTAACGAGGGATACTTTTAATGTTCCAGGCATGTAACTGTATCAGCACCATTATAAACAGATGGATACATGACTAATGCCTGGAAATAAGAAAGACTAGACACCATATGAAAAGATAAAGATGTACCGAATTGCGAAAAGTGAGATTCAACATGTGAGATCCCACTCGATAAATTATTCGTACATTTATGTGGCTGGTTTAAGGAAGCATCATGTCATCTTGCGGATATAACCTATCTTAATAGGATATAGACGCATCAAGACACCCCCTAACCAGCATCATCAGCAACTTCCCGCATGTAATCATCAGGTTTCCAGGTTTAATCATGATTAGAAGGGAGCTTTAGCACCAGCAAAAACATTCTCGAAGGACAATGGAACACCAAGGTAATAGAAAATATATCAATCTTGAAAGGGACAAGAAGCTTTTCTTATGAGGGAAAAATTGGCAGTTAAAATTCCAGTCATCATCAGGTGCAGATGAACCTAAGATGAAAAGTTCTCAACAACACATTACAGTAAAACTAATTAAGCAAAAATAACGCACCCTTGATCTCTAACCAACCCTTAAATCAATATATAGAATGTGGTAGGTGTATGAAACTAGACACTTATCAAACATGACAGAGTAAATGAAGTTCAAGAAAGTGAATTAACCCACTCAATCTATGGCTGAGGATTTTTATGACAGCCAGTCGCACGAAGCACCATCTCATTAGTACAAACCCCAAAAGAGAAAGGAGATGCACACATCAAGATACAGGGTAACCAGCTAGACAGAGTACTCTTTCATCATACTGATACACAAAGTAATGTTTCTCAACAGTTCAAAAACATGCAAAGAGAAAAACTGGATTCGTAAATGACCCAAAGATGCGAACTTTTATGCATAAAATACAGTCATGCTAGGACATTATGCTACCCTCAGATAGAAAAATTTAAAAAGGTAACCAACAAAAACCAAAACCAATATCGATATCAAAATAAAATCAAATTCTCAAACTAGAAAAATCAAAAATCAAATAGACAAATACAAACAAGCCCACATCAAGCACGGCATGCAGAAAAGCCAAAAACACCCACACTGATTAAAAATACTATCAGCAGTTGCATACAACAAAACAACCAAAACGAAAATCAACACCATTGTGATTCACAACAAGTAAAAAGTCATTACCTTCAAAATACATGTAAACCCCATCCTTTCTTCTCCACGGCTTTCGTTGCCTCACGATGACGGCGGGCATCACCTTCTTCCTCAAATCAGGCTTCCCCTTCTTCACGGTGGCCATCACCATATCCCCGACACAGGCCGAGGGCAGCCTATTCAACCTTCCCTTAATACCCTTTACGGAAATAATGTAAAGATTCTTGGCTCCGGTGTTATCGGCGCAATTCACCGTCGCCGCCACCGGCAGCCCCAGTGACATCCGGAACTTGTTTCCGGCCGATCCTCCGCGCCCTGAAAACACAGATTGCAAGTGAATTCATCACTTTTTTTGCAATAAACATCGAATTAAACTAAATGCCACAGATATGAAAAATAGAAAACACACCTCGCTTGGACATTTTTGGTTTAGGGTTTTCAGAGTGAGGTGAGTGAAGAAAGGGATTTCTAGTGCGGAGGATATGAAGATGGGGGATTTAGGGTTTAGGGTTTGAGTTCAGAATTGCTGAGTTGGGCTTTGGGCCTTGAGGTTGGGCCTTAGAATTTCTTTTTGGATTAACCCAATATCTCTTCTTAAGGAAAATTGATATGGAACAATACATCACAATTCAATTATTACGTCAACATATCAAACTCATTAAATGTAAATGGTACTCATATATCGGGCACACTCAATACGTATGCAATCTAAAATTTAGATATAATCAAATGCTTGATTTGATAGCATAACATTGATTTTTATTATATCTTTCTGTTTTTTAATATATTTATTTTAACCTATGATAAGAAAAAGAAAAATAGAATTAAAATAAGATTAAAGTGTATGGTTCAACAAACTAAATTTAAAAAATAAGTAGAAAAAGAAATTAACAAGAAATGTGAGAAAAAGAGAGAGAGGAGAGATTAAGCAAAATATAAAACCACCTTAATTTAGAGAGAATATAGGAGAGAGAAAGAGTATGGAGAGAATTTTATAACTGCAGTTATTTCAATAAGGGCATTTTAGAGAGGACACATTTAAACACGCCACAACAAAATTCAAAGGGCCTCCCACCTAATATAATAATATAGATGAATCAACAGGGTATCATGATTAATCAATTAAACACTAAATAACTTCTATACAAATAGATAAAAACTCACATTGGATAGATTTAAAGAATTGGAATCCTTAACGCTTTGGTCAATGAGTATTCACTTTATTATTAAGGTACGACCTCATTGGTATATGAAATAGTTTCTTCATATTTGATGGTTGATAATAATTTATATAATAAATGGTTGAATAAATTGTTCACTATATGGGGAAATTTTGAATTATTTAACTTTGAAGGTGACTTTTAGTTCTCTTCCTCCTCGTCTATATGCTAGGTTAACTTTTTTAATTTTTTGGATGAATACATGGTTAGCTTCCTTTCTTCACTCAGGCTACGCAGCTATGGAAATATGCACTTTTTCTGCTTCAATTAAGAAAATATAATTTATCTTTTAACTTTATGCTGATCCTTTCATGTTTTTGGAAAAGTATAGAGTTAATACATTAGAATCATATTTATTTTTTTTATAAGTGTAACACAATTAATCTAAACTATATTAACTATAAATCGATTTAGCTGGATTTATACTCACTTTAATATTTGTTATTTGACAAATTTTTTTTTCGATACGAAGGTCACAGGGGAATCCCTTGGAATTTATTTAACAAAAATTAATTTTATTGTTAATTATCATAATATTTGATACTATAAATCTTCTATTTTATTTTTTGAGCTTGGTGAAGGATAAGGTTCAAGGACGATTCTCAGGCTTAGGCCCAAAAAAGGCTCCATCCTAAATAGGCTCAATGACCAACTTGAAGTCCAAGCCCATTAGGGGTTTTTTGAGGCCCATACCTGTGAGCCCACCTTGAAGGAGGAAAATCAACCCTAAATTAAGTCAATGAGCATGTGATAAATAGGAGAACTTATTTGATAAGAATTAACAATCACTTCACATGAAAATCTCAACAATCCTCCTAACTACCTCTGATTTTTAGGAATGAATCCCGTAGGTAAGCGGCATTGCTGGCTCATATAAGGCCTAGAGCCCCATAAGGTGAAGACTACTAACTTTTTAGCACTAAATAACACTTTTTTGCACTCAATCACACTCTCTACGATTTTTCTCACTATTTATCCATTATTTCATTACCTTTATCGTTCTTTCATCATTTTCGATTATATTACTTACACAATTCAGTGGAGTACTAACCTTTGTTCTGCAGGTTTTCTCCCCCTAACATCGAGGATTCTTATGCAAATTGTTGGGGTTTGTTTCTCACGTTACAAATTCAAAGTGATCAAAAGAATCACAAGAATCAATATTGTATTAACTATTATTCTTTACCTATTTCTAATGATTTTTGACAAAGGTACCTTTTTGTTTAAAGATCAAAGCTAAAGTACTAATTGTGTAACTATAATAATAAGAAAGAAGAAATTTAATTTATTTAATAAAAGATACAAAGTTATACATTAAACTAAGTATGAAACTCAATGATGATATTTTACAGATGGTCCAGTATAAAAAAAATAATTTGTATTATTAAGAACAAATTAAAATTTGAAGTTTCAATCTTCACTCAAATATGTAAGAGTGTCGTAGAAGTTAAAAACTAAGTCGCATAGTACTAATTGAAGTGAACCAAACAGATGTTTCCCATAGTCTGATAGCATATAACTATCAAAGAGCCAAAAAAAACACAAAAAAAAAGGCTTTTTTTAATTATATTTTTAGGTGAATAATACATAAAATTTTCAATGGGGGCCCAACCCAAAATTCACCAGACATTTAATAGAGAAAATTGGCCCATTAGATGCTATCAATTTGAATATTATTCAAGTAGTATTTTTAGTCATTAGATTGATTTTGATTGATGTAGCCTAAAAATAGATTTGACTGGAATCAAGGACTTTGTTTGAAATTTTCTAATGATCTTTTTTATACAAAGGGGCTAAAAGCATACGAGACTAGTTGATGTGGGGTTATTCCGATCGGGAATCCGATCCCCAACTCGAATATCGATCGACTTTCTCGGACCCGACCGCCCGATACATACCGCCTGGATTCGCCGTCGGTGATCCCGATCGATTACTTTGTCGACCGGGGCCATACCGGGCCCAACGGCTCCCTGCTGACATTTAATGCCCCGCCAGTCCGGGTATGGGGCAGCCACCTAACCCCATACCTCATTAATGGGGCACCAGCTATAGCCTATGGACCCTACCCCCCGGTCTACTGGTCGCCCACGTCGGCCTCCAACAACCCGCATGGTCTGCGGGGCCCTCAGAATTCGGTGTACCTGGACATGGTATAAATACCCCCTCATTTATGGTAAGAAGTACGCATTTATTATTACACATACCCTTACTCTGCTCGAATTCATACTCAACCGATCCACTGACTTAGGCATCGGAGGGTCTTAGCCGAGACCCCTCTCGGCTAGCTCACGTCGCCATTCCCTTTTTGCAGGCTATTTTTCCCTCGAACAACAGCATACACCGGGTCGACCAGAGAACTCGACCGTAGTCGACCAGAACCAAATTCGACCCGCATCATTTGGCGCCGTCTGTGGGAATTCCTGCAACTAAGGTAGAAGAGATGGTGACAACTAGAAGAAACCCCTCCGGAGCACGAAGTACGCCAGCCTTGGGCGAGGATCAACATTCGGTCCACGACATTCCCCCACCTCCACCACCGGCGATCAACCTTCCGGCGGTCCAAACGGACTTGGCGGGCTCCTCCCGGCCACAGGCGAATGCCCCGCTCGCGACTGCCAATACCGACTACAGGAGCCGAGCACCGCTCCCACCGGCGGGGGCAACCGCGCAAGCTCCCAACACGGAGGAAATGATAACTATCCCTCTTGAAAGTTTGAGGGATTTCGTGGGCCAATGCAATCTGCAAGCTTTTGAAAAACT
The DNA here is from genome assembly GCA_026212405.1 of Petrea volubilis. NCBI lineage: Eukaryota > Viridiplantae > Streptophyta > Magnoliopsida > Lamiales > Verbenaceae > Petrea > Petrea volubilis. Next base: position 17,996,419 of record CM047884.1, read on the forward strand.
CAAGGAGAGCGTCACCGCGCCAACCTCGGGCCCAATAGAGCATCGCTGCCGACCGACCGGATAGTTCCATCCCGTCAGACCTCTGGTCGGGAAACGAGTTTCCGGTCATCCCGGGAAGAAGAGGAAGACGCCGAGTCGAGCCGCCACGATCGTGTTCCCCGTCGCCAGTACCCGGATTCGGGGCGTCCTTACAGGGCCCCCGCCCTGGGGAATTCTAGGGCTGATCCTGCCCTCGGGGAGCTCGAGCAGATGAGGAGTCAGCTCTACCACCTTACTCAAAAGATAGCCGGTCTCGAACGACCAAACATCGGGACGGAACAATTCGACGGGCAAGGATCCTCCTCTGATCGGTATCACGGCCGGAGGCAAAGGGCCTTTGCCCACCATATAAGAGAAGAGAAGATCAGTCTCCACGACCGAGTACCAGTCAACCTCCCTCACTACGACGGGAGTTCCGACCCAGACGATCACCTGTTACAGTTCGAGAATGCCATCGACATTTACCGTTTGTCGAACGGAATGATGGCCAAGTTCTTCGCAACCACCCTCTTCGGGGTGGCTCGACAATGGTTCGCACGGCTCGAGCCAGAGTCGATTCATTCATTCGAGGAGCTGGCCGACCGCTTCTTACACCACTTCGCGGCCAAGAAAGACACCAAGCTCCCCCATACTCACCTTCATGGGGTCCGACAACAAGAAGGGGAGTCCCTACGGGACTTCATGACCCGCTTCAACAATGAGGTCTTGCGGGTCGATGACCCCCGGATCGATTTTGTGAACTTCGCTCTATACATCGCTCTCAGACATGAAGACTGCGCTAAAGCAATCGTCCTCAAACCACCTCGATCGATGAGGGAGCTACAAACACTGACCTCCAGTTTCATGATCTCCGAGGAAATGCACCATATCAAACATGGGGACAAGAAGGATAAAGACCAGAAGGAGAAAAAGGAAAAAGGGGGTAACAAGAAGGACAAAGACCAGCGGGAAAGGAAAGACTCCCCGATCAAACGGTACTTTGATCTCACCCCTCTGAACTCCACCCGAGGCCATATCTTCTCGGTCGCGAATCAGAAGCTGTTCAAAAAACCGAACAGGATAGCCGAGGGGAAGGGAGCCAAAAAGTCGGGTAAATATTGTGCCTTCCATAAGCAATACGGGCATGTCACAGACGACTGTTATGCCCTCCAGAATGAGATCGAGCGCCTTGTTCGAAAGGGCCTTCTCAAGGAATTCGTGGCTGCCCACATGGAGGCGCCGACCCAGCGAGAGAGGTCCCGATCTCCACGATCCTCACCGGCAAGCAACAAAGGATCCCCATCCCGGAGAAGTGGCAAGGACCCGGTCGATCACAACCTTCCGACTAGAAGGTTCATCAACACGATCGCCGGCGGTCCGAACGGCGGCGACTCCTGATCAAGCCGGAAGCGCGCGATGAGAAAACTGGAGCAAGGAAGATCGAGCTCGTCGGTTTCGGATCAAGCCCACCATATCAACCACATCGAGGCCAACACTATTGTGTTTAGCGATAGGGATATGGATGTAAATCGCCCATCGGGAGAGGGTGAGTCACCCGATGTCCCGATGGTCATTACTACCGACGTGTCGAATTTTGCTGTGGCACGCACTTTAGTTGATAATGGAAGCTCAGCCAACGTTCTTTTTTATTCCACTTTGCAAAAAATGAACTTGGGGAAAATAGACATGCAGCCGGTCCACACCCCCCTGGTCGGATTTGGGGGTTCAAAAATCGTTCCGATCGGCATAGTTCGGATGCCAACATCATTGGGTGAGGCACCCCGAAGGCAAACACTTCTCATAGACTACCTCGTCGTCGACGCACCGTTCGCATATAACTTGATAATTGGGACGGCCGGCACTGAATCAATTTCGAGCAGTAGTGTCGACCTACCACCTCAAAATCAAGTTCCCCACCCCAGTGGGGGTCGGGGAAGTCAAATGCAACGTGCGGGACGCATGGAGGTGCTATACAGTCTCGTTGGAGAAGGAAAAGAAAGTCACGCAAACTTCTCCATCGATCTTTCCATCGATAAACATCGATCTCGATCCCCCCGAAGGGTCCTCTTCGCGAAAGCGAAAGAACGAGGAAACCAGGATCGAGCCGATCGGGGATCCAAAAATCATTGAGCTGGTTCCCGGCAATCCTGAGAAGGTTACCCGGATCGGCTCACACTTAGGGGAGGCAAGGGAGGTTATGCTGATCGACTTTTTGAGAGAGAATGTTGACGTTTTCGCATGGAGGCCCTCGGATTTTCCAGGGATCAACCCGGAGGTGATTGTACATCGCCTGAACGTCGACCCGACCGCCAAACCGATCCAACAAAAGAAGCGGACCTTCGGGGAGGAAAGGAATAAAATAATCGCCGAAGAGGTCAACAAGCTCCTTGAGGCGGGATACATTGTGGAAATTCAGTATCCCGAATGGCTGTGCAACGTTGTCGTGGTCCCCAAGTCACTCGGGAAATGGCGTATGTGCAACGATTTCACCGATCTGAACAAGGCTTGCCCAAAAGATCCCTACCCACTGCCCCGTATCGACCTACTGGTCGATTCGACCGCCGGGTACGAGATGTTGAGCATGATGGACGCCTTCCAAGGGTACTATCAGATTTACATGGCGCCCGAAGACAGGTCGAAAACATCTTTTGTGGTCGAGCAGGGAGTGTATTGTTTCATGGTCATGCCGTTCGGACTGAAGAACGCAGGGGCTACTTACCAAAGGCTTGTGAACAAAATGTTCAAGGGGCTGATCGGTGAGACCATGGAGGTCTATGTGGACGACATGATCGTCAAGAGCAGCAAGGAGGCCGACCACCTCGACCACCTGAAGGGCACTTTCGCCGTGCTCCGGCAGTACGGCATGAAATTGAACCCCTCGAAATGCACTTTCGGGGTCCCGGGGGGAAAATTTCTGGGGTACATGGTCAGCCAACGTGGGATCGAGGCGAACCCCGCCAAGATCGAGGCCATCCAGGAAATCGCGACACCCCAAACCGTCCGGGATGTTCAACGCCTTTGCGGTCGCATTATTGCATTGAACAGGTTCATATCCAGATCGGCCGACCGAAATCTCCCCTTCTTCAAAACACTCCGAGGGGCGACCAGTCGATCGGTCGAGAAAGCACAGCCCCCGGTCGAAAAAGGGCCGGTCGGAGGAAAAGAAAAGGGGAAGAAGAAAACTGCCTTTAAATGGCCCGAAGAGTGCGATCGGGCCCTCGTCGAGTTGAAGGCTTATCTGTCCTCCCCTCCCCTGCTCGCGAAGTCGATCGACGGCGAGTCCCTGTACCTTTACATGGCCGTGTCCGACGAAGCGATCAGCTCGGTTATAGTAACCGTCGCGGACAAGGTTCACCGGCCAGTGTACTACGTAAGCAAAATTCTGCAAGGTGCGGAGAAGAATTACCTGGAGATCGAAAAATTCGCCCTCGCTCTCGTCATCACGGCTCGAAAACTGTGACACTACTTCCAGTCGCATTCAGTAGTAGTCCTGACGAATCAACCATTGAAACAAGTGTTAGCCAAGCCTGATGTCTCGGGGAGGTTAACTAAGTGGGCCGTCGAATTAGGAGAATTCGACATCTCTTTCCAGCCCCGCACGGCCATCCAGGCCCAGGTTTTGGCAGACTTTCTGCTCGAAAGGGTGGGGACGTCGGTCGAGTCGGGCGAGCCGACCGGCCCGTGGGTCATGCACACTGATGGCTCCTCAACCTCCCAGGGGGGCGGAGCCGGCGTATATTTGAGAAGCCCCGAAGGCCTGGAGCTCGAGTTCGCCATACGATTGGACTTTAATGTGACTAATAACGAGGCGGAGTACGAAGCATTGACCGCAGGAATGAAGATCGCCGTCGACCAGGGAATCAATCGCCTCCAAGCGTTGGTCGACTCCCAGCTGGTCGCAAGCCAAGTGTCGGGGGCATACGACGCTCGAGAAACGTCCATGGTCAAATACTTGGATAGGGTGAAGGCACTGAGAAACCGTTTCAACTCCTTCACCCTCGACCAAGTGCCTCGAGAAGAAAACGAGCGAGCAGACGCCCTCTCGAAGTTCGCAAGTTCCCTAAGGGGGACAAGGAGCCGGTCGGTCACATTCTTGTCCGCAGAAAAATCAGAGATCGATCAGGAGACGGCCGAGCAGATCCTTCCCGTCGGGTTCCGAGAGCCATCGTGGCAAGACGAGATCAAGGGCTATCTGTCGAACGGGATCCTTCCTACTGACGCTTTGGCAGCTCGAAGGCTCAGGAACCGTGCGGTTCGTTTCTCGCTCGACCAATCCGGTCGGCTCTTCAAAAGGTCCCTCACGGGACCCCCTCTCCGATGTCTCGACCAGCAGGAGGCAAATGAGGTGATGGGCTCTATCCATGGCGGGTGCTGCGGGAACCATTCAGGAGGTCGATCGTTGGCCCAGAAAATCACACGGAGTGGGTTCTTTTGGCCCACTCTGGTCGACGATGCCAAACGTTTCGTCCAAAAGTGCCCGAACTGCCAGTACCATTCAAATTTGAGCCACCGGCCCCCCATGGAAATGATAAGTGTGGATGTATCATGGCCCTTCGATCAGTGGGGCATCGATATAGTGGGACCATTTCCCCAAGCATCCGGTCAACGGAAGTACGCGATCGTTGCGGTCGAGTATTTCACTAAGTGGGCCGAGGCGGAAGCCGTCGCAAAGATCACGGACGCCTCTGTCCGATCGTTCATATGGAAAAACATCATATGTCGCTTTGGGGTCCCACGGGTGTTGATATCCGATAATGGAACCCAATTCCAGAGCCGGAGGACGATCGAGTGGTGTAAAGAGCACGGAATCGACCAGCGTTTCACGTCGGTCGGGAATCCTCAATCGAACGGCCAGGCCGAAGTGACCAATCGAATACTGGTGCAAAACCTAAAGACCGTGCTCGGAGCACATAAGGGTGAGTGGGCCGACGAGCTCCCGAGCGTGCTTTGGGCGTACCTGAACGACCCCTCGATCGGCCACTGGGCAAACGCCTTATGCCCTGGTCTATGGGTCGGAAGCCGTTATACCTGCCGAAATATTGCACGCGACGGCTCGAGTAGCTCACTTCGATCCCGACATCAACCGCTCAACACGGGAGCACGAGGTCGAGGTCATTCAAGAATTGCGCGACCGCGCCTGGGCAAAGATGCAAAATTACAAGGCTGTCGTCGCTAGAGCGTACAATAAGGGAGTGGCCCCTCGATACTTTCAGGTCGGAGATCTCGTCCTCAAGAAGGTCGAGGTCTCAAGAAACGTGGGCAGGCTCGACCCGAATTGGGAGGGGCCATACAAGATCACAAAGGCGTCGAAGAAACAACGCCTATCGACTGGAGGATGCATCCGGTCGAGAACTACCCCGGCCATGGGGAGCGGGGAACCTGAGGAAGTTTTTCATTTAGACCATGTATCCGGTCGGTCAAACCGACCGCCCAAAATGTAGATTACTGATCCACCCTCAAAGTTTCCATTCAAACTCTATTACTCATCTTCCCGATCGATTCACATACGTTTCGGATAGCTCGATTTCTATTTCTTTATTACAATATAGCACTATTCATCTAACTGGTTTTTAACAATCATTTTCGGAAATTATCGATCGAGTTAATGATCAAACAATTTCTTCGCAATCCTTTCTGGGAATTGCAAGCCGAACAGTTGCGATTACAAACTTCAAAACAGTATTCGAGCAAGTGAAATCGAAAGGAAAGAAGAACATTTCTTATTAATAAAAAGGAGTTCGGGTACAATGGGAACTGGGGGGAGGAGATCTAGTCTATTACATTAATTTGATCCTCCCGGTCGATGGGGTCCTCGACTCCTTCTTCGCCGCCCGCCTGGTCGGGACCCTGGATAGGATCCTCTCGATCGGGGCCTTGTACTTCCATGGGGCTCCCGCCGCCCTGGCCATCCACTTCCTCCTCATCGAGCCTCCTCTCGATGTCATCAAGCGCCTGCTTTTGAACAAGTTCCGCTGCGTAAGCGAACTCGCCGTTCTTGAAGCCAGAGGCGGGCCGATCGGCTCCTCCTTCGGCTGCACCGATCGGCTGGCAGGATTCATCCCTGTCAAGCCCGATGGCATCCCGGTCGAAACCGTCAGGGAGGAGCCCCAAGTGCTCGATCTGGTGAACAGCACGGTCGAAGGCCTCGCTGAGGCGGGGGAACGCCTTGATGGAGCAGACGACATCAAACACGTCGCTCTGCAGGAATCGCTCCACCGCTGCCCTCGAAAAGGCCCGCTCGCGATCGTCCAGCTTGGCCAGTTCTTCCCGAACGCCAACTTCGTGGCCCTTGGCGTAGCCGCGGTCGAACGAGGCTTTCTCTTCTTTGCAGGCCAGGTCCCGAGCCCGCTCGGCCTCGCTGATTTCGGCCACCTTTTGCTCGAGCGACTTCTAGAGGGACTCGTTCAGTGCCCTATGCTTCTCGAGCTCTTTCTCGGCCAGCTCCCGTTCCGACCGGGCCACAGCCAGAAGAGTCTCTAACTCTTCAATTTTCGCCTTCAGCTGACCGGGCTCGTTTCTCGCCGCGAGCCGGTACATCCTTTTGTACCGGTCTTTCCCCTCTTTGTACACCTCCGCCCGTCGAAACACATGGTAAAAAGCTTGGGGGGCCATCTGTCAATCGAAAGGGAATAGTTAGCATCGGGGAATAACTGTTCGAAAAATGGACTCGATCAGAAAGATGTACTTACCCCAATTGCTCCTCGGTCGAACCAACGGCGGACCTGGTTGAGGCTCTGGCCGAGGAGGAAGCGGTGGTCCTCCTCGAACTGGCACCCTTGCGGCAGGTGCTGAATAGGGACCTGGTCCCGCCCCCGGAAGGTGCTGATCGATTTACCCTCCGTTCGGGGAAGCGCCCTGTCCGAAGGGCGGTCGAACTTCATGATCCTTTCCTCCTCGTCGGAGTCGGAGGATTCGGATAGGTCTTCCCGATCGACAACTTGCTTTCCTTTCCCTTTGCCGATGTGATCGGGAGCTCTCTTCCTCTTTGTGCCGGACGCGGGGGCACCTCCCTCTCTTATTACGACCCCCCTCTCGACTGGCCTGGGCGGGATCACCTCGATGGGATACGCGACGGCGGTCCTCGACCGCTCACCTGTCACCTCGACTTCCGAATCAAGCTCCGGAATGGAAGCCGACCTCCGCCTTGGCGGGGTGACGCTGGGGGCGGCCCGGCGAACGGCCTGGGGTACACTCGACGGGGCCCTCGCGCCCCCGGATGATGAGCCCCTCTGGCTCGAAGATCGACCTGCCGCTCGATCTCTCTTCTTCTTCTGAGCGGCAGCTAGTTTGGCAAGCATGGCTCTTTGGGCCTCTATAAGCACCTCTGCGTCTGCAAGAAAAACCGGTCGTTAGAAACCATGACACTGACGATCGAAAAACAGACTCGAATGGAAATTAACGTACCGAGTACTATATCGGGTGGTGATTCAACCGGGGAGATGTCGGCACGGTACAAAAACTCCTCTTGTAAGAGGTACCCGCTCCACATCACCCCCCGCTCGATCTGGCGGGTACGAAAGAAGGGGTCCTCCCAGGTCGGATTACCAACCCCGCCGAACTCGATCTTCTCGATCTCATCGTTCCATTTTCTCCGAACGGGGAAACCCGAGGAGTGGTAAATGAAGAAAAACTTCGCCTTCCACTTCTCCCCGTACGAAGATTGGCGGGTTTGTATTATTCTTGACCCGGTCCGGGCCATTATGTAAAAGAAGCCGCCTCGATCGCCCGGACCCGATCGAGCGGAATTTTGTACTTTAAAAAATGATGCAAAATTCTCGATTGATGGGGCCTGGCCTAGAGCCCTCATCATTACTATGAAGCTATAAATTATACAGTGGGAGTTCAGAGAAAGTTGAGCAGGAGGTAAGTCCAAAAAATTATAAATAGCCGCCGCATCGTCCGAGATTGGGAACCGGAACCCGTTCCACAATGCCTCCAAGTGAATGGCGATCGTGTTACGGGGCGGTCGACCCATCTGCGAGCCGACGGGCGGCGCGAAGGCTTGGAAATCCGGCGGGATATGGAACTTGGTCACAGCGTTTACGACCTCGGTCGGAGTCATCGTCGATGGGATATCGTCGTGGCCACGTTCGGTTCTGAACGAACGTGGAGCGTCGACGTCCTCATCAACATCCTACCCCTCATCGGCCGCATAATGCTCGACCTCCCCCTCGGCTCCACTCCCGGTCGGGTCTTGGCCGGAGGAAGTCGAGCCACTGCTCGAAGTACTCCCCTCGGAGCTACCCTCCGAGGAGCCTCCTAATCCGACCTCTCGAATTAAGCTACGACTATCCATTGGCGGGCAAACAAGAAAAAATATCGGGAGAGAAGAGTTACCTAGTGAGAGAGTCGGATCGACCTAAGGTAGGGATTTTCGAACGGCTGGGAAGACAAACGATCGGCACAGCGCAATAATTCTCGCAGAAATGGTGAAGTCAACGCCCGGTCCACCGTTCCTATTTATAGGCGGGTAAAGGCCCGCCTCGGGAACACCAACAGGCGCCATAATTACAGCTGTGACTTTTCAAATTCCTGACGGTTATAACCCGGTCGATCCCGCCTCCTCGGTCGAATTTTACAAATCGACCCTCGGAGCGGGGGGGCTAATGACGTGGGGTTATTCCGACCGGGAATCCGATCCCCAACTCGAATATCGATCGACTTTCTCGGACCCGACCGCCCGATACATACCGCCTGGATTCGCCGTCGGTGATCCCGATCGATTACTTTGTCGACCGGGGCCATACCGGGCCCAACGGCTCCCTGCTGACATTTAATGCCCCGCCAGTCCGGGTATGGGGCAGCCACCTAACCCCATACCTCATTAATGGGGCGCCAGCTATAGCCTATGGACCCTACCCCCCGGTCTACTGGTCGCCCACGTCGGCCTCCAACAACCCGCATGGTCTGCGGGGCCCACAGAATTCGGTGTACCTGGACATGGTATAAATACCCCCTCATTTATGGTAAGAAGTACGCATTTATTATTACACATACCCTTACTCTGCTCGAATTCATACTCAACCGATCCACTGACTTAGGCATCGGAGGGTCTTAGCCGAGACCCCTCTCGGCTAGCTCACGTCGCCATTCCCTTTTTGCAGGCTATCTTTCCCCTCGAACAACAGCATACACCGGGTCGACCAGAGAACTCGACCGTAGTCGACCAGAACCAAATTCGACCCGCATCACTAGTCAATTTTGTTCCAACGTATATTCTCTTATGC
>CM047884.1:18010663-18021374 GCA_026212405.1 Petrea volubilis
AGATGCTTTGCCTATAAAGACTTGACGATAGGACTATATTATAGCACTTCATATTTCCTACAAACTTTCTATCTATAAAAGATTTGAGAGCTCAACCACATTGTTGAGGTCCTTTCTTGAGGACATCACATTACCCTTTCTTGACCTAATTACCTACTTTTTAAACCATTTATCTTTTCTTAAATCACTTTATCTTAGTTATTGTTGATCACTTGGCCGACCTAAGTATTAGAAGACTTACATTGGGCAACTCTCAGTGAGTCTTAACACTTGTTTTGTGGTCAGATCAACATGTCTTGACAACATCTTACAAAATCTTGCATTTGGCTCATGAGATACTACCTAGCTATTGTTGTATTTAATCGTTTGATTAGATATGATGATATCACAATCTCATTTTTTTAAATATTTTTTGACATAATTATATTCAAATACAACGATTCAAAACACCACTTGGGTACTACTTAAGCGAATATCATGAATTAATCTCTTACATTCATTCACCGATACAATATCATCATATTCAAATTCAACTGTTCAAAATACCTATGGAAATCTATACAATTTAATAACATGAATCAATTCGTGTATGCTGACGTGAATTCCGCATCACATTGTGTGATGATATATGCATTGAATGTGATACGCGTGGGGGGTTGAACCAAGTTAGGTCTGCTTGATGCTTCAAATGTGTTACTTTCGTGGTCTATGCTACGTTTGGGAGACAGTGATGGCCCATGAAAGACATTATCAACCAAAATTGGAGTAATGATATAGCGACAAAAATTTACACATGTATGGTGGAAATTCAAGATGGTCCAAATTGGACATTTATCTTTAGGTTCCGTCAGGGTTAAATGTTTTTTAGAAAGCGTCGCGGTTAAATTAATTATTGTTTCTGTTTTTGGGTTAAAATGAACATATTTAATTATATGAAGATGGAATTGACATCCTTTACGAAATTCTGGAGTCAATTTTATTCTAATATCTAACATGTATTCAGTGAAATGCTTTTAATTATTGTTAAAATAAACATATTTATAGGAAGATGAAATTGACATGTATTTTAGTTGATTTTCGAGTTATATGTTTTATAGCCCATTTAGATATACTTTTTCAGAAGATGAGCATTTATTTTTATTTTAAAAAAAGAAACCAATCTAATGAAAAAAAAAATTATGTTTTGATGGATTTTTTGACCTCTTTTTTTATTTAAAAACTATCTAAACTAGTTTTCAAATAAAATTATACTTCAAAGCATTTTCAGTTATTGCGTCCAAACGTAAAATTGTTTGGCGTAAACAAAGCCCCACTTTAAAAAATACGGTTTCAGATACACTTTTTTTAAATTTTTTTTATCCAAATAGGCCCTTAATAATGATAAGAATTAAGTTATCGTTGTGACAATTGATCCATATATATAGTGATAAGATGCTCTGGAAGAGACTTTGGCCACGGCGGCTAGGTTTGAGGTTGTGCAGTTCGTTCACGTTCATAGGACAGCAAACTGGTGCGCCCATGATCTTGCTAAACATGCAGCGGTCTATATAGAGAGTTGTGAGTGTTGGGGGGCTGAAGCCCCGTCATGTATCGCTCAATCTTTGACCCGTGATAAGTTGGTTTTATTATAATATCTTTGCTAGGAACACATTGTTTCCTAGAGTGTTTCCCATAAAAAAATATCACCATAACCCATGATAAGATTTTCGTTGTTACTGTAAATATGTAAGTAATTAAGAATATTAACTTAATTACAAAATTTTACTCTTAAACTTGTGTAAGTTAATCTTATTGTAATATTTTTATTATCACTTGTTATATATAATTAATGACAATTTTCAATACCAACTGCCAGTTGGTCTAGTGGGATGAGGCGCTAAATTCCTTAAGCAATGTTTAGAGTTTGAATCCTAGTGTTGTGAATAGAGCAACTGGGTTGGGAGGGTCGCCCCCATAATGAGCCTCTGCAGTATCTGATCCTGATTAGTCGGCCAATGAGTTAGAAACAGGTGGTTAAAACCAAAAAAAAAAAAAAAATGACGATTTTCAATTGTCACTTGTTATCTCAATTCTTTCTTTCTTTTTTTTTTTTTCCTTTTTTTGGTAGTGTATTGAATGCTTAATTCATTCAGATAAATCCTGATGCTATTATTTAGAACTTTGTATGTGAAAAGTTAATTAATCAATTTTTTTCAGAACACTTATTGGTTATGAATTTAGAAAATCAATCTTCCGACATGCAGCTTAGAAAGATAAAATAGATTATTATTATTATTATTAATTTATTTTTTGGTGAGAATTTTATTTTCTTTCCCTGACTATTTTTATTTGACTTTGCAATTATCAACTTTCTATACATATATATATACACACACACACACACACACACACTTTCTACTACAATTTTCTTAAAACTTGCCCAAATACTTACTTGATTTAAATGATGATCAAATAAATTTATTATATACAATCAGAAATATAATTTATAGAAATATTAAAAATTTTGGCCTAACTCAGCCCAAAAATCAACTTATGAGGCTATGATCTCTCAAACCATTAATAGTCAAATCATGTATTGATATTTAATCGATACTGAGTAGTTGACAAATCTTAATTGAAGATGCTCTTTATGCAGAAACATTTAGGAAAGATATAAAATAGTCTCAAAACATCTCTCATCCAAACTTAGAAAATGAAAGAGATGTCACCAAGACACATTAATTAATTAAATAAACATTACATTTCGTACTTCACTACCCTAATCACAATTAATTTATATTGGAAGCGATGATTTCTGTAGCCCTTCTACGTGACATGTTTATAGCATTTTCTCAAACCCTTGAAAATATTAATCGTGAATACTTTTAAGTCATTTGGCTTAGATTCCTTGAAATTATTATTTGTTTAACTTAATTAACGACTAATTAAGTGAAGAACGTGGCTACATGATTGTCTAATCACAGAGAATCAATGTGTTCCTTAATAATAATAATAATAATAATAATAATACATTTAAAAAATAATCGCAAAAGGTTAGCTCGTGCAGCGAAATAAGACCAGAAACGTTACTATAATTTATTTATCAAATAATTATTCTAATTCTCTTACAAATATTGGCACATGGTTCAAATAAATTAGCAATATTTGTAAATGCTTCAGCACTAGGTGTCAAGTTGTATATTAATAGGCTTCGTTACCTAAGGTATTTAATATTTATGGACAAGTTGCTAGTTAACGAGAAAAAGAATTAAAATGCCTTCGATTAGAAAATTGTTAGTAGACAACTAACACGCCTTTATTTAGGCATCATATACCTTCTCATAAATTCTCAGATACATCTAGTATATACCTATATTTAAAAATTGATGCAGAACAAGAATTACTATGAAAGTAAAAATACAAATCCATACGAGTTGGTGAAGAATCGAAACCAAGACTTCACATAGTCTTGGGGCTTCAATTTTACCAATTGAATTAGGCCTCATCCACCTTATATATGTAGTTATATAAATACAAAAGTTACGTATATATATTTGTATGTATATCTATATATATTTGATCAGATATAAGGAAGTAACATTAAATGGAATTGGTAATCCACAGGGTTGACCCCATCACAAGAAACAGTATTTAGAATTTGATTCAAAGGGAACATAGCCTGACCAGCAAGAAGATAATGCCCATTTTGCAAGATTGTGGGCAGCTACATTCGAATTCCTAATTACAAATTTGACTCACACATAGAATGGGCAATGATTTTGTATATATACACACACATATATGCATATATATATATATATATAGTGAATTTCCTTTTTTTATTTTTGCATTAGAAATTTGGCTCTAAAAATATATAGTTTGCTGAAATTTTCTTTTGGAATTTGGTGCAAAAAAAAAATTATGTGAAAATAAAAACATGTAATGAACAATTTTAGGGGAAAAAGTTAACTATTTTGAGTTGAATCGACATATCTAAACATTTATTCGACTTACAGACATGAATAAGATTAGAAATTTTTATTTGGGGGGGGACTACCCCCTCTAACTCCGTCCCTGCCTATGGAAACACTTGATTTATAAATAAGTTAAAATAGTGATATGTTTGAAAATTAGGACGTGTGGTCTTGTTTTCAAAATGTTTCCTAACAATCATTTTCTCTGAAAACGAGAAGAAGTGAGTGAGTTTTCACATTTAATTTGTTGAAAATAAAATTGTGAACCTCGGAAATATGTTTGAAAATTAGGATGAGTGATCTTTTCAAGACAATGAGAGAAGTAATAAACTCGTTTTTCTAATCAAGCAAATCTATTTTTTGATAAAATAAAAATAAAGAAAATTGGTTGCACATATTTATTCATTGATCTCTTAAACACCATTGTCAAGGCAAAATGGTTAATAGAACCTTATAACGATCTCATTTTTCCTAATTAAGACTTAGATCTTAAGTTTGTGTAGCGAGAGAATTCATGATTTAAAATTTTGTTTATAAAAATACTTTAACTAGTAAATCTTTATTTAAGACAATACAAGAAAAAGAGATTTGGTGATAATATATTAAATGACAAAGTAAAATGTCCATCCCCAAATATATTTATTAAGTGACAAAAGATTTATTTTGTCACGAAAATAATTTTTACAAGGTTATTGGTGATAAATATCGTGTTTAAGTTGACACCACAAACAATTAGTGATCCTCCAGTAACGATAAGCTAACAGTAAACAAAATTTTGTCATAAATCATAGTTGCGACTTTTCTTATCGATAATTGTAAATGGTAATAACTAAATATTAATTCTTTTGGGTATTGGACTTATTGACTACAAGATACGTGCACTTTTTGAAATTTCAACGAACATTGCTTTTGAAGAATGCAATTGTAATTTCCACCAATGTTTTTCTCAAAAAATGAAGTTATCATAAAACATCCGGCGGAATTCCGGTGGAATTTCAAAAAATAAAAATAAAAATAAAAATTTAACAAATTGTATAATTACAAAAATTAATAACATTAAATTATAAAATTAAAAATAAAATAAATTAATAAAAACAACCGATTGTTAGTGATTGCGGCAAAATAAAAATTGTTATCACTTAATAGATATAATCAATGATAAAAATACCAAGTATTATCACTTAAAACATGCTATTATGGACAATTTTTATATTAAATTTTATAGTGAGAATTGAATTTGATGCTCGAAAACTTTATTTAACTATATTCAAATTATTAACTATATAAAATCATTCATGTTCTTTGATTGAACCCATGGCAAGAATAAATTCCTTTTATCCTGTAACTGAAATAGATACGTCAAATAAAGTTAATTGGACTAAGAAGCCTCTTGGTCCCTTCTTAATATTATTTTTTTGTATGTACCTTTGAGACACATGAATAACAAGGCAACATATTATATGCATTGACCCCACTTTCTATGTTATTTCCTCAAGTTCACACTCATCAGTCATCACTTTCTTTATACTTTCGTCTTTGTCACCTCGTACAAAGCATGTATCACATACATATATATATATATATATATAGATACAAGTGAGCTTAAGCTCATAATATCAGTGACAATATTGATCATATAACAAACCAGAGCTAGTTCTTAAGGATAAAAATATGAGGCCAGCTTGTGTGGACAAAAATGGAGTGAAAAAAGGTGCATGGAGTGAAGAAGAAGATAACAAGCTCAGAGCTTATATTCTCAGATATGGACACTGGAACTGGAGGCTACTCCCCAAGTTTGCTGGTAAGAAAATACAAAAAACATGAGATATGATCGAATTTTCGACATTGTTTTTCGATGATTTTGGTGTTGAAAAAAGTAATAGTTTGTGAGGAAATTAATGAAATCTTTGATTCTTGTGTGATGATCAGGTCTGAACAGATGTGGGAAGAGTTGCAGATTGAGATGGCTGAATTACCTGAAACCCGGCGTCATACGAGGGAATTACACCAAGGAGGAAGAAGATCTTATTGCCAAACTGCATGATGAGCTTGGAAACAAGTATGCATTATTATTATTAACCAGTCTATAAGTTTCAATAGTCTGTAGTTTTATTACACGACAACGATGCGTCCACTCGCTGATACATGACACACGTATCGGTGGAGAGTTGAGACGGACAAAAACAATGATACGTAGATAAAACAAATTAAAGATTTTCTTTGTTATCTCAATCACCCATTAATACATGTGTCCGAACGTTACTCCACAATGTGACAGGAAGATGTGAGCTATTAAAATGACTTATATTGTGCTTCTATTAGGGATAATCGCTAAAAACCCTCTACCTCTGGGAAAATGCAAATTTCATCCTCGGAATCTTAGTTTTCCGGTGGGATATAGTTGAGGCGAACACAAAATTGCTGATGTGCACCCTCGGAAGATTAAGTTTTCCGTAAAAATGTGACTGAAATTGCCAATTTGGAAAACTTATAGCAGGACAAAAACCCAATAGTATAAACGGAAGGATTAAAACTTAAATCATGACGAAGATTTCATTTTTTCCCTTTGTCTATTAAAATTATAAATATCACGTTCGGGGTTTTTCTGTAATTGAGGCAAACATTAGGGTGTTTTCTATAATCACCCATTTTTGTTATTAATATCACCAACCTCAAAAAATTCTAATTAATGTTTGTTTGTCTGCAAAAATACAGGTGGTCAGCCATTGCAGCAAAGTTGCCCGGAAGAACAGACAATGAGATCAAGAATTACTGGCACACACATCTCAAGAAACGCAGTAAAAGATCATCCAAACAGCCCACCAAACCATTTATCCTGTCTGAAAATCCCACACAAAATACTTGCCAAATCACTGAGAAAGCATCATCATCACCGTCATCCAGTGAAATTTGGAGAAAAGCAGTGAAAAACAATCTGGGCTCATCTGACATACACATATTGGAATCATCACGGTCCGATAATTCTTGGAACAATCCCGGTGGTGTTGTGAACTGCGATTCGGATGATAGTGCCTCATCCAGTTCAGGTGAAAAAATGTGTTCAATATTGTCTGAATTAGAGCCAGTTTTGTCTGGAACTTCATCGGGTTCATTTGGTGGATTTGATCAAGAATGTTTCTGGAGCGAGCCGTTTCAGGTGGACATGAGCGCTTGTTACGGTCAAGATCAGAGCTTCTCTGAACCGTTGGATGAGGGTGACTTCTTTTCTTCTTACCTTTTCACTTGAGATGATTATTAGTTTGTACGGTTGAGATTTCGATGGGGTTTATGTTGAACATGACTTGGGTAATGTACGGATATGTATAGTGTGTGAATGTAAGTTTTTAAAATAAAAATACTTTTACTCTTTTACTCTTGTAGGTTTAATTTCACCATAAAATGCTACATCCACCGTAAAATTTCTATGCGAATTCCCAAAATAACCCCTTCACAATTGAAAAATTTATTGATGGACCAAAATACAATCAACGGATGATTCTTGAAATCTTTGAAGGGGGTAAGTGTAATGCTTAGAAACTGAAATAAAAAAACACGTAATCGAAAAACCTATTTTATTTAAGAATTTAGAAATATATAATCATCAATATTCGAATAAAAAAAAAATATTTTTATTGGTGTTGTTGAAAGCAACATATTTATGGTACCGGTACATGATATTTTGTTCATACTATCCATGTGGGTATATCCCAATTAGTGTTTTTAGACATTGAATTTGAAAATGATGATGTCAAAAAGTATTAAAAAAATAATATGTCATAATACTCGATCCAACGGTTAAAAACTCAGTCGAGTAGTACCCAACTGGATAGCATCTACCTCCTAGTATAGGGATAGGTGTTTTGGGCTCAACTACTAAACCGCATAAATTATTTCATTGTGATTTTAACATAATTTTATACTAATTAACTGATATTTTGATGCTGCATTTCAGAAAAATTGACTTAAACATAATATAATTTGATGACGTTTACGTGGATCATGGGACATAATTGATATTAAGTAAACATCATGCAATAACTATAAATTATTTTGTAATCATTGATCGTTTATTTTTTTGATGAAGAAAAATAATAAAGAGTTTTTAAAAGGAACATAGTCTTCGTTTAGAGTATTAGAAATATTTTATTTAATTTTTTTGATATTTCTTATTGTATCAAAAAAAAAAAAAAAGAATAACTGTAATTGGGCTAATTCCAACAAAATAATATTTGTTGAATTGGAGGGGGCCCAGGCCCAAGGGATATTAGAGTCAAAACCACAAAAAGGAGAAAATGGAGATGCAAGGGATCGAACCCCGTGCCTCTCGCATGCAAAGCGAGCGCTCTACCATTTGAGCTACATCCCCTTTCGATAGATGGCACCAATTTATTTACTCGTATTATAGTTATGTAAGCGATAAAATGAAAATAATAATCAGAGGGAAGCCACTCGTATCAGAGCCAGGTTTCGATCCTGGGACCTGTGGGTTATGGGCCCACCACGCTTCCGCTGCGCCACTCTGATTTTTGTTAGACGTTGTGCACTTATATTAATATGTAAAAGTATTTATGTATTCTTTTTCCACCTTTGACTAAAATCCAATTACTTTTTTTTGATCAGAAAAATCCAATTACTTGGCAGTTCAAAAAATGAAAAGAAGAAACAAAGGCAATTTTTCTGTATTTTACAGGAATCTGTTGTGCAAATATTTTATAGGAATCTTGATAGGATTTAGTGGTGCGCAAAATTAAAGCACGTGTCAAGTAGTGTTGTATCATTATTCTGAAATAATATTATATTTTGAAATAAATTTTTTTTAAAAAAAAAAGAAAAGAAAAGAACGTAGTTTATTTTTTTTGGCTCCAACAACTTTCATTTTATTTTATCCTTTTGTAAAGGAAAGAAAAAGAAAACCCTTCCGTAAAATAGCGCTTTTTCAAATTTTGTCCTATCAATCACGAATTTCTCACATTATTTTTCATAAATTGCTAATTTTTTTAAATTTGTCATTTCCGTGAACATGTGAGTCGCGTGTGACCATTAAAGTGTGATCAAAATTCGTGGATTAATTATATTTTAGCCCCATATCACTTGAAATCTTAAATAAAAGACCCTACAAAACAAATCCAAAAACAAAAATTATCATTCTCCCTCACACAACAACCTCTTCCTCTTACCTACCATGAACCCCCCCCCCCCCCCCCCCCCCAAAAAAAAAAAAAAATTCATCAATTTTTATGAAATTGGGATTTTATATGTATACATAAAATTAAAATTTTAAATTTTATAAACTGGTACATATACATATGCCTAAAATTAGAGTTGGTGTTAGAGAAGGTGAAAGGGAGTTGGGGGAGCAGCATTGGCTAAAAGGGGTGGTGGGGCATGGTGGTGGAGTCGAGAAACGGTGGGGGAGAAGGGTGGAAGGGGAGAGAAATGACGGCGAAGAGGGGTGGTGTCCCACAGTGGTGGAGGAGAGAAAAGTGGCAGCACGTAGTGGAATAGCTCGTTGTTTTCATTTCAAGAAGGCGGTCAGCAACAGTGCTGGGGATGGCAACTGGCGATTGGAATCTACAGGGGTGCTTGGATCTATTGAAGATGATGAAAAAAAATATTTAACTATATTTTATTTTTATTTACATATACACAAATATTATAATTAGAATTTATATATACATTTATTTTATAAATGCAAAAAATGTTAAAATATATATTATTATTATATTTATAAAAGTATTTAAATATTTTAATTTTTTAAATGTAAATTTAATATATTTATAAAAATATATATAAATATATAAAATGAAAATGTTTAAATATAAATTTTACTTGTTAAGTATAAAGTTATATTTTCATTACATATATAAATATTATAATTAGAATATTTATAAATACAAATTATATTAGTTAAATTGTTAATTATGAAATCTTTTTGAATTTAATAAGGGGGTCTTTTGTTTTTTTTTTTTTTCTTATTTAGGGTTTTTTTTAAGGTTTCAAATAATATGGGATTAAAATGCAATTAAGCCATAAATTTCCCCCACTTTAAAGGCCACGAGAAAGATAAGAGACCTTGCCATTAACGATTTGACGGAAATGATATAAATTGAGAAAATTGGCAATTTATGGAATATAATGTAAGAAATTCGTAATTAATGGGATAAAATATCCCTAAAGTTTCGTTAGACTCAACTGATTGGAGCAAATTAGTATTAAACATGTGACAACAGACAAGTGTATTCATTTACCATATGATTGATGTATATTTTAAGAAAAACGACTAATTACTTGATGTATAACTTGCTGGATTCACCCAAACTTGGTCTAAACAAGAATTTTCCATGAATTACATGAAAATATATTGCACTTATTATATGATAAGTCACTTTCCGTATAATATACACCAATAGATATACATTAATTACACAATAAGTGTAATACTCTAATTAGATTATTACATTTATTTGATCAAATCGTATTTCAAGTTTCAACTACAATTTTCCATGCCGCATTGGGTTCGGCTATATGAGGACTAATTACGCAACAAGTATTTTACATTTGTCACATGATTAGTATACAATTTAAGGACAATGACCAATTATATGATAATTTTTTTTTTTTTTGGTTTTATCCACCCAGTTCCGGCTCTTTGGCCAACTAATCCGGATCGGGTATTGCAGAGGCCATTACGGAGGCGATCCTCCCAACCCAGTTGCTCCATTCACAATGCTAGGGTTCGAACCCTTGACCTTGCTTAA
>CM047884.1:18021874-18364374 GCA_026212405.1 Petrea volubilis
CTTGGCTCATCCAATGGAATTACGTTTACGCAAAACCTCCGCCGCGTGAGACTCCAGATAACAGACTACTCTAGTCCCCCATGGCATCTTCTTAGCCTGGCTTTGATATTGACTGTCGTTCAAACGGTATTTGCAGTCCTCGCCTATTTCCTACCTCCCAATTAGCTACTTTCTTAATCAGATTTGCACTCTCTCTCTCTCTCTCTCTCTCTCTCTCTCTCTCTCCATTACTGTGAGTGGTAGACACACTCTTTTTGTTAAATATCATAATTGTATCTTTTGTCACGCTCATCAATATATTTACAGTGCACGGCAACTTCAATCAATACAGAACAGTTTTGGACAAAAGCGCTTATTTGCAATACGACAGAGCAAACGAGTGAAGGCCACAATCAAAATTAAATTAGCGAACGAAACATGACCGTATCTATGAGTAGATTATATACTACGGATCCAACCATATCATCGGGATAGTATTGCTATGTTCTAGATACCAAACCTCGAGAGTGTTACAGCAATCACACCTATAATGTTGATGATTACATTGAAATATAGGAATCAAAACTATTTACCTGTAAATGATATTCATGTTGTAGTATAACAACATGCCTCAAGGGTAGGAAAAAAAATTAACTTACTAACCTTGAAAATAGAATCTAATCTACCATGTTGCAGGCATGAGCATCATAGCATGTATGTAAATCATGTAACTTTTGCTAACTTGCTGTATTTATAGAGACTCATTCCCCGGTGTGTCACTTCAACTCCTGTACACTTAGGATCGCAGAAGAGGACTGTGTGAATGAATAATCGCAGCTGCAACGGCGAAAGACTGTAAACTCGACAGAGTTGATACGATATGGATATAATATAAACCCTCGTGGATATTCACCATTTTCATGACTGGTACATTATGTTTTGATCCCTGCAAAAACAACAACGGGAAATCCGTTACTTTGATACTTTACTAAAAGAAATAGATTATTAAGAAATATCAATAATTACAGTGCCCTTCACTGTATTGCGTGCAATTATACAAATCTCCCCTCTTTGTTTCAAAATTACACATACTTCCCTTATAATTTATCTCCAATGTATAGTTAACCCTTCCTGTCGGTCACTGCACATTGTTAATATTCAAAATTTCAAAAACTTCACAACTTTATCTTGCATATATGACTGATTTTATCGAAGTTTCTTTCATAAAGTTTGTTATAGTGTCCGTCAAGTTTTAATGGCTAGAGGGAGGTATTTGTAATTTTCATGTAATTACACATAGCTACGAGGGAGGTTGGTGTAATTGACTATGTATTACAGCAGAACAAAAATGAAGGAAAGAAATTGAACAGTATGCAAACCTGCACAAAGAGATCAACCGACTTGCAAGGCCCAAAACTATCTGCCTGGGCTGAATGATCCGCGTTGCTTGACCTGGTCTTGAGAATTGTTAGCGGACAACCAATATCCCATCCCCCACAGTCACACCGCCCCCCAGATATCCACCTCTCGATAAGGCTTGAAGGCCCGCCAACTCGAGTTCGTGTTCCACCATGCAAACGTGCAGGAATTAAAATATCCATGCTAGTAGAGCATTCCCCAGTATTTCTAGAACATCCTGAAGGCATAGACGTCTCTATAGATGCACTTTTTCCAGGTTTTTTAAGAAACTTCAATCCCCATCCTCCAACTTCAGTCTCCTTGTGATTCTTACTGATATCCTTAACAATAATGGCAGCCAACTCAAGATTTGGTGCATAACTATTTTCATTGCATCCCTCACCTGAATCTCGACAAATATTGTGCCCATCGTCAGACGGGTCCCACGGAGCATCTTCGAAGATTGCACTTGATCCCCCAAGTTTGGAAGACGATCTCTGCTTGTTGGACTTGAAAACTTCCACAACCTTTCTTGTCAATCTCTTGTTTTTCTTAACCATGTGATTCGAGGATTGTACCTCACCTGTATGATTGTCACTGGAGACAGATAGAACAAACCGGGTCTCCCTCACTTCTGAATTACTATTAGAAGAGAATGTGATTGAAGTAGACACTTGCATCTTGGCGACACTTTCCAACTCAAGCTTCTTGTCATCACATTCTTTCTTGCAATTTCTTCTTGAATGGAAAGTGTAAACATAATCCAAACCTTTATCATCCAGAGACTTAACCTTTGACAAATTGGCTTCATAAACCTCTTTCTTATTATCATCCACAGTGAAAACATGGTGTGGCAGCCCGTTTCTCCACGTACACTGCAACATTCCTTGAAACGAGGTACTATAAGCAGAAGAAGAAGACTGATCAGAGCAACTGGAGTTTGTGCTTGACACAGAAGGATCCCTTTTATGCACATATTTATGATCAACAACTTTTACCTCAGTTTGTAGCTTACAAGATAATGCGCTGCCCGATTCTTGTAACGGGCCCACAAGATCAGAACAGAACGGTTCCCTTATATCAGCTAAATCTTTTCTTGCACAATTGACATCAAAGTCTAACAAGCCCGATTTTTGAAGTAACGGGCTACTCAAGATGTTGATCATACTCTGGCTCCCAGAAACACTGCCAATAATCCAGTCACCGGAAATATTATTTGAACTTACATTCTTGATTTTTGCTAAATTACTCATGTCATAAGGCAATATATCCGATTTTGAGGTGAAATTCCGAGAAGCTGCTCTTGACGCACAATTACGTATCAGTTCAAGGCAACGAAGGACATACTTTTCATCAAGGGTTGTAATATGCTTAGGGATGCTATTATACGACCCGTGAATGTTTTGAAGGAGCAGTTCCCTGCATCTTGCTCTAGTTCTTGACCTCCTAATGTTTAATATCAGAGTTTTCGTGGGCTCTAATTTTCTTCTGTATCTTTTGGAGACAAGATTTCCCCCTTTTGACCCTACACTTTCAATAGCATAATGCTCTGCGTTTTCTTCTTTCCTACTCGGGCTTTCCATCGTCCAGCTCAACGGGGAAAGAATACATTAACGGAAGGATAGAAGTGACTTATCACTTCCAGATTATGTTATGCTTATACATTAAGGTTGGAAAAAGAACTTAGTACTGGACTTTCTCACTAACAACACTTTACTCCAAAGCAATCTGGAAAGTGAAAATATAATAAATAAGCAGCAAGCACATCAACAAAAAAGTAGCATTTGAAGGAATGATGGGATAGCAAGATAATGAGAATGCAAGATCCTTTACTATGAGAAGATAGACGAACCAAGAAACCAAATTTGAGTGAATATTTCCACTACTTTAGGAAAAGAACAGACTGATCTCTCCATGCATCAATACAAATAAATGGTATTTAGAAAAATAACAACAACTAACTATTGTAGCCTGAGTTCAAAATATAGCGATATATCGACGTCTCATCCATTCGACCACTACCTTTGTTGGATCCTAGAAACCCATACACCCTGCAACTACCCCAAGAATACTTCAACTAAAATTTTTGATAAATCTACATATGCTCCAACAAAATTCTACTTGCATAAAAGATAATATCCGGTCGATTTGAATCAATAACACACCAAAGTTTTAGTAATTCTTGGTTAATATCACAAAAGGGAAACTTCCAAACCATTTCAATCAGTACTTCTGTTATCTTTACTTAAATAATCCTTGAATATGACTAATAACCATAAATGAAACTAAAAAATCAGAAGCAACATCTTAAAAAAGCACATAAATCCATAAACAAGTATAAACTTTATAACAAAGAATCCAAAAAAATAACAAACATCCATTAAAAGAAGTTGGATTCAAAGCTTAAAACCAACGTCAATCCAACAATTTCAGCAAGCTCCCCCAAAACCCTCTTCAAAAAACAGCTAAAACCCATCAAATCTTAAAATTCACTTCCAAGCCATGCCCACAAAAGCAAAAGATTACCACAAGTATCAACAAATAAAAAAAAAGCACAAAAAATTAAGAAACTTTACCAACTTTCACAAAGTAGAATCCACTCCAATCTTTGCAACGCGCAACTGGAAATAACTGTATTTACAATTAATTCACTGTTCCCAGTTCCATATACAGATAAAAAAAATACCAAATTAGTAAAGTGTATATACACACATTATACAAGCATATATATGCAGTGAAATAAAAATTTAGGAACTTTTTAACTGCAATATTAATGGTTATAAAACGGCGCAAGCCACGTTCAGTCGTTGGAAAATTTTCATGGTGGGTCCCACATGTGGCGACATTCTTGAATTTTCACAGCCTTGTCAAACCACTGACCCCATTTCCGCGGACATACCAATATTGCTTGAATTTTTAAATTCTTTCAAGAACTGAAAAACATGCATATATATATATATGTTGTGTATGTATAGGATGTGAGAGAAAGTAGAGAGAGAGAGAGAGAGAGAGAGAGAGAGAGAGAGAGAGGGGGATCAGGGATGAGCTGGTACGCACGATAATTACCGGAGTCATATGTCCACTAGGCTGCAAAAGGCAAGTGAATCTGAACAATTGAAAGACCCGCAAATAAAGAAAAAAGGTGGACCCTTATACATTATTTTCTCAAACATGTGACATCCTATCTATCTATGGAGACATTGAACTTTGTACGTTTATACCATTAAAATAAAAATTTGCAGATGAAATGAAACTCTTTCAAAATTTAAATGTAGATTGTGGTGGTTTGTATTGGAGGGCCAATAACATTAAATTTTTAGAGGTGTTACGTTTATGGAGGCATGAAAATTTTCCAACAGTAGATTTTATGAGAGGTGATATTTAATGTACCCGTTTCGTTTCAAACTATGGTTAGTGTTTTAATGTTGTCATGGGTTATTTTAACTAATATTAAAGATAAGGATAGATTTTTTTTTTTGTTTTTTGAGGTTTATAAATAATTAGTATCCAACACTCCATTAGAGTCCTGCTAAATTCAGAATGAGCATTGTGGGAAATTATATATCCCATTATGGATCTCGCTAGTTTAGGACAACTATCGTGGAAAATTATATGAGCGATTTGTCCCGTCAATTACTTTTTACATACGCACGGGTAGAACATTATTTGGAACATATTTATATAAGTATTCTATATCTTTTTGAACATATATATACACACTAAGTCATAGTATTATTTAAAGGTAAAACTGAAACTCCTAGTCAAGAGAATTGATTCTTGAACTAAGGAGTTGAAACAATTAAATCACAACTGTATGGCACTTTAATATTGTTATGTTGAATGGTTTTAATTTCCTTTGTTGTTTAGGTCTTTAGATCTTTACAAGTATATAGCTATGTGGCTCTAATAAATTAGTAGTTGGTAGGGAAGGACAAAGTAGGTAAAGAAACGTTAAATTCCATTTTGCTCCCCTGAATTATATGCACGACTTCGCTTAGCCCCTTCAAATTGGGAAAATATACACTTTAGCCTTTAGTTTAGACTATAGGTTTTTTCGCCCTTTTTCAAGTTTACGCCTTTCTCAAACATATTTGAAAAAGTATTAAAGTTTAATAAGTAAATTTGAACAAATCATGTAGAAGAAAAATTTTAACTTGATCATTATAAAATAAAGTAGTTAACTTTTATATTTAGATTACTATTTTCAAAATAATTTTATGAAATGGATTAGATTTATTGTTAATCACACTTAGTAATTAAATTATAAGTTTGGTGGGAATAAAATCAATTTTTTTTTCTTTTTGGGAAGTGAAGAAACAATGTTACTTAACTTTAAATTTTGAAGATAAGGCCATAATTTAAAGCAAGTATCCAATTTTCTGGTTTTGTGCATTAATCGAAATCCTAGTGCATCAACCCCAGCCCCATAAATTAATTGTTTTGTGACTTTGCTGGAAATATTTATGTTTGGTAAACCGTTGCTCTGGCCTCGTCACTTTAAGTCTCTTGTAATTAATTTAATTGAGTTATTTTGTTGATATACTTTAATTGAAAATATTTATCTCGCGCACTTTTTATGTCATCTAGTTATTCACGGTCTCTCTCATATGAACGATTGATTTGTTTAAGGTCGTTTAACTTTTGGTAGCATTAATTATTTGGTCATTGTTATGATATTTGAAAAATAAAATAAACTTTTTATATGAAATTTCAATTACTATTTTCAATTGCCGTTTTACGGTTTGGTTTAAAATAATTGCTTTATTTATATTATGAAAATAAAATACTTACAAGTTTAATATTTTCCCTCTTATGTTGAAAATATGAATAAGATTTTAAAGTAGTTATGTTTTCTTATTTAAGGGGGCAAAGTAGATAGTTTCATAATTTGAATAGAGAAAATGATTCCCAACATATATAAGTGGGTGGGTGCCTTTTAATATTCATCCTAGCATAGAAAGATTTTGTTGAGAAAAAGAAAAGAAAAAAATCTTTTTAATTTGTTACATATATATATATATAGGTATATACATGATTGATGTTGTCGAATCATGGTGATGACACTCAATCCAAGGCGGTAACTTGGCCTTCTTTTTATTTTGTTTTGTGGAGGTGACCGGGTGGTAATTTGGCCAGAGTTTGGGGGTGGAAGTGGTTGATGAACTTTTGGCAAAGGTCATCAAAGCTTTCCATCGAGGTCGGGGGCTGTCAAATGTACCAGGAAGAAGCTACCCCTAGAAAGTGGTAACGAGGAACTTGGTTGCGAAGTCGCCATCGATATTCTGGACCCTCATCGCGTGCTTGAAGTGCACTAAACATTCTTTGGGATTAGATTCCCCATCGTATCGAGGGAGATTGGTGGGAATCTTGGACCCTTGTGCCGCTCTGGCCTGGCGTAACTCGTAGCAAAAGGGACCTGTGTTGTCCCCTCGTCGGTAGTGTCTGGGCTGGATGGGCTCGATCTAATTAAAGCCCACCGCTTTCTCATTGATACGGCAATTTATGTCTTCGAGTTGGTGGGATAACTCGACAACAGTCAGTCGGGTGCCCTCGCTAGTGCCTTCTTAACTCGTTGAGCCTTCGCTACATTTTGAAGATTTGTTGGGACATCTCCTCTACGTCGTTCCTCGAGTCCTGAGGAATGAATCCAAACCTTTGTTCTCGATGAGAGTGATGGGGAACACTATGGTTCAAGCATGAAGCTCAGTCTTGGGACTTGGCTACCTCTTCGCGAGGAGGAAGGTTGTGGGCTACCCTCTCACGGGGGCGAGGAGGGCCTTTAGCGGGGTACGTGACTATGGGGATGTCGCACATGTTGGCGTCTAGTGTGGCGGGTGTAGGGTCTGGCCTCGGGTTAGGATTCTGAGGCTGGCAGCTTGCATGTACTTCATTCAAGAACATGGCAAGTTACTCCTAAGTCATTGCGATGAAGTTTTGAGAAGCAGGGCCAGGAGGATCCTCTCATCATAAACGGATTTGGACTTCATCATTATGCTCATGGTTGTCTTCAAGTGGGTTATGGACATGGGACGGTTCTTCACGTGCTATGCACCGGGTGTTAACTATTTTTTACTATAATTTAAGGAGAAGCCCTTCCTCTAGCGCCAAAAATGATGTGGTCGAATTTTGGTGATAATGCTCAACCCAAAGTGGAACGGTGACTCGAGTATTGTTGGTGCTCCTCAACCTGCTTCGATGGAATACACGTGAGCCTAACTGGAAGTATTTTTGGCAAAAATCGTCCAATATTTAAGTTGGCGTAGTGTGTATGGAATGTGAGTAGCCAATTGAGTTCAGACTCGATATGTAAAGATGTGTTACCTTTTTTGGAGAATTTTTCAAGGGTATTTATAAATGAGGGATGAGCTTATTCTGTCCTGATGATTAGGCATGATGGTCCCCTATACTAAGGGGACAATATGGCTTTGTCAAAGTGGCTAGAGTGCAGATGCTTTCTTTACAAGGAACCACAATGCTTGCCAGAAGGGACAGTACCAAAGTACGGAATGTACTCCTTAATCAATGTACCTTCTTCAAGATGTGATGACAGTTGCAGGTGGAGCCTGCCCTTGGGGGGATGGCATCTTCTCGGAGTAAGTCCTCCCCTCGATTTATCACACTTCCTCGAGGATAAGGCACTTATGTGGCGGGCCGTTGCCTGCGTGGCACTAAGCTACACGTGGTAACCAGAGAATGGTCCGTGTAAGCACATTTCAAATATCCCGTATCAATGACAATTGCCTAAAAACTACAAAATAAAATTGAAGGAATTTTTTGCATTTTTTCAAAGGCACCACTTGTCTAGTTAAAATGCGAGGGAACAAATTAAAAAACATTAAAAAAAAAGAGGCTTATTTGTTCAGCTAACCCTCCACCCTATTGTTTTTCATTGTTTTGTGTTGCAAGCAATTAAGTTTACTTTGCATACCAAAAATTAAAAAAAAAAATAATAAGTTTACTTTGTCGTGTTATTTTCCTTTTCTCATATCACTTAAAATTGGAAAAGAAAATTTGTTAGTGTATGACAAAATTTACGAGAAAAAGCAATAATTAAAGGAGGAAGCATTTTCCTTGATTTATACATTATATTTTGGATTCTAGTGGTTTCAAAATGTGGTAGAGTCGAGGAAACATATTGTTTTATTTTTATTTTTGATAATATGCCTACACACACTATACTTCACATACGCACATACATACGCACAGAAATAAGATTTGAACCCCTGAACACAAGTTACCATCCTTTCATAGACAATTTAAAACAACGTAAAATTTAGGACATGATTGATCCCTCGCACTTTTCTCTTCTTCCCACCCCAAATCTTTGTCTTTTGATGGAAATTCATTAAATCCGTGTTGGTCCTGTTTCTTTACCAATTTATCAGACAGTTTTTTTCTTTTTTCGTTTTGTCTTTTTGAAAAAATCATAGATATTATCTGACAAGAGATGATAACGAGATGCCAAAGTTTCAACGGGAGAATATTTGGGTTGAAAGATTTTGGAGTTAGTAGTTGGTACTTCTCTAGATTCTTATCAATAGGTTCAATAATTTTAAGGTTGAACATCACTTTGCCAACTCAATTTATAAAATAGAAATGATTTTTAATTTCACTCCTCTCCTCAATATATCTATAAATATTAAACTTAAAATAGTAAAATTATTATTTGTCCTTAACAATATAATTAAAGTAAGTGATTTAAACTTTGCTAATTATAAAAGTGACACAATCAAATTTTATTCTAATTAATTTCATAGGCATCTTCTTTGAACTTCAAGTTTCTGGCTATATATATATATATATATATATATGCCAATACTATCTTTTATAATCTTTTTTTTTCTTTAAAAAAGAGATTAGTATATGTTGATCAATGGCTAAAATTATTATTCATTTTAACTAATAGCTAAGTTGGAATTGTTGTTATGTTACTTTATCACAACAAAATTTTGATTTTTCTTTTTCCCTTTTTTTACTTTATGCCATTAAAGGCAAATAAAATTTTAAAATGTTAATAATTTTATTTTATTTTATTTTATATTTTTCAAATATTATGAGAAGAGGGGCAAATTTGAAAACAAATTATATTTTCATAATTTAAGAGGGCAAAGTGGCATTTACCCTAATTTTAAAATATTAAGGATTCGTTCGGTTGTGGAGATTATGTAGTGGTGGATAGTTTTGAGATTGTAGATTAGGAGAGATAATCCAACATTTAACAAAATGTTTAGTTGGCAATCTTGATGCATTTCTTGTAGTGTGGATTTATTGTGTCTTGTGTTTGGTTGGTTAGATTACATTCAATAAGTCAAGATGCTCCAATGAATTTACCAAATTAACCTTGCACCCATTTGAGTGATATTTATTATAGTTGAGCCCTTAAAAAACGCCAAGACGGAGTTAGCGACAAACAACTCGTGTTTTGTATGACATAAAAATCTAATATTAAGAAGTACCAAATATCCTTATCGTGAAATTGTTGTTAGGGTTCTTTGGATTCATCCTCACCTTGCTTTAAGGGGTTTTTTTTTTTTTTTTTTTCCGATGTTGCTCTATTGCTCTGTTTCGGACCACAAGCCTATGAAAGGTAAATTCTTGTCTCATATTTAGCAGGTTTTTTTTATTGTGTTATATTATTTGTTTGCAAGTATTCAAGTGTAGCTTAATTCCTAATGTTGTGGCCCGTGTGAGTATGTTACGATTTTGTTAGTTAAGTGTATCGGCAAGGTGTTTGTTTCATATGTTCTTAAGCATCACCTAATTTACCTATAAAATCTTTGGTACAGTACCTGAAGTGTTGTATAAGAAAATGGTGCTTTCAGAAGGTCGCATTGAGCTGCGGATTTGCACAAAAATATGTTGCAACTAAATGTGCACACATAAATTGAATCAAAAAACCCATTTAGATGGTTTGCTAACAAGAGGATTAACTACACAACTATATTAAATAACGTGCTCCAAGCATGGGTTATAGTTCTTTTCAACAGTTTAGAATACAAAATATATTCTATGATGTTAGTCATGCCCGGTCATCGTGCAAGTTAGTGGCTGCATATCACAAAATTAACAAGTAGTACAAAATAACACAAATCTTGCCAATAGTCATCGTTACATGAATCCCGTGCAAGAGATGCTAGTTTTTCTTAAAACCACCGGACAACAATATTTGCACGTCTTGGATACATGCAGCCTCCTGCATTCATGAGAAAGCTAGTAATTCACCTTCATTGTTCACAAAGTAGTGGCACATGTGTGATTGCTAGTCCATTGTTAGGTGGGGAATTCCAGCAACTGCTTGGTAAATATCAGCTTTTATTTCGTTTTCTTTAGCAAGCTTCTTTCTAGACCCCTCCGCATGCGCGTACATCTGACCAGCTACTTCTGAAAGCACAATCCCAGCCCGATCCATCCACATGTATAATGAGATTGTATGTTCATCGACGAGTAATGCGTTGCTCATCGTCTTCACCACCAACTTCACTTTGACGTTTCAAAATTAAAAAGAACAGCAACGTATTGTGCAACATGAACACATGCGCCCAAACCAAGAAAGCTAAACGGGATAACTTATGCAATGTATACGCCAACTATGCACACGCTGTTAATATGAAAAATCTATCTTATTTATGTACCGGTGCATAGCGGGTTGTTGCTCAACAATAGAAACTCATTTAGCTATCAAGTAGCTTGTATCATAAAAAGCACAACACCCCGTTTAATGATTTGATATAAAAATTGGAATATTGATGTGCTACATTAACAATTCATGCCTAATCAAAACCAGGCAATGCCAATCTTCGCACATAAGTACGATAAGACGAATTGGGGCAGCAAATCTCAAAAAAAAAAAAAAACTAAATAAATAAAGGAAACAAGGCAAACACACTACTTACAAGTAAGACATTATACACACAGAAGGCACACACGTCACTGATAATACATACTCTCATACAATTGAATTAAAATAAAATGCTTGTAAAAGGAATGGAATGGATCTTACTTCTTCGTTACCACGACTCGGAGTACAACCTAGAACGAGGCTTCAATCGAATATTGTGACTTGAAAACAATTGCCCTGTTCAACACACTATTCAAATAATTAGAATACCATAGAAAACCTAGGGAATCATGTTTTGCAATTCGTCGTGGTGCACAAGTTAAATTCAGAATTTAAACAAAGACAAATAATTATAGAAGCACAAATGAAATTGTAATCGGAAGTTCGGAACATATTCGGATCTGAATCACGACATCCGAACTTGTGTATTAGCGAAAGCAGATCCAATTTTCGATCCGAAATCAATGGACGAAGGGACAACGATCTGCCACATTACCTCAATAGAATCGTCTTGTGCATCCGCATCTGGCTTTGTTTTTCTATCGAAGTTATTAGGGTTTCATAGAATCAAGCGTTCCTTTTACGATATTTTCAACAAGGATATTTTGGTCTTATAACCTGCTACAGTTCGGGATAATCTGGTAATTGCACAACCAACACAAGACCCAAACTGCACATCCTAATCTCAATCTCACACCCCCGGCAGAGATGGTAATCTCATGTCATCTTATGAACAGTATCGGCTCACCAAAGATTAGCCGACTTCTCGTCTGGGTTTGTCTTCACAACCAAACACGAGAATACCCAAGATGAAAACGTCAAATCTCAACTAATCTGTCCAACCAAACGAACCCTAAAGCTACAAATTTAATAAAGCAAATTATTAGAAAAACTCCAATCACTACGCCATATTCCTTCACAAAAGAGAAATTTGACTTTGCACTCTGGAAATGGCTCGAATTAGGCACGGCGTGGAATTATTTTACTTTGCTCCCATTATTCGTATGGCTTATAATTAGAGAGACTTTGGGATTTTACAAGTTGTTAAAAGGTTTTTTTGTTCAAAATTTTTGGTTGATTGCTTTATAGTATTAGCTTTCAGACAAGCAACGTCACGAAATTTGATCGTTTTGATTTAGATTTTATTGGATAATATATCAAAAATGTTTAATAAATACTCGGGGGTAGTAAAATTGATGTCCTATCTTCTTTGATCTACTTGTTTTTATGGACTTTGGACAAATTACGTCTATATTTTTTGATGTATAATATAATGAAAAATTAGTTCCTCTTATTTTCAAAATTATAAATGCCTCCTCAAAATTTAGTACTTTCTTGTAAATATTCGTGAAGTGATTTTACTTTATACCACCACAACTACTACCAAACATTACTGTCTATAATTCGATATCGTCGGCCCGCCACCATTTTTTTTTAAATGACCATATATATCGCTTCAATATATTGTATTTGTCAAAACTATACAAATCTCATCTCAAAACCCGATAGAAAATAATAAAAATTTAACTTATAATTATGTCCCGCCTTGATGAAGATGAATTTTGTTAAATTAAAACATACTTCGAGGGTGGTATTTGCAATTTATAAAATTATAAGAACTAATTTATAACTACACCATATTTCACGAAGTCCACAGGTAATTTGTCCAATTTATTGTCATGATTCAATCTTAAACTTTATTAATTATGATCAAGGAAGAAACCTTTTTCACTTTGTTTCTAACTTCTTGTTTTCTTGTAAAGATGCTTGTCAATTTAAAAGTAAGAAAAATACAAATGAAGAATTATTAATCAAAGAAATAGATTACATTGTGGACCTGGAATTTGAGATTAAATTGATTTTCATGTTATGGTTGCCTAGCTAGGTAGGTGGAGAATGATATTCGACCTAATTTTTGTAAATGATCTTTTTATTGAATAGTGATGCTTTTAATTCATAAAATCTATCATGATGTAATTAAAGAGGAGGGAAAAAAAGGAAATAGTCTTTTTTTTTTTTTTGCCCCGGCTACGATGTTTATTGAATATCTAAGTTATAATTTCTTTGGTTGTGTTTTAATTACATGAGGTTCCACTTAGTGATTTAGATTGTACTTATCTTTTCCTTTGCTTTCCCCACTAACGTTATAATCTGATTTAAGGATATATAAGCAGGTATGGAGCGGGGGTACCTGAAGGGCGCGATCGATCATCGTTTTCATAAAGTTCATATCAAATTAAAATTTATATACACTTTTATGAAAGTTTTAAATTTCGCAATCCACCCTCTAAATTATAAAGATCTCTTTAATATTTTATAAAAGGATAAATTATGTTAAGCACCTCAATCTTTGGGATACTTTGTACTTTGGCATCCAATTTTTGTAAATGTGCGATTTGGTACCGAACATTTATTATGGGTGCGCCGATGGTATTTGTTCACTATTTTGATGGAACGTTGTAGAATATTCAGGCATATTCTGGAGAATATTGAGGAATATTTCACCTGAATAATGTAAAAAATACTATTATCGCACAAATAATAAATATTAGATACTAAAGCGCACATTTAAAAAGATTGGATGTTAAAGTACAAAACACCCCAAAAATTGGAGTGCTTAATATAATTTGCCCTTTATAAAAACATGACATCGCTTCCTCCAAAAACATTTATGACTTCGTCCCTTTATATAGATGCATTTGTTTTTTCAAATTTGTTAGGAGGAAATTTGGATTACATCTATTTAAAATACTTTGTAAGATCTCATGCTTTATTAGCTATTCTTGGAGTTATTTGATGTTTTATCTTATTGGTCTTAAAATTTATAAGACTCTAATATTTTATTTATTTTGAGAGTTTATAAGTTTTTCTTTCAAGAATTTTGCCAAACTTTTTTCACGCATTATAAGTTACCCAATATTTTAAGACGAATTACATTTACTGACTCCTAATATTTGATAAAATTATAATTTAACCAATATTTTTGTATAAATTACAATAAGCCCCCTCAGGTATCTTCCATCCAACAATGAAGCCCTGTTGTTAGAATTCCGTTAGGATTCCATTAATTTTTTATATGAAATTTCAAAATTGCCCTTCTTTTGACGGGCTACATTTTGTGGCTATTTTCGAGTGACTAATATACCCCTGGGGTGTTTTGCAAGTGTTCGAATTAATATAGAATTGCATGTTATGCTTTATATATGTAGAGGTAAAATGTAATATTGTTAATTATTAAATAATTTTAAAAAATTATTTATATTAAAGATATGTTGTGTTTAATATTCTAATAAACGAGTCAACTAAATCATTTAAATTACTTCTTAATTAGTAAATAAATTAAACTAATAAACAAGTAACACAAAGAGTTGGGGGACTAAAATTGAAAAAAGAGAGAGAAGTGGGAACAAGATTCTTTGTCCGATTGAGATACCTGTGAGCATGTGAATGCGTATGTCCAATTGAATAGCTTATGAACTTGAGAGACATCTTCTAAAACGTAACGATCTTTATTATCCAAGCACTACTTATCTTGTAAAGGATTTTTTTTATCATTTTCTAATTCATCCTTCCTAATACTGAAAAATTAATTCTTAAAAATTAATACTGATTTTTATAATTGTACCACATATATGTATATGCTTATATAAAATTAATTGTAGCGTTATCTTGGTGGTCATTGGTGAATTGAGTCGTAAGCATTAACCTAAAGTAAATAAATATTAAGATAATAATTTATTTATTTATTTAGTTTTTAACTTTTGTTATTTAAAAGGCTTTAGGCACATTGGCCCAAAGACCACGTAGCCAAACAAACAAATAAATAAATAAAAATAGCTTCTGCTTTTACATATAGCAATTTGTTTCATAAAAGTTTGTTATCTTGTGTCACTGTTCGATATCTTCAGAAATTGGACAAAAATATAAAATGGACAAATAAAATTATAGCTACCTAGTACTGTAGTACGTACATGTCATGGTCCTTCATGCTCTCTCTCTCTCTCTCTCTCTCTCTCTCTCTCTATACATATATATATATATATATATTAATGTATTTTAATACCTAACTTAATTTCCTGATCAACAGTAGTGCTTCTGTCTTCTCTACTTTATTGAAGTGCCCAAAATTCAAAATATTTGAAATTTGAAAACTGAAACCGAATAATTGTAGTATATACGCTAAATTATGCTATTCATTTTGTCCATATTTGAATCTATTGTTCGTTAAATAGTTTTTTTTTTTTGTTCATTATGTTGCCAATGATGCTTTGGCTTCGACCTAATGGGTTAAGGTCGAGGATTTAAAATTCTTCGCAAAACTGTAATTTCGGTTTGAGCCCAATCAGATGTGCCGGTATTTATACCTTGTTGCATGATTGATAAAATATTTTTTTTTTAAATCGTGACATTTTTAAAGAAAGTAGACAAATATTTGTTAAAATATGTGTGAAAATTAATACATTATTTTTTTAAAAAAATTTACCTGGGAAAATAAAATTAATATATTAATAATTAGGGTTAATTACAAGTTGCACCCCTCAACTTATACCTATGTAACACTTACACCCCTCAACTTCATAACGTAACAATTCAGCCCCTCCGTTTTCGAAATCGTCAGATTTTGCTGACGTGGACGTTGACTAAAGTGAAAGTTACTATTGTGAATGACTGTTGAAATATTTGAACATTTTTGCCCCTAGTTCTTGCTTCTTTTTTGTCCATTTGTATATGAATATGTTGAAATGTATTTATGCAATCTTTTATTTATACAATATAAATATATTTACATTAAATAATATGAGTATGTTAAATTATACATATATGTATAAATATGTACGTATTATATTTTAAATATATAGTGTTATTTGTATTTTAAAATATAAATTTATTAAATTATACATGCATGTATAAAATAATAAAAAACTCTCAAATACGCATATATGCATATTAATTATATGTATAAAAGGTCTACAATAATATGTAATCAATAAAAAAATGTATTTACACAATTTATTATTTATAAAATTTAAATACATTTATATTAAAAAATATATAATTATATTAAATCATAAAAGCTCTCATATATTTACAAATATGTACATATATATATACAGATACCTACAATATATTTAAATTTTAAATATATAAATTTATTTACATTTCAAAATATGAATTTATTAAATTATACATGCACGTATACACAATTTATTATTTATAAAATTTAAATATATTTATATTAAAAAAATATAATTATATTAAATTATAAAAAACTCTCATATTTTTATAAATATATACATATATATATATATAGATACCTATAATATATTTATATTTTAGAGACTTAAAAAGTTGAGGGGCTAAATTGATTAAAATGAATGAAGGGTAAATTTGGTATTTAATAAATAACCTTGGCTTTAAGTGTGACATGTCACACTTAACGGTCAAATTCTAACGCCGTCAATAAAGTAAGTTTGACTGTTAAGTGGAGGGGCTGAATTGTTACGTTATGAAGTTGAGGGGTGTAAGTGTTACATGAGTATAAGTTGAGGGGTGCAACTTGTAATTAACCCTAATAATTATAATGACACGCACACACACATTATATTTTATTTAAGTGTCTTTACTAATATTATATATATATATATAATGTTATTAATTTAATAAAATATATTCTTAAAATTCGGATTCAAATCTGTAATGGATCGGACTACTTGATTCCACATCTGATCCACTTATTTCGAATTATAGATATTTATAATCGGATGTGATCCATCGAATATTTTAATCATTAGAATGTGCTAAAATTCGTATCGCACTCGAATCAAATTTGAATTAAAATCCGCTCCATTGACAACCCTAACTATAGATGTAATAGAACATCAATTTTCGTTACTATCGAAGCATATTATGACAAAATAAAATTGGTATCACTAAATATATTTAACTAGTAGCAAAAAGAGAGGCATTGACAACTTTTGATAATGCCACTTTTTTCCGATTATTAATATTATTTTTTCTTATAGTGATTTTATTGGTTTTTAGAAGATTTTGTTATGGTAAGATTTCCAAATTATAATGGTATTTTTATTGTTTATTTTTATGAAAAATAAAATTAAAAAGAAAATCAAGAAAGTTGTTAGAAGTGTAGTTGAATTAGAAGTGTTTCCCTAACGATAGTTAAATTGATCCAGTAACATCATGGTATCAAAATTCAGCGTCAAAGGCATAGTTACAAGTTCCGAGAGGATTGAATGTTTGGGCTGTCCGTGACGAAAGCGGGTTTGTTTATTTATTAGACTCAAGCCCACCATCAATATGGGTCATATGGATTTGGGCCGCACTACGTAAAAAGTTTGGATTGTTAATATTGGGTCCGTTTGGATAAATTTAAAAAAAAAAAAAAGGTGTTTTTCGAGTAATTCTTATATAATAGAGTTTTTTTATTGTATAGAATTTTTTCTTTTTTTTTAAGTAAAATAATTTTGCGCTCCGATGCAGTGATTAAAAGTGATTTACAATATGTTTTTATTTAAAAATACTATAAATAACTTTAAAATAAAAACTTTTGATGTTCTTTTAGTTTATACCTTTTAAAAAAAGTCTAACCAAACACATTTAAAAAAAAAAATAGTTTTCGTTTAATAAAAAACGCCCATCCAAATGGGGTCATTGTTTGAACTTTGAGGAGTTTTTTGGTGCCTAATTTTGCTTGGAAGGAGCTAAGTTGGTCGGTATTGTTCTTGGGAGAGTAATTGCAAGTTGCAACTCCCAAATTGAAAACAAATTAACATTCTTTTAACATTAAAATTTTCCTTTTTAGAAAAACTTTATTTAAAAATTCCAATGGATTTCATATAACTGAATTACTAAAAGATATTTATGTATTAATGTTTGTGCATTTTCAAACAATCACAGTGGCGACTGATTTTCTTGCAAAACCCAACCCAACCCAACCCAAGACTGACACAACACAACACAAACACAATGCAGCATTACATATTTGTCTGAAAAAAAGACAGCATTACGTACAACAAATCGTATAAGAAAGTAGCTAAGTACGAGGTAGAAAATAGGCGAGCACTGCAAAGATTGTTTGAACGAGGGTCAATAGTAGAGTAACAGCAATAATTAGAGACCATGGCGGACGTGAGTAATCTGTTATCTGAAGCCTCACTCGGCGGAGCTCTTGTGTAGAAGTAACCCCCTTGGAGGACCCAAGCCTTCTTATGAGTCCTATCAACTTGAACCTGTCATCTTCTGTTTTCACTTGAATGATCCCTCTCGATTCAAGAATCTTCAAATCTCTCGGTGTTCGGATGAGATCTTTCATGAACCGGAGGTGGGCCGTGAGGCCCGTGACCTCGCGCTCCTCCTTGTCGAACCCGAGTTCGTACCTCTTGAGACACCGGAGCATAAGCTCGGTATAGCGGTTGTCGTATTCGAGAGGAGGCACATAAAGATAACCGAAGAAGAAAAGTCTCTTGTTGAATTTGATTTCCCTGAATCCCCACTTGGCCTTTCTCAATCTGATGCCTGATTGTTGCAGCTCTTTGGCGCTTGGAAATCTGTTGGTCAGGTCCAGATCATCATCATTATCATCTTCTATGCCGGCGTTGGCTTCTAGATCCTCTTCCCAATCCTTTCTCGTGCCGGCTTCCAGGAAAAAGTCATCAGTTTGGGGGCCCATGACCAGATGATGCAGTGCCTGCAGTAGGTCGGAGGGTCTTTCCCATAAACGAGGTGCTCCTCCTCGTTTTCCACACACCATCCTCATCATCCCTGAAACGTAGTTGCCACATGTCTCTAATTCAGGCTGCACCACCACTAGGTACAGTACCAGCTTAGGCAATTCTGAGGGCGGATTAGACCAGGTCCCGTGTCTTGTTCCTTCCTTTATAATGTCCTGGAAGAAATCTTGCCGCATTAGAGCACGGAGGACAACACAAGGAAGTTGGTTTCCTACAAAGAACATTGCCTTTATCCACTCATTAATCATCTTTTCTTTCTTGTGTTCATGTTCACCATATTTCCCATCTCCAAAATAAACACTATCTTCAGGATAACGTAGTAACTTCCGACCTCCAAGGATGCAGATTGCCAATTGTAGGAAGAAACAACCAGTCAATTATCATCATCCTTTGGAACTCAGATTCCCGCAAGCGATTCACGATCGTGGGTGAATAAACGTCTCTGGCTTGCGCCTCAACACTTGCTATCACCGAAAAGTATCTTTCAAGAGGATCTGCAGCGTGGAAAATACTAGTCACAACCATGATATGCTGGACAGCTTCCTTCTTGGCGGCTTTGATGGCATCTATGTCCTTCCCGTAACAGGGGCCGAATCGGGGAAGCTCTCGGTCAAGCTCTCCAAATTTAGAGTATTCATCGTGCACTGTGCTTGTGTTGGAATTTGGAAGCGAACGGGAGAAGCGATGGGCAGTAGAAGCCAGTATCTGGCGGAGATCATTAATATTACCATATTTTCTCACACGCCCAATCCTGACCGCATGCTTTTGTGCCCGACTGGAGAGCTTCAGGCAGCTAGAAGGCATTCTAAGATTAATGCAAGATCCTATATTATCAGGAGAGACACAAATTTTGATAAATTTAAATGTTCTTTAACAAAATTAATGAAGATTATTACCACAATATTCATTAAGAAAAACAAAAGGTACAAAATTTAAGAAAGTTTACCAATTGAGCTCCAGCACTCCAATCTTTGCAGGAAATAACGGTCTTAATTTACAGTTAATTCGCAGTTCCCCTTTTCATACAGATAAAACGAAATGAGTAAAGCACACACACACACACATATACTGTGGAATGAATCAAAACGGAGAAACTTTTTGACGTGTTTTGTGCAGATGGTGGTCAATAATTCTTAACATTATATGTTTTTAAGCTAACTGAATAATTAGAATAAAAGGTACTTTATTTACTACTTGAGATATTTTGATTTTGTCAACCAATTATTCTTCACTATCCTTCCCAAGCTAACCAATTTTGTCTTTTGCTTTTTGTGAGAGAAAAAATCTACTTACTTCATTTACATAAATAGAGTCGCAATATGATTTTTAGTTTGCTACGTCCCATTTTCGGTGTGTTTTGTTCTAAAATGCGTATTGACGGATGGAGAAGTTACTAATGATGGTGGCGATTGTACAAGATTCCTACATTTAGTTTTAAAATTCTAGGATTCTTATACAAGTCATAATTTTGGCATCTTGAATTAAAGTAAAGGGACGTCGAAATTTTAAGATTTCGGAAACATAATATAAGTCTATTTAGTTATTCTAAAAATCCCTTTATTTTATTTTAGTGATACTTGATTCAAATATACAACAATATGACAAAAAGCATATTGTAGACATGTTTTGAAAGTCTCTGTTTGATTATTTTTTTCAAAAAAAAAAAAAAGTATTTTGTTCTTCAATTCATAGTATGATAAACATACAATGAGTTATACCAGACAATGTAATTTATAGGACGTTCAAAGTCTACTTAATTAATAATTTATTTGAGCTCTTTTTTCTTATTAATATTTTTAAGATTTTATTCTATTAACAAATATCACATAATTCTCTCTTTAAAAGGTTAAAATAAGATACATTCGATTTTTTTTTTTTTTCTGAAATTTTACTTAATGTTGTGTTGATTTATTAGAAAAAGGCTGATATGATTTTGGCATCCCAAAACAACTTTGTACAATGACTTGATTATTTTATGTAAAGTGAGGGGAATTTTGGCATGAAGAAGCAAATGGTATGGTATCTAATTAATGCGTACGAGTAGAAGAGGAGCAAAGTATATTATTTATCTCACCCAAAAGCAACAAAAAAACTGCAGAATCTCCCTTTAAGTCCTTTTTATAATGCTAATTGTTTGCACTTTAGCCTATACCCTGGTTCAGTCTCACGCTCCCCATCCCATTACTTCCTTGTCACTCTTCACTCATCTTTATTTATTAAAAGCATATACATACACACACACATACATACATAAACGAGTCAATTAAATCATTTAAATTACATCTTAATTAATAAATAATTTAAACTAATAAACAAGTAACACAAAGAGTTGGGGGACTAAAATTGAACAAAGAAAGTTTTAGAGAGAGAGAGTGAGAGTGAGAGTGAGAGAGAGAAGGTGGGAACAAGATTCTTTGTCCAATTGAGATACCTGTGAGCATGTGAATGCGTATGTCCAATTGAATAGCTTATGAACTTGAGAGACATCTTCTAAAACGTAACGATCTTTATTATCCAAGCACTAATTATCCTATGAAGGATTTTTTTATCATTTTCTAATTCATCCTTCCTAATACTGAAAAATTAATTCTTAAATATGTCCATTAGCAAATAAAGTCATTTGGAATGAATTGTTGTTATTTGCTTTAGGCACATTGGTCCAAAGACCACGTAGCCAAACAAATAAATAAATAAATAAAAATAAATAGCTTCTGCTTTTATATATAGCAACGTTTCATAAAAGTTTGTTATCTTGTGTCACTCTTCGGACACTTTGCCCATTGTGCTAATGTCGATATCTTCTGAAATTGGACAAAAATATAAATTGGACAAATAAAATTATAGCTACCTAGAACTGTAGTACATACATGTCATGGTCCTTCTCTCTCTCTCTCTCTCTCTCTCTCTCTATATATATATATATATATATATATATATATATTAATGTATTTTAATACCTAACTTAAATTCCTGATCATCAACAGTAGTGCTTCTGTCTTCTCTACTTTATTGAAGTGCCCAAATTTCAAAATATTTGAAATTTGAAAACTGAAACCGAATAATTGTAGCATATACACTAAATTATGCTATTCATTTTGTCCATATTTGAATCTCTTGTTCGTAAAATAGTTTTTATTTTGTTTATTATGTTGCCAATGATGGTTTGGGCTACGACCTAATGGGTTAAGGTCGAGGATTTAAAATTCTTCGTAAAAATGTAATTTCGGTTTGAGCCCAACCAGATGTGCCGGTATTTATCCCTTGTTACATGATTGATGAATTATAATGATATAATTATTTTCTTACAATAAAATAAATAAATAATTAAATAAAATCATTCACTACAAGAAAAAAATAAGCCACAACATACTAAGTGTTATATATATATATATTGTCACCAATTATATATATTTGTCAGCAAAAGAATCAATTTGCATAAAAAATAATGACTACAATGTAAATATACAGTGACAAAAATTGTGTCTAAATTATTAATCTTAACAATTAATGGCATCCTCATAATAACAACATAATAACTAAGAAAATCTTATCATGAGATAAATAGTGACATTTTTTTTGTCAGAAACTGATTACTATAGATAGGGCTATCAATGGATCAAATTAGGATCAAATATGGAAAATCTGAATCTGATTAGCCTTTTCAATATTCGAATTTGACCCAAATCCTATAGAATTTATATTAATTTCCATCAAGTTCGAATCTGATTAGAAATATGAAACTTGATAAAAATCAGACATGATAACAACTAAAAAGAATGAAGTTTTAAAATTTAGTAACTAATTAAAAAAATTTATCCCTTATGGGAAAAATAAAATTAAAGAAAGTAGACAAATATTTTTTCAAATGTGTGAAAATTAATACAATATTTTTTTAAAAAAAATATTACCTTGGAAAATAAAAATAATATATTAGTAATTATAATGACACACACATACACATTACATTTTATTTAAGTGTGTTTACTAATATTATATATATAAAGTTATTAATTTAATCAAATATATTCTTAAAATTCAGATTCGAATCTTTAATGGATCAGATTGTTTGATTCCACATCTGATCAACTTATTTCGGATTACAGATATTTATAATCAGATGTGATCCATTGGATATTTTAATCATTCGAATGTGCTAAAATTTGTATCAGACTCGAATCATATTTGAATTAAAATCGGCTCCATTTAACAACCCTAACTATAGATGTAATAGAACATCGAATTTCATTACTATTGAAGCATATTATGACAAAATAAAATTGGTATCACTATATATATATTTAACTAGTAGCAAAAGAGAAGGCATTGCCAACTTTGGATATTGCCACTTTTTTCCAATCATTAATATTATTTTTTCTTATAGTGATGTTATTGGTTTTTAGAAAACTTTCTTATTATAAGAGTTCCAAATTATAATGGTATTTTTATTGTTTATTGTTATGAAAAATAAAATTAAAAAGAAAATCAAGAAAGTTATTAGAAGTGTGGTTGAATTAGAAGTGTTTCCCTAAAAATAGTTAAATTGATCCAGTTACATCACATATCAAAGGAATACTTAAAAGTTCCGAGAGGATTGAATGTTTGGGCGTCAGTGATAGAAGGCGGGTTTGTTTATTTATTAGATACAAGCCCACCATCAACATGGGTCATATGGATTTGGTAGGAACAACGTAAAAAGTTTGGATTGTTAATATTGGGTCTGTTTGGATAGATTTAGAAAAAATAT
This sequence comes from Petrea volubilis, assembly GCA_026212405.1. Classification (NCBI taxonomy): domain Eukaryota; kingdom Viridiplantae; phylum Streptophyta; class Magnoliopsida; order Lamiales; family Verbenaceae; genus Petrea; species Petrea volubilis. The sequence goes on from CM047884.1 coordinate 18,045,582, forward strand.
ATATATATTTTTCGAGTCATGCTTATATAGTAGAGTTTTTTTTTGGTATAGAATTTTTTTTTTAAGTAAAATAATTTTGCGTTTTGATGGAGTGATTAAAAGTGATTTACACTATATTTTTATTTAAAAATACTATAAATAGCTTTAAAAAAAACTTTTGATGTTCTTTTAGTTTATACCTTTTAAAAAAAAGTCTAATGAAACACATTTCAAAAGAAAAAAATTAGTTTTCATTTAATAAAAAAAACCCATCCAAATGGGGTCATTGTTTGAACTTTTGAAGAGTTTGTTGGTGCCTAATTTTGCTTGGAAGGAGCTAAGTTGCTCGGTATTGTTCTTGGGAGAGTATTTGCAAGTTGCAACTCCCAAATTGAAAACAAATTAACATTCTTTTAACATTAAAATTTTCCTTTTTAGAAGTAAAGTTCCAATGGATTTCATATAACTGAATTACTAAAAGATTTTTATGTATTAATGTTTGTGCATTTTCAAACAATCACAGTGGCGACTTGATTTTCTTACAAAACCCAACCCAACCCGACTCGACACAACACAACACAACACAACACAACACAAACACAATGCAGCATTACATATTTGTCTGAAAAAAAGACAGCATTACGTACAACAAATCGAATAAGAAAGTAGCTAAGTCCGAGGTAGAAAATAGGCGAGCACTGCAAAGATTGTTTGAACGAGGGTCAAAAGTAGAGTAACAGCAATAATTAGAGACCATGGCGGACGTGAGTAATCTGTTATCTGAAGCCTCACTCGGCGGAGCTCTTGTGTAGAAGTAACCCCCTTGGAGGACCCAAGCCTCCTTATGAGTCCTATCAACTTGTACCTGTCATCTTCTGTTTTCACTTGAATGATCCCTCTGGATTCAAGAATCTTGAAATCTCTCGGTGTTCGGATGAGCTCTTTCATGAACCGGAGGTGGGCCGTGACCTCGCGCTCCTCCTTGTCGAACCCCAGTTCGTACCTCTTGAGACACCGGAGCATAAGCTCGGTATAGCGGCTGTCGTATTCGAGAGGAGGCACATAAAGATAACCGAAGAAGAAAAATCTCTTGTTGAATTTGATTTCCCTGAATCCCCACTTCGCCTTCGTCAATTTGATGCCTGATTGTCGCAGCTCCTTGGCGCTTGGAAATCTGTTGTTCAGGTCCAGATCATCATCATTATCATCTTCTATGCCGGCGTCGGCTTCTAGATCCTCTTCCCAATCGTTTCTCGTCCAGGCTTCCAGGAAAAAGTCATCAGTTTGGGGGCCCATGACCAGATGATGCAGTGCGTGCAGTAGGTCGGAGGGTTTTTCCCGGAAACGAGGTGCTCCTCCTCGTTTTCCGCACACCATCCTCATCATCCCTGAAATGCAGTTGCCACATGTCTCTAATTCAGGCTGCACCACCACTAGGTACAGTACCAGCTTAGGCAATTCTGAGGGCGGATTAGACCAGGTCCCGTGTCTTGTTCCTTCCTTTATAATGTCCTGGAAGAAATCTTGCCCCATTAGATCACGGAGGACAACACAAGGAAGTTGGTTTCCCACAAAGAACATTGCCTTTATCCACTCATTAATCATCTTTTCTTCCTCTTGCTCATGTTCACCATATTTTCCATCTCCAAAATAAACACTCTCTTCAGGATAACTTAGTAACTTCCGACCTCCAAGGATGCAGATTGCCAATTGTAGGAAGAAACAACCATCAATTACCATCATCCTTTGGAACTCAGATTCCCCCAAGGGATTCACGATCGTGGGTGAATAAGCGTCTTTGGCTTCTTTCTTTATACTTGCTATCACCGAAAAGTATCTTTGACGAATATCTAGAGTGCGGCCATAACTAGTCGCATCCAGGACACGCTCGAAAGCTTCGTTCTTGGCGGCTTTGATGGCATCTATGTCCTCCCCGTAACAGGGGCCGAATCGGGGAAGCTTAGGGCCAAGCTCTCCAAATTCAGAGTATTCTTCGTGCACTGTGCGTGTGTTGGAATTTGGAAGTGAAGGGGAGAAGCGATAGGCGGGAGAAGCCTGTATCTGTTGGCCAGAGCCCGAACTATGGGGGCTCTGTTGGGCAGTAGGCAAATTACTATCATCAAGCTGTTCGGGGCCGAGATCATTAATAGTTCGTCGGACAATATTATCATATTTCCTCACACTCCCAATCCTGACCGCACGCTTGTATGCCCGACTGGAGAGCTTGGGGTAGCTAGAAGGCATTCTAAGATTAATGCAAGATCCTATATTATCAGGAGAAACACAAATTTTGATAAATTTACATGTTCTTTAACAAAATTAATAAAATATTATTACCGCAATATTCATCAAGAAAAACAAAAGGTACAAAATTTAAGAAAGTTTACCAGTTGAGCTCCAGCACTCCAATCTTTGCAAGAAATAACGGTCTTATTTACAGTTAACTCGCAGTTCCCGTTTTCATACAGATAAAACGAAATGAGTAAAGCACAGATACACACATATACTGTGGAATGAATGAAAACGGAGAAACTTTTTGATGTGATTTGTGCAGATATTGCATAGTGGTCAATAATTCTTAACATGATACGTTTTTAAAGCTAACTGAATTATTAGAATAAAAGGTACTTTATTTACTATTTGAGATATTTTGATTTTGTCAACCAATTATTCTTCACTATCCTTCCCAAGTATGTTTTAATTTACCTAGAGTTAATTAATTTCAGTCAAGTTAAATCAATGAGTACTCATTTTTTCATTGGATTCGGATGGAAGACAAAAGGAGAAGAGCTTTAGGTACATTAATGAGATGACCTAGCAATCTACTTTAATATTTCTTCCTTGGGCGTTTATAATTGACCAGTGAAACTCCCAAGTCTTCCAAGGAAAAATATTACAGGATGGGGATTTTATCTGAGTATTTCATCTCTAACATACTTAAATTCTTGATTTTGCGTATACTTATATTGTTTTCAAAAAAACATTTATTTTACCTCCACTTTTATATATATTTGGTTGAAGATTATTAGAGGAACTTTGGCATCAATATTATTATTGTTATTATTATTTTGAACAAATTTAAGTTTCTTAAAAGATGATCATAATTGTATACATATAACTTTAGTTTATGCTAAATCATTAAAATATATATATAAAACATATGAATTCACATATTTAACTTATATTTTTTTCAATATAATTTTGGTGCATAACACAACCAGACAGGGTATATACTTGTATAAAACATGCTGTGTATGTATAGAATTTGAGAGAAAAGTTGACATAGAGAGAGGGGGGGGGGGGGCGGGGGTGGATCGGCGATGAGCTGGTACGCACGATAGTTACAGGAACCATATGCTCACCAGGCTGCATAAGGCAAGTGATGTGTATATTCTGTCTTAATTAGTCGATTTCGATTATTGATCGATTAATTTAAATTCAGTACCATAGAAATTTATTATGTGGACAGCTCTCTCAAATTAATTGCTCTATTCAAAAATTTAAATTTGAACCCTTAGTATTGTTTGAGGAATCCAACGATTTATTCTACTAAATCAATTGATAGTTGGCAAAAAACAATGAATATGACTAGAGAGCCAGATACGTCAGTCATTGGAGAACAATTGAAAGCCGACAAATAAAGGAAAAATGGTGGACCCATTATATTATTTTCTCAAACATGTGACATCCTATCTATGTCTGTCAATGGGTAGGATAAAATCCTACCTTGATCATAATCCTAAAAATACTCAATTAAATACACCCTATACCCTATCATATTCTATCCTATCCTACCCTACCCTATCCTATCTTATCCTATTTAAATGTTTACCTATTGGGTATCTGTATTGGATCTACCCTATTTTTAGGGTAGGGTATGAATCATATATTTTTTTTATTTGCTTTTTTATGATATTATATTTTTTTTAGCTCACACACACAATTAATACATACACACGCATTTACACACATTGCACAAACACAGTTTTCACGCACACACTGCACACACACAGTTTTTCACGCACACACACACACACACTGCACACATATTTTTTCACACACACACACACACACACAGTGTGCAGTGTGTGAAACTGTTGTGCACACACACACACACACACACTGCACACACACAGTGTGAAGTGTGTAAAACTGTTGTGTGCAATGTGTGAAACTGTGTGTATGGATAGAGTATGAGTAGAGAATAAATGAATACGGGTAAAGTAAAATCGTACCCATTGACAGGCCTGATCCTATCTATCTATGGAGACACTGAGTTTTGTATTTTTATATCATTAAAAAAAATTTGCAGATGAAATGAAACTCTTTCGAAATTTAAACGTAGATTGTGGTGGTTTTTCGAAATTACATGTATTAGTTGGTGTGGTGTACTCTATGTGTGTGTAAAATAAAAATAAAATATAATCTGATTATATATGTATTAAATTTATAATTTTATATACTATGAAAAACAAATAAAATAATTGAAAAATAAATTGATTTTTATTATTAAAAACTGAATAAAAAGATAAAGTAAACTAAATATTTTTTTAGGGTAGAGTAAACTAAATAATTTTTTAGGTAAAGTAAATTAAATATTAAAGATAAAGATATGAGAGAATAGATGAAGAGATTATCAAGTTAAAAAGGGAAGGGGGGGTGGGGGAGTGAAAGAAAATAGGAGAGAGGAAAGAGAAAAAAAAAATCATACCAAACACCAAGCAGTTATTAGATGGTGCTGATATTTTATAAAAAAGTATAGATATTTAATTGAAGCCCTATCAAAAAGGGGTGTATATATAATTTTACTATCCGTGAGTGGGAAATATCCCCAAAATGGAGATTAAGGGCTCGTTTGGATGTGTTTAAAAAAAGTGTTTCTCAAATGGTGTTTTTTGTGGTAGAATTTTTTTTTAAAGTCTAGCAGTTTTACGTTTGACTACAATAGTTACAAGTGCTTTAAAGGGTGTTTTTATTTGAAGCTACTTTGTGGTAGCTTCTAAAAAAAAACCTTTTTTTGGCTTTTTTCTAGCTTCTGATTTTTTTAAAAACCTCATCCAAACACAATCTTTTTTGTCTGAAGTGCTTTTTTTTTTTCAAAAAATAAATGGTTTTTCTCTGAAAAAAGCCCATCCAAACGAGCTCTAAGTCATCTGATTCGTCTTTCGAAACCGTGATTTAAGGATTGAAGGCTTGATCTTGAATCGGTTATGTAATGAGAGTTTGATGCTTGATTTGATGTTTTGATTTTTGTATTTTTGGTTAGCCCTGGTACCTATATTTAGGGTTGTCAATGGGTCGGATGTGGAGTAAATTAATGCGATCCGAATGCGATATCGAAATAGATTTGAGATTCGATAAAAAGATACGATCCGATTCTATTTCAATAAATAAAATTGAAGAATTTATAGTTAAAAATAAAATTAAAAAAAAGGAAAAAATATTTTAGAATATGTATGAAAATTATACAATATTTTGTTAAAAAATAACTCAAAAAATAATAAATAGTATATTATTAATTATAATGGCACATATATTACATTCTATTGAAGTATCTTTACTACTATTACATTACATATAATGTATTAATTTAATAAAATATATTATAAAAATTCAAATTCGAATCTTTAATGGATTGAACTACTTGATTCCACATTCAATCCATTTATTTGGATTACAAATATTTATTATTGAATTTGATCCATTAAATATTTTAATCGATCGAATATGTTAAAATTTAGATTAGACTCGGATTGAATTCGGATTAAAACCCGTTCCTGACAACCCTACCTATAAGCACGAGACGGGCTTCTTGTATTTAAGTTCTTAGAAAGCATGATACCTGGTCCACATTTTCTGAAATCGAAAAGCAGCTAAGGCAAATTGGGCACTTCCGCTTGGATCTTTTGGGATGTGGAAACTCCAGCAAAAGCTAGTCCGCATGAAGGGAGTTCTCAAGTCTTGGAATAAGGAAGTCTTTGGTAATATTTTTGATAGAGTCGATGCTGCCACCTAACAGGTTCATCGGCTCGAGCGTGAGTATGATAATGATTCATCTCCTTCTAACTTAATGGCGCTAAATCTCTCAACAGCGAAGCTTAATCGGGTCCTAGCCATGGAGGAGGATTTCTGGAGGCAAAAGTCCTCATGTCGCTAGATTCAAGAGGGGGAACGGAACACCCAATTTTTCCATAATTTGGTTAAGCAACACCGAGTTAAGAGCCGTATATTTGCTATACACGATGAGGGGTGAAAGATTGAGGATCCGTCGGAGATTCGGATCTCAGCCGCAAAGTTCTTTGAGCATCTTCTTACTAAGGAAGATGGATGTCTGGGCAATATGGATTTCTCGCACGTTTCTCGAATGATTACCCCTGAGGATTCGGATGCGCTTTGTGCCTCACCTACGATGGAGGAAGTTCGACGGGCTATTTTCGACATTAGTTCTGATTCAGCCGTGGGTCCCGATGGGTTTTCCTCAGCCTTTTATCAAATTTGCTGGGACTTTATCGCCACTGATGTGTTTGACGCGGCACGGGATTTCTTTGCCGGGACGCCCATGCCCCGGGCCTTCACTGCCACTACTATTGTCCTTATTCCTAAGAAGGAGGTGCCCAACACATGGGCTGATTACAGGCCTATCAGTCTGTGCAACGTGTCTAACAAGATTATGACCAAGCTTTTATACACTCGATTGGCGAATGTCCTTCCCAAGATTATTTCTCCTGCACAGTCCGATTTCCTCTCGGGAAGGGCCATATCGGATAACATCTTATTAGCGCAAGAACTTGCCCTCTTTATAAACAAGAAGGTGAACGGGGAGCGTGTGATCTTTAAGCTCGACATGGCTAAGGCCTATGATAGGGTGCATTGGCCGTTTCTTGTTTCCATGCTCACACAGATTGGTTTTTCGGCTCGTTGGATTCATCTTGTGCGAAATTCGATAGAGAATTGTTGGTTCTCAGTCTTAATTAATGGTGAAGGAGCTGGTTTCTTCCATTCTTCTCGTGGTTTACGCTAGGGCGACCCTTTGTCTCCGGCATTATTTATTTTAGCTGCTGAATGGCTTTCTCGAGGACTTGATCATCTTTTTCAATCGCATGTCAAGATGCGCTATATTGCTCATAATCCTGTGGTTATTTCGCACCTGGCTTATGCGGATGACGTGATTATTTTTGCTTCCGCTCGTGCCACTTGCATTCGAAAGCTTATGGATTTCCTACGTAACTATGAACAGATCTCGGGACAACTTATTAGCGTGGCGAAGAGCACTTTTATCCCATCTAACAGGTGCTCAGAGGGGAAGGTGAGATGTATCCAGCGAATGACGGGATTCTATCGGATGGATTTCCCTCTCAAATATTTAGGAGTACCTTTCTATTCAGGTCGTAAGAGGATCAACTTATTTGCGCCATTGATTGATAGCATTTGAGCTAAGATCCTTGGGTGGGAAAAATCTGCGTTGAACTATGGAGGCCGCCTGACACATATCAAGAGCGTCCTTGCTTCAATCCCTCTCTATATTGTTCAGATCTTAAAGCCTTCCAGGAGTGTTATTCAAAAGATTGAAAAGTTGTTCAATCGATTTCTTTGGGGTTCTTATGGCGGGCAGCGACGTATTCACTGGTGTTCGTGGGAGGAAGTATGCTATTGAGGAGGGGGGTTTGGGCGTGCGCGCTTTGGATGACGTGATTAATAGCTTTACTTGTAAGCTTTGGTGGAAATTCCGGCAGGGCAAGTCCCTTTGGGCACGCTACTTGCATGATAAATATGTCAAAGACCGACATCCGGCGGATGTGCAGGAAACACGGAATGACTCTGCTACATGGAAGCGGATGTGCAGAGGACGCGCTTGGATTGAACCTGATTTGTGCTGGACGATTGGCAACGGTGCTCCATTCTTTTGGCATGATATCTGGTTGACCAATGCCCCTCTGAAACAATTAGTTTCAAGGGAGCACTACCCGTTAGAAAGAGTATCCTTTTTTCTCTCTAATGGTGCGTGGGACAGATCTCGGCTGGAACAAGTGCTACCCTCAGACTTAGTCCCGCATGTGATGGGGATTCCAATCGACTCTTATACGAGTGATGGGCTTGTTTGGGGTAGGGGACTACACGGACAGTTTGCAACAAAATAGGCATGGGAGCAGGTGCGTCGTTCTCGGGCAGTCAGCTCACTCTTTGCGAGCCTCTGGTCGAGGAACCTCCTGCCCAACATTTCTGTTTTCTTATGGAGGCTTCTTAGAGGCTGGATTCCAGTGGATTTACGTATAAAAAGCAAAGGTATTCAACTCGCCTCCAAATGTTATTGCTACGTCAACGAAGAGAGCTTCGTCCACTTATTCTTTACTAGTCCTAAAGCTCATCGGATTTGGGATTTCTTTGCCCAATTACTCCGAGTTTCACTTCCAGACACAACTCAGGTTCATCTCTGGCTTCAGGCTTGGCGAGGTACATACAAAGGTGATCATATGAGGACCTTGGTTCCTGTACTTATATTATGGTATATTTGGGAGGCATGAAACTCGTGCAAATATCAGTGGTCACCGGATGGTTGCGAGTCTCATTGTGAAGAAGGTGTGGCAGCATTGTTATCTTTTGGGCAACGCTGGCCGGTTCAAGTCTACCAATTGGAGGGGAGTTGAATTTGCAGCCCCATTTTTCATGGTTCAATTACCCAGGCATGTCGAACCACGTCCCATTATGGTATTATGGAAGAATCCTGATCAGTTTCAGCTGAAACTGAACACTGACGGGGCAACAAAGCGCACGGGCCAAGCTGGACCGGGAGGCGTGGCTCGAGATCATAATGGGCAAGTTATTTTTGCCTTTTTTAGGTTCCTTGGCAACACCACGAATTCATATGCGGAACTCTATGCTGCTTATGAGGGGATCCGGCTGGCGACGCAACGGGGATTTCAGAACATTTGGCTAGAGATGGATGCTCAAGCGATGGTGCGTCTCGTCTTGGGGCAGCGTACGGTGAACTGGAACATTCAAAAATTGCTCACTCATATTCGACTCATTATACGGCAAGTTACATTCAAATGTACCCATATCTACCGAGAGGGGAATAAGGCGGCTGATTGGTTAGCAAACAGGGCATGTCAGCTACGAGAGAATGCAACTTGGGAGCCAACCGAGATACATGTTCAGCTTAGGGGAATGCTTATTATTGATTCTATGGGGATGCCTTCATTTAGACATAGCTAGTGTTTCTTTCTTCTTTTTTCTGTTTAAAAAAAAAAAAAATTCTCTTCTTAGGCTAGGGTATGAGTGTAGACATATTTTGAAGATGGCACATGGTTAAATAGGCTTCATTTTTTAATGGATTATATTTAATACATTTAGCCCAATTAGTTAATCCAAGACGAAGAATACAATTTTATTTGGACTTAAACCACCTACAAAGCCCAAATGTGTGATTAACTTGAGATGCACATAGATAGCCAATCTCCTTGGGCTACTAATTAATAATTTCTCTAATAATTTTAAGGGATGATGATTTTTGGTCATTTGAATTATGATATTTTTTGAACTTTGACATTTCAATTTTTTTTTTGTCTTTGGTTGTTATCCAAACTATTTGATTTTTTGACTTTACCACCTTGGAGCGAATTCAGGCAAAAAAAGTCACCGGAATAGTACTATGTGCATGGCACATGATTTTACTGGGGATATTTCTGTCATTTCGCATGTAAAAAAAATTATTTGTAAAAATATTATTCCTTGGAGTCAGACCCGAGTAGTGCATGAATGTACCCACACCCATTACCACTTGGCCAAACAACATAATTGGTAAACATAAGTTAGATTCATATATTTGTACATTGCTTGTATAAATTCAAATAAATATATTTTAATATCAATTTGATTACTTATTTAAATTCAAATAAACATATTTTAATATTAATTTGAGATCCATAAAAATAAAATGAATAAAAAATCTTGTTTAAAGAAAATTTGAAATATCTAATGTAATTGTTTTTTTTTTAAAAAGGGACAAAATAAATTTGATTAATTTTAATAATATTTTTAAGAAATAAATTTCACCTTGATAATTAGTTAATTTTAAAAATAAATTGATAGAAATTATTTTTTTAAAGAAATGTGATGAAAATAAATTTAATTAATTTTAAAAAGAAATTGATAGAAATTATTGGTTTTAAAGAAATGGGATAAAATTAAAATTAATTAATTTAAAAATGGATAAAATTTATTTCTTAAAAAGGAAAAAAAATAAATTTGATTAATCTTTTAAAAAAATTAATTTATTCAAAAAATTTAATATAAAAAAAGTTTCTATCAATTTCTTTCCCTTTCTTTAAAAAAATAATTTCTATCAATTTCTTTTTAAATTTAATTAATTTAAAATTGGATAAAATTTATTTTTGTGTATTAATTTTTTTAAAAAAATTAATCAAATATATTTTTTCCCATTTTTTAAAAAATAATTACATTAGAAAAATCAAATTTTCTTTAAAAAAATAATTTTTATTCGTTTTATTTTTGTGGATTTCATAGTGATTTTAAAATATGTTTATTTGAATTTATACAAGTCATGTACAAATATATGGATCTACCTTACATATACCAATTATATTGGTTGGCTAAGTGGTAATGGGTGTGGTTACCCCAATGCACCATCCTGGTTCAATTCCAAGAAACAATATTTTTACAAATAATTTTTCTACATGCAAAATGACAGAAATACCCCCAGAAAAATCATGTGCCACACGCGTGATACTGTTCCGATGACTTTTTTGGCCGGAATTTCGCTCCCAGGTGGTAAAGTCAAAAAATCGTATAGTTTGGATAGCAAATAGAGACCAAAAAAAAGAAGGTTTAAATGGAAAAGTGCAAAAAACGTTATAGTTCAGATGTCAAAAAATCATTACCCCTAATTTTAATATCAATAACTTTAAAGCAATATTTTCCATTTAAATATTAGCTAATTCTGTGTAAATATCAAAATTTGTTTATACATAAGGAAATTAGTAACGTTATTTAAATTAGTTAACTACATTTTGCCACTCGAATTGTGCTTATTTTATACTTTGTAACCTCAAGTTTTAAATATTACCGATTACCACCTAAAATTTGTGTCTTTTTACCGGTTGCTGCTTAAAACTTTAGGTTGCAAAATGTAAAAACATACATAATACAGTAGGAAAATTATAATTAACTCTACTTAAATTTAGGTTATCAAACTTACATTTTGTGCATTAAGATTTATTATATATCTTGATTACTTTAATTAAACTGAAGAAAGTCAAATAATCAATATGTATCTAATTTGAAAATAAGTACCTTCAAGTAAACATTAGAAAGATTTTGACTCATAAGAACATCTAATTTGCTCTTGGAGTCTCAGACTATGATTGTTTTTACATTTCTCCTACCAAATTTTATTTATTCATTGCATTTTGTCATTTAATTTCAGTGAGTTCTTGCAATTTACCTACCAAATATTGAATTTTGATGGAAATAGATTGATTGTGTTGAAATTTCCATAGTGAACATGGGCTTAAATGATCATAGTGAAGTTGCTAATACTCTCGAAGAATACTTCATAATCTCTCACACATTGAGAGAGTGTTTGTCTAAGCTTATAAGCTCTTCAAAATATCTTATGAGATGTTCGAAAGCTTATAAGCTCCTAAAATTTGTTTGGTAATTTTTTAAGTAAGGGAGCTTATAAGCTCCAAAAATAAGCCGTTAGAAGCTTATAAGCTCCGAAAAAAAAAAAAAAAGTAAGATACCCCCAACTTTTTTTAAAACAACTTATAAGTTGTCTAACATCAAAACATGAAATGACATAAATATCTTTATTTTTTTTCAATGTAACATTCTTACTATCTCGAAAAAATATTTATTCACACAAAATAATTTTACATTATTATTTTTTATTATCATTAGATTTAAAATAAAATATAAGCTCAACTATTATAAAATATTTTTTATTATAAAATATTATTATTATTTCAATGTAACAAAATTACAACTTATAAGTTACAAGATCTTATTTTATCCATACATTTTGACAAATTATTGTTGAAATAAGACGTATAAGCTTATAAGCTCTAAAAATATTTTATAAGCTATACGAGCTTATAAGTTTATCCCATAATACTCGGATAGTATAACATGATCATCAGTTTGAATTTTCTAGTATATAACCGTCCTATATTTTCTCCTCTATTTATTAGTATATGCCATATGTATAGGTGAATGGTTGAAATAAACAAAGAGAAAAACTAATGATATGAAAAAAATTTAAAGATTTTTTTCCCCTTATCTTAACTATCCATCAATACACGTGATGTGTATTTATTAATGTAAGAGAATATTTAGCACATTTATGTAGTAGAACATTTGAACTGAGAATCTTCAGTTAAATCAGAGTTAATCACATGACGAATATTTTACATTTACTATGTTATTGCTGGATAATTTAGAAAGTATGATCAATTACTTGTACTTAATGTATGATTTATCGAACTTAGGTCAAACCAAAAATTCTAGTAAGAATTTTCCCATGATGAAATAACTTGTCATGGATCTATTTTGGTTAGTTTAAATTGGATAAGAAAAATGACATCTTTTAGCTAACGTCATGGTGTGAATGTCAAAGGTTCTCTTTTTATTTCGTTTTCATATTGTTATATTTTAATGAAGATCATCTTACTATAAGTAATTGTTTGCCCTATTAAAACGGGTCAAGCCAATAATTGGTATCATGTGCATTCCATGATCTTGTAATCTGGAACAATATTATAGAAAGACTTAAGACTAAAGTATTATAGTTGTTGATACAACAAGAAAAAAGTTCATTTTTGTTGTACGAACCATCTATTTAGAAAACAAGAGAAAATTTCAATTTTATTAAAAAAAATAATAAAATAAATAAATTACTGAATGCAACACAATCTTTTCCCAATAGCTTTAGAAAATTTTAACTCATAATTCTCTTTTTATCATTGAAATATTCACAATAATATGTGGAAAAAAAATCCACGTATATATCCAAAGAGTGTTGTGACACGTTAATAGTATGCCCCACACACCATTGAAATTGTCGTATTTATTTAATTTATAAACACACCATGTGGTGTGTCGGACACATCTCAGAAAAGTGTCGGAAGAATGCCGTGTCTGACACTGCACAACTCTAATTTTAGAAGTGTCCCTGTATTATAGTTGCCCGCTCTTATATCCCCCTTTTCACATCGAAATATCATTCACATACATCTAACTAATCAGAAAGACTCTCCAGTATGTGGAGACTGGAGACAACAAATCAATTTATACACTCAATATGCAATTGATCCAGAGAAATTACAAGAAGAAGCAAAGGCAAATGTGAAGAGCAAACGACAATATAGGTCATTCAGCAACCAAAAAATAACTAATTTACATGGCCTACAGAGAAAAAAACCTGATTCAGTAGAGCCAATTGAGGGCACCAAAAAGTAGGAGGGCAGGACATGCAAACCTGGAAGTCTGGAACCGAGTTATAATATTTGAAAAGGGATGAATAATTACATTCGAGAAAAATCAAAAAGAGACTCTAAGCCCCTTCAAAATTGCAGCAGATGAAATAGTTGGACCACTCTTGGTTCCGGACAATCGACCTCAATCGACGCTCCAGTCGTAGAAGTCACTGCGGCTTTGTAATAAGTTCATTACTGTGGAGTAAATTTTGTAACGTACTTGGATTCAGTTTTCAGATCAAAACCTTCTCATGACCATTTATTCTGTGCAATATCCGTTCAAATTTATAATTTCACTTTGCCATCCGAACCATGTGGGTTTTTGCATTTTGCTACCTTGAATTTTTTGTGTTATCGGTTGCCATTTAAACTTTGTGTTTTTTAATATTTGCATCCTAATTTGATTTTCAGGCGAAAAAATCTTAGTCGGAGCAGGCAACATATGACTTGCACATGTTTTCATTAAGAGTATTTTTGCCATTTCAAACTAAACTATTATTTCCAAATTAAATTCCTTCATCTTCAACCTCCCATCTCTCCCTCTAGAATCCCCTTTCTTCACACACCTCATTCTCTCTCTAGAATACCTTTTTAGAGAGATCCATTGAACTCCTATAACCTTGTATGAACACATTTTTAAAGAGATTTAGTGCTTCATCTCGTTAAAAAAAATCAACTCTCTTTATGATAACATCATATGTCTGCCCATAAGCGCACTCTGAGCGTGGGCCATGTGGATCTTGTTCAGGCCCAGTACAAAAAACCAAAAAAGTCACACCATCTGGCCCATAAAAAAAATGAAAAGTTCGAAATAATGTGGCTTCTTAAATTTGCAAGTAAACTACTATCTGAAAATAGTTGGTTGGTTGATAGCCGGGAATTCCTTGGTCTGGTGGCAATGAGAAGCCATCGTGATTAATGGGGTCATGAGTTTGATTTTTACGTGTGTGAATTTTATTATAGTTCATTATAGTTTTTATTATTGTATAATAATTCATTTATTTGTACTATTTAATGGTTATTTGGATCGATAATTAATTATTAGATGTAATTATGCTTGTATAGTAATTCAATTTGTGTATAATTTAATAATTATTTGGATTGATAATTGATTATGAGATGTAATTGTGGTTGTATTTGATTTAAATTATTAATGTAATTATTTAAAATGTATTGTACCTCCCCTCAAAAGAAAATTGTTGGTTGGTGTCACATGAGATGTGAAAATAAATATATGTTGATAAAGCAATTCAAGATATCTTTTTTTCTTCTTTCCTTTCTTGAAGGAATAATTAAGATGGTTTCGTGTGATATTATTTATATTGTGAGAATAGCTTCACCTTCCAAAAGTAACAAAAATTCTTTTAAGATAAAATTTCTTCTTCTCATAATTTTATTAAAAGAAATTAGTAATTTAGCATTACTACATTCCTAAAACATATATGTATATCTTTCAATCATTAATTTTATATGAATGTACGTTTTCAAATCAAATCACTTTAATAATATATTGAAATAAAATTTTAATACGACATAACTGATGAGACAAAATTTATATGAAGAGATATTTATAATAAAATTTATGTCCTCCATAATAAAAGCAAATATATATATATATTTTTCCTACATATTCACCAAACCCACAATAACAATATTATCCTAACATACTTATGCCAAAACACTCCAATGTTAACATTCTTTATATTATTTATTTACTTGAAATCGATTAACTATCCACTTATATACTTTTATCAAACAAAACTATCCAATCATATACATATTTGGCGTTTACATAAGTAGTCACAATATATTGTGTGAAGCTATAGCAGAGTAAGGATCTTGAAGTTATCGGATTAGGGATGTACCTATCAACTACGATTATCGATAATATAAATAATTAAATTAAAAAAAAATCAAGCAATGCACCATAAGGTGACTATTGAGTGCACTAGGGCTTTGTTTGATAGGATGGAAAATGTGAGGGATGAGAGTAGGATCAAGGAAAGAGAGTGGATAGAAAAAATATATTTTACCTTGTTTGATCGTAGCCAGAAAAATGAAGAAAAGAAATAATGAGTGAAATACTGAGTATGGGCCCACTAATTTTTACCTCTAAAACTAGATGGAAAATAAAAGAAAAAGAATGTCGCTATCTATATTAAATTAAGTTTTCCAAAGTTGTCATTATTTTGCATCTTAAGTTTAATTATATATTTCATATATTTATTTATTCTATTTTCATTAATTTACTTACGAGATAATTATATTTCCGACATAATTATATTTTCTTGTAATTGCCATTTCACACAATTATTTAAATATATATTTCATTATATTTATTTTGTTTTCAATAATTTATTGGGTTAATTACATTTATTACCTCTTTAAAGATACGAAACTACAGTTAGTCCCCAAAAATTTTTCAATATTACAAATACCCCCTGAGGAATTTTAAAATTACAAATACCCCCTAGTTAGCCAGTTGTCGATGGATTTTTCATGAACTTTCGATTTTATCCCTAATTTTTAACTTGAGATAATTACATTTACTACCTCTCAAAAGATTGAAAACTACAATTGGTTCCCAAAAAATTTTAATTTTACCAAGGCATACTTTGAAGAATTTAAAAATTACCAATACCTCCCTGAGCAGCCGATTTTAGGTCATTTTTTCATGAACTTTCAGTCTTACCCATAATTTTTAACTTTGAAAGAATAAAAAAATAAATTGAAATATAAATACTTGTAAAGACCACCAAAACCTATGACAATTGAAACGTAATGATCTCAACTTTCTGATGGCGCCCTAGTCAACACCATCAAACTTCGTTTGACTGGCGGTCAAAGAGAGTCAAATTTCATGTTTCTGGCAAAGCTTGCCAGAATCTGAAAGATTTCATAACATTGTGGTTGGCCTGCTGCGAGCTTTCCATATCGACTAAAGTCAACTCGTTTTGCTATTGGTTAGTTGTCGATCAACCTCCTTCTTTCTATGGTTGTTGTCTCCGTCGATCTACCTATTGCTGGTGACCAATCAACCTACGCTTACACCAATGGACTACCTCACAACACTTGCTCCGATTCTTACATCTATTATCGATGTTGGAGTCCCATCAAAAAACCCATCCTTTTCTTTCCCCAAAATTGCATATGACCCCCCTTTCTTTTCTCTTCTTATTTCTTCTCCCCGATGGCCAAACTCTTGCCGACAACCAATTTTCTTATCACCAAGAACCACGCTTCCACCGCCATCATGGCTACCTCCAAGCACCATCAATCTATTGCATGTGCAGGGTACACTGTTTTTGAAAAGAAGAAGTTGTTCTTTATTTTAACACTGTATATTTATTTATATATATGAAATTTTTAAATATTTAAGTATGTATATTTTAATTTAAGTATTTATGTCTAAGGATAATTACATTTAGTACTCATTGAAAGATTGAAAACTAAAATTGGTTTCCCAAAATTTTTCAATATTTTTAAGACATATCCTAAGAAATTTAAAAATTATCAATACCACCTCTAAAATTTAGTTATATTATAAAGGGCACACATGGAAAAAGAAAATGTATGAAAATTAGAGTAAGGGTATATTTGGGTTTTCATTAAGAATTTTGCTGACATCAACTGTTTTTGACTTGCAGCTGGCTGACCAAGAGGATATTTGTAATTTTGTAATTCCTCAAAAGGGTATTGATAATATTGAAATTTTTTGGTGGACCAACTGTAGTTCATATCTTTAGAGTGATAGTCTATGTAATTAACCTATAATTTATTATAATAAATGAATCTGTAAATATATATATATATATATATATATTTATAATGATGTAAGAATATAATTGTTATGTGGCACAAATATCATTTTCTTTCATTCCACTTTTTCATCCAAACAAACAGAAAAGAATAGTTGTGTTGTCATTTTCTTTCATCTATTTATATCTCAATTAAACATGCCTTTTGAAATAAAATCCACCAATTTTTTTCTTTTAATTTTCTTTCGTCTTTACTTTCTTTTCTCTGCCAAGCAGAGCATACCTGATAACTGGTGTGGTCACTTTCATCTCTATTTTTTTTTTTTTACCAAACAGAACATGAATAATAACTATTGTGATTGGACACACATTTGTCACACACACACATTGCATACATATTTTTCATACATGCACGCATGCACACACACACACACACATATGCACACACACACACACTGCATAAATATTTTCTACACACACACACTACACATATATTTTTCACACACTGCACACACACACAAACATATGTTTTCATACACACACACACGCATACACGCTGCACACACGCACACACAGTACTGCACACACGCACACATACTGTACACACACAGTTTTCACACATAGTGTGTGAAAATTGTGTGTGTGTGTGTGTGTGTGAAGAATGTGTGCGTAGTGTGTGTGTGAAGAATGTATGTGCAGTGTGTGTGAGAGAGAGAAAGAGAGAAAAATGTGTGAGTAGTGCGTATGTGTGTGAAAAATGTGTGTGCAGTGTGTGTGTGTCTGAAAAATATGTGTAGTATGTGAATACCCATTGGATAATGATGTGTGTGGTGTGTGAATACTCATTGGGTATCATTACTTAATGGGTAGGAACGGATAAGGTCTTACTTTAATCCTTTCATTTATAGTAATATGAGTTATAGTAAGGTACGAGTAGATTTTATAATTTTAGGGTACAGTTAGATATAGATAGAAGTTGAATGAATATGAAAAAGGTAAAATCCTATTCATTGACAGGTTTAATTGTGATCATTCAAATTTAAAGATATATATCGCATAATTTCAAAATTAAAAAATATGCTTATACTCCTAAATTATATGTGGCTTTGCCAAAAGAAATATAGTAATACCATATATGGATTCTCATGATCCTATTTTTATACAAAAACCACTTCAATTTTCATTCGATAACTTTACGGACAATCTGGATTGTTTTCCAGATGCTTCTACCAAAATGATTGCCAACAATTATGAGATCTACACAACGCTGCTCTCCTAGCCGACATACTGAAAGTTACCTTGTTATCCAAAATCTAATAACAAATAGCACAAGAAAAGGTAAAAAGAAATCCTCCATATATTATGTACTCTTCTACTATTTCAAATTAGTATAACGATTTGTTACAAAATTGAATCTGACACAAAACATTGGTGAAAAGGGCTTTGACCACAAACTCTGGTCAAATCCAAGATTGGATTGGATAATTGCATTTGAAGGAATTTACTCCACTTATGTGTGCAAATATATCGGAGGCCTCCACCTCCTCTTCACCTTTCTCAACCTGAAAAATTAATTAAACTCACATTAGATATCAAATATTTAACATCCCTTATCTTTTTAGAGTTTAAACTTTTAAATAATACAATAATTCAATGCAATATTACGGCTAGATCAAATAAGAGATTGAACTTGATTGAATAGGCTATTTTTTTTAGCAAAGAAATATTTATTTTTTTGAAAAAGAACACTTCCGGAAATTTTTTTGTGTTGATGGGTTTTTTTAAACAAAAAAGAAGTCAGAAAACAAACTCAAAAGTGACTTTTTCTTAGAAGCTATTGGAACTAGTTTAAAATAAAAATATATTTGAAAGGAAATTTAATTACTACATCTAAATACAAAAGTATTTGGCTTAAAAAAAAATACTCTAATGTCAAAATCCCGACTCGAAAAACACTTTTCTTTTAAAGCCCATTCCTACGGGCCAATTATGTGTTCAACCCTTAGGCTTCGTTTGGTAGGGTGAAAAATGGGAGAAAGGGGAGGGGAAGGAAGGAAATTGAAAGGAAAATATATATTTTTCCTTGTTTGGTTGTGGGATGAAAAGGGAAGGAAAGAAATTGAGAATGAAAAAATAAGCATGGGGCCCACTAATTTTTTTTTCCACCCAAAATCGGACGAAAAATGAGAGGAAAATAACACAAGGATCTTTATAAAATAATATTTCCAAAATTGTCTATATGTATAACTAGGTGTTTAATAATATTGCATTTTCTACTAGAATGAATCCTTGCATTTTTTAAAAAGCAAATACGACGCGTGCATTTGTATAATACATTAAAAATATATTTCACATATTTATTTATTTATTTTATTTTCATTAAATTTTCTACAATATAATTATATTTATAATTTAATTATATTTGTAATTATATAAGATTGTGATTGTCATTTGACACAATATAAACAAATATTTCATTATATTAATTTATATATTTTATTTACATTATACTTAGTTTAATTTTATTAATCTATTTTAATACATAAATTCATAAATATAATTATGATTTATAATGATATAAAGATATATTTGTCATTTAGTACATAAATCATTTTCTTTCTTTTCACTTTCCATTCAAACAAACAAGAGAAAATAAATAGATTTTTATTTTCCTTCCATTTGTTTTTCTTTCAACCAAACATATATGTGGAAAATTAAAATCTACTCATTTTCTTTCCTTTTATTTTCTTTCCTCCCTATTTTTTTTTCTCTGCCAAACACACTTATTGCTGGCAACTGAATTTTGAAAAGAGTTTCTCATGCAAGAATTGACAAAAAAAAAAAAAAAAAAGTCCTTCTACATGTGAAGGGACGTATGGCTTATTGAAAATATTGAATATTCGACATTTTTCATCTCTAACAGCGTTTTAGACGAATCAAGTCATTCAGTAGACGTACCTTGTGCTGTTTATTAGGCATCTGATTGGAAAACAAGCTGACATCTTCATCTGTATCATCTTCATGGTTGGTAGCAGCATTTCTGGCAATCTCTCCCAGTTCGTCGTTCTTCGCGAACCGTCCTCTAACCCGAGGCCTGCTGTCTGCCAGCGTTTTTCGGCAAGCATACTGCATTGTCAAAATAATCGAGCTTTAAACATCATTCAGATTCTTTTTCCTATTCTTAATCACTCATTAATACACATGGCAGAGCACTGGTGAGAATAGAATGATGCCTGTAAGCAAGAGAGAGAGAGAGAGGACCTTGATTTTCTTGCTAAAGTTCCTTTCGTTTCTTTTCTTCATGTATCTATTGATCTTCCTTTTTCTTTCTTCAGCCGAGAGTTTGCCCACCTTAAATGTAGGATCTTCCAAACTTGAAATATCTGATGCCAGAGTTGTACTTGGGCTACCACTCAGCAAATGCTGACTCTCACTGCTAAGTGCCTTAATCCATGAAAATAACAAAGTTAACAAATTAAACACAACAATAATAATAATAATAAAGAAAAAAAAAATGAACCTTTTTAGTATGGCATCATTGTAAACAGAGACAGAGCTAGTAGAGTTGGACCACACACAGTCACTTCTAACTTTATTTACTATATCAAATTTTTATCTATAAACTGTATAAAATTCAAATCCCATCCTCCGAAATTGTCCTAAATTTTATATATATGTAGTAAAGTTGGACCACACAATTACTTCTCACTTTATTTGTTACATGAAATTTTATAAATAAATTATATAATTCTTGAGGGTTGTACATAGGGACGGAGCTAAAAGGGCCTAAGGAGGCTGTGGTCGCCCCTTAAGTTTACATGGAGCTAAAATGCATTTAGATTTTGGCCCTTCAAAATAATCTAAATGCATTTCATATTTCCTTGAAATTTTATCCTGACCCTGAAAATTTCTGATTCCGTCTCAGTGTTCTACCACCACACACACACACACAAACACACCATGCGCGCGCACGCACGCACACATATATATATTGTACCTGAAGATCACCGCTGGAGCAATTAAAGACCTTGGCCACGGAATTAGGGAGGAAAAGCCCACCATTATCTCCCTGAAAATCCAACTCCTGACGTGTAAGATCACTTCCCGAAAACAAATTCCCCGTGAAAAAGCTCGAGTTATCAGCTGAAAATGGTGCACCGCTCAAGTAGTGCCCGATCAAGTGATCAACGCTCAGCGTGCAGCCACCGGGAGAGTTCCTCAGGCGGATGTACGGCGCCGCAGAATTAGGCAAGCATTCCTCTTCATAGCCCGTCGGAAGTGCCGCCGCCGGAGGACCCAGTGCCGGCGGTGGCTGAGGCGCCACAATCGGCCGTCGCTCCGGCGGATTGTATTTATGAGCCGCGTCGTAAATCGACGACGGCCCACCGTCCGCCGCCGCGTCGACTCCTAACGAAACCTGATTGTTCATGCCGAAGATTTCTTGATTGTTGTTGTTGAAGTAATGATTTGGGATTGAAAATGATATCGGAGAAGGGCCAGCGGTGAAATCCACGGGCCCGGCCGATAAGTCGGTGTCGTTAATCGGGTCGTCTAAGAACACCGACAGGTTGGTGTTTCTCGTGGCGACGGCGGTCGGGGTGGAGAGGGCGGTGGTGGTGCCGCTGGTGGCAGCGGCGGCGACAGGTGGTTTGATGGCGGCGCCGGTATCTGCTGCGGTGGAATATTTGTTCATATCGACAGTGATGGAGAGATTTGGCGGATGGGAGGAGTGCTCTTCATAGCAGCAATTGTTGGAACTCGAAGCAACTTCGGAATTTTGAAGTGTTTCTTGGAATAATTCCGATTCGCAAAAGTCGAAAATTTGAGCTTCGATAGGGCTCGTAATTTCTTCCTGTTTTCAAAGAGATCAAAAGAAAAATCAACAAAAAAAAATTATCAAAACATTGTTTGATTAATGTCAATCTAAATATGTTTACAAAACAGAACTCGAAAGTACACGAACGAAGTGTTCAGAATTAATGAATTGGCATGACAATGAATGATATATACATGCATATGCTTGGAAATAATTATACGCGACATAGTTAAAAAATCTTGTAAGAATAACTCATGTCTTCACATACGTTTCTTGGAATATATATTTTTTTTCTAGAATTATGCATGCATGTATGCGAAATTCTAGCCCAAACCCGGTTCGATCGAACGAGTGTTAATCATGTGGCAAGTGCTTTACACTTGCCCTATGAGTGGTGGATAATTTAGAAAGAATGATCAATCACTTGGAAAGTGTAATACACTTGTCATATGATTTGTTAGGTTCGCCCAAACCAAGTTCGGGTTAGAATTTTCTTACGTATCATAAGGTACAAATATATATATATATATATATATATATATGCTGGTCACTGAATTTGGTCGAAACGATTACGCGCCTACATCGGATGAAAACGAGATAATAATTGCTTAATTTGCTTTAATTCTTGGGGAGGGACACTAAATCGGATAGATATTTTTTGCAAAACACAGAAAAGTTAGTGCATTTATGCTGCATGTGACCTGTGGGAAGTAATAAGGTGCTACATGGGAAAACAAATTGGCAAACAAGGAAAATTCATAGTGTTTTAACTTGTGCAAAGATGGCTTAATGTCTATTTTTGGACTAACATTAGGAACTTCGTGCCATAATAATTACATTATTTTATCATACACGTGAAGTGTTTTTTTATCAAATCTTGTTCTATGACAAGTTCCTTTCTCCAGTGTAGCTGAATAAAAGAATCAAGAAAAGAAAACTTATTGTATAAGCTGGAAAAAAATGCTAAATATTCCATTTTAGAAGGAAATGGAGTAACCCATAAGCAGAAATTATGAATATGAACTTGTACAATTATAGAAATCCGTATTAAATATATATATATATATATATATATATATCTTGTTGATGCTCATGCATGCAAGTTAAGCCATCAATGCATTCTTGAAACTTTGATTTTCAACCATTCTCTCTCTCTCACACACACACACACACGCACGCGCATACATGTATGTATATGTATGCATGTGTATATATATATAGTTGTGTCCTAGGGTTGTTCTTGTTTCAAACATTCCGCCAAAACGCTAACATAAATTCTCAAAAAGAACATTTTTGGGGAAATCAAAAGAAAGAATGTAATCAAAAGAAAGAATGTAATTTTTGGGGAACATAAGTGCAAACTAATCTACCTTTTGATCCCAAATAAACGAAAAAATAAAATAGAATTCAAGGCAATTACAATGAGAAGCTGTTCTTGAGGATCTTCGGCGTTCGTCATCATTATATATATGTATATATATATATATTTTTCGCTAGAGAGAGCAGTCACAGCTTGATTAATTACTAGCTAAAAGGAAATTGCACGCTATTCTTGCTGAAAAACCCACAAAGAGCAGCTTCTTCACCATCCCAAAAACGAATAATACTACAGATATTTCTCCCACATCACTTTCATTGAAGATGGTCTTTATTTTTACTTTCTTTTTCTTTTTTAGTTAGAGAGAGAAAGAGAGAGGAGGAGAGAGAGAGACAGGGATGAAGAGGAAAATGGAGAGATAAAAGAGGGAAAAACTTGAGTGTATTAAGGTTTGGGTGGTCGTTAAAGATTTGAAAAAACATGAACACAAAAGAAACAAGAGTAAGTTATATAGAGTTAGGCTGTCCGAGCGTTGAAAGTCAATCCGAGGTTGTCGGTGGGCCATACACTTGACAGTTGGGATGACCCTTGGTTTTTCTTTAAATTAAAAAGAAAAAAATTATTATTTTCGGATAAATAATCTGATCGGTTGTAGAATAAGAATGTTGATATCCTGTTGTGTAGGGCGGCATTTTTGTCACGTGGCGTCTTTCTACTGCAAATTTTCTGGAATGTTCCATGACAAACACGTCGTTGATATGTATAAAAATTTAATATATTATTTTTATCATAAGTGTTAGGAAATAGTTTTTCAGTAGAGGTGATTTAATTATAGTAGTAGATAAGTCGAGATATGAGTCGGACTCCTTATATGGTTCATGATCATGGATGGAGTTAGGGGGTTGAAAGGTGGAGTCATCTCTTGCTTTCTCACCACAATAATGTATTTTATTCAGTGATAAATTAATAAATTATAAATTTAATTTTGTGATGAATTTCATTTGTAATAATTTCGTTAGCAAATACTTTGTCATTGATTGTTTATTTATCCTCTGTTTGGTTCTTGAATTTTGGTAAGAAAAATAGGAATAAAATTTTTTTTTGGCTTAAAATAATAATACTTTTAGATTTCATTGTTTATCATTTTTATTTTTCTTCTACTTTTTATTATTAAAATTCTTATTTCAAACATAGCATTAATTTGTTTTATATCAAATTATATTACTAATTTATCACAAATATTTTAAATATATGACAAAATCTATGTATCACAAATTTTTCATTAATGAAGAGTGTGTTTCCTTACAATTTTCTCATATCTTTAACCTCAGATATTCACCCCGTCACATGTAGTTTGATTCAATCTTTGACCTGGACGAGACATTAGGAAGTCGAAAGAAAGTAGCTCGTCCTTCCCGTGTGCGATGCGAAGGCTTATCATTTTTCTTCTCTTGGGACTGGTTAATCAATGATGATAGTCTCGCTCCTCCATCTACAATTGCGGTCTTCGTAGTCAGATAATATCAACTGAGTCGACCCCTTCTTCTCGGGGTTTCCCTCAATCCCATTAATCGAAAGTGGTCACTCATTGCATTCTTCAACTGGACCGGTCATCAAAGAAAGATTGAAAATGGAATCAATGCTCGAAGAATGAACGCTTGAATAGTATTGGTTCTTGGAAAAAAAATTCAACCGGTGGAAAACCGGCGGAATATTCTGTCGGTCTTTTTTCCGGAGGAATATTCCGCCAGTTTTCCACCGGTCTACGATTAGTTGCCGATTCCGGCAGAAAAATCGGGAGAATTCCGGCAACGATTATTCCAGAGAACTAAATTCCGTCGGAAATTTGTCGAAATTATGGTTTTCATGCAGAATTTTTGCCAGAATTCCGCTGTTTTTTTTCGCCGGAATCCGACCTTTTCCTACAGTGTCTCTCAATTCTTTTAGAGTGATCCTACTGTTCAATTCAAATTATGACACTTGGTCACCTTTTATTCTCTCTATCTTCACTTTTTATTTGATGTTACATTACTTTATTTTGTGGGCAAACAAAGACGTGATTATATCATATATTATATTCTCCATCCTGTTTTTTCTTTCAACATCTACATGAGTAACATCACCATATCACCGCATGGATTCCTCCTATGTTAATTAAAGAATCAATAATATATCCGTAAGCCTTTGTTATAATGACTTAATTACCAATAGAATTTCGATTAATCTTGAAAGTACCTTAGGATTTCAAACATATTTCATTTTCAATAACATAAATAGCCTTTTTTTTTCATCTGTAATATTCTATATTCAAAGAATTGCAGAATTTCATGGTTTGATTACCTCTCAATTCTCATGAGGTACATATCGTGTCGCTTGAGCAAAATAATGCATCTAGAAAATTTTGACGAATAAAATCGTTTAAACTTTTATCGAGAGCTTCTGTTTCACATCTTGCCGAAGAATTTATCTTGATGGGTTTATATGTTTGAAAATCAATATGTTTGGATATTGGGACTTGTCAATAGGAACAAAAAAAAATTTCGAAAAAAAATTGTTATTTGGAGCGCCAGGTCTAACTTTTACAATAGGGCGAATTACAAAAACCTCCCCTGAGGTTTGGCGAAATTGTAAAAAAACTCCTTAACTATTGAAAATTATCAATACCCCCTAAGGTTTGCATAAATTATGAAATAGTTAACGGAGGGCTAAATTCCAAAATTACCCTAAATGTTTTATTACAAAAACCTACCCTGAGGTTTTGTGAAATCACAAACTAACCCCTTGAGATTTGATGAAATTACAAACAAACCCCTCAAGTCGGAAATTGGCAACGACGGCAGCCTCCCTATGTCGGAAATTTGTAAAACATACATCTTAAAAATCCCTAACAATCATAAAAGCCTTGAGGAAAAAAAAACGTAATTGTTTTCTCCCCTCTTAGTCATGAAATTAACAAACCCTAATGGTAGGAGTTTTTTGTTAGATGAACAAACTTTAAGGGGTGTATTGTAAATTCTGATAGTTGAAGGGTTCTTTTTTTGTATTTTCAGCAAACCTCAGGGGAGGTATTTGTAATACATCATTGTAACCAACAATTAATAAAATATTGAATGAGGGTATTTTAGAAAAATTACATAATTTTTTAATGGAAACCTGACGAACCCTAACAGAGGAGGTTTTTTGTTAATTTTGCAAACCTCAGGGGGTTATTGATAATTTTTAATAGTTAAGGGATTTTTTTATAAATTCATCAAATTTCAGGGGAGGTTTTGTAATTCGCCCTTTACAATAAACAAAAACATGAAATACGTACCACGGAGCCATCCCCTACAAATTAAAGTCATAGTTATGCTCATAACTCCGACCTTAATTAATAATCTTTGTCTTTTATCATTCTCTTTGCCGTGTTTTGTGTGTGTACGTGCGTGCACAATAAGGAAAATTCACACTATATCTATGAGAACGTAACGAAATAAAATACTGAAATTATTATGCATGTCTATTAATTACAACTTCACCCCGATGCTTGCTCATCCGCTTAGATTGTATCCAAACAAGGTTGTGACACAAATTTTTCTACTATTTAGGTCAAAAAATTCTTGCTCCTTTTATGTATTGCTCATAGACCTATCCTGTCTTCCTTAGGGCATCCTATAGGCTACAGGTGCTCCATTTGGTTCAACATCTAGATTTAGTGTGTAAGAAATCAGCAGTCATCCAAAACATGTAACAAGAAACTAGAATATATGTATGTCGTTCTTCCTTTTAAAGCTGATTATGATCGCTAGTGGGGTTAGGAGCTGGAGGGCGTGGTCACCCCTTGTTTATGCAGAGCTAATTAATTTTATATGTGTTTTTTAAAAAAAAAATTAAATTTTATCCTCCAAAATAATAAAAATACTTTTAATATTTGATAAAAATTTGATTTCGCCCTCCAAACAAAAAAAAAAAATGGCTACGGATTATGATATCTACCTTGTAGGCAATATCTAAGCCCAAATCCAGGATATATGCTGTCACAATACAAGCCATCTGTAGAAACAAACGCATCTTTAAACAGCACCTTAAGTCCATCATATATGTCATTGTAATGGAATATGTTTTCTTCCATATTACCAAAGTTGTCTTAGAATGGGACAAAATAATCTTATGTTCTTAGAAGATTAGCTGATCTTTTCATGACTGCCTTTAGAATTTCAGTATTTTAAGACTTTCACAAGACATTAGGAAAGAATAACTTTAGCCAGTTCGAATTTTTGCTAAAAATGGGTAATGAAGGAATATGTCGTTCAGGAAGGGGAAGCTACCAAATATGGTATAATGGTTGCTTGATTTAGTATAAGTAAGCAACTTTAAGCACAAATCACTGAACAAATCAAGTTTGAATCTTTTTGGCTTTTGCTGTACACAGGATCCTCTATTTCAAATTGTGATTCATCTTTTATTCCAATTCATAAATATACATCGAATGTAAATATCTCATATCAAGTGTATAATTAACGGCGAAATCGTTCCGCCTAAAAAAGCGCCCCTGGAGGGTGGGATTCCACCGGATTTCTGCCGGAGTTCCCCCGGAAAGCAATCCGGCAGAATCCGCTAGAATCTTATCAGGGGGAATTCCGAGGGAATATTCCGCCGGACGGCAATCTCCACGTCGTTGCCGCCACTGGACTTGCAACCGCGCCCCCGGACCTGCCGCTGGAATAATATCCCAAAATATTCAAATATTTACACCTATAAATATATTATAAATAATTACAGATAGTATAAATAATAATAGTTAAAAGATAGCATTGATACTATATAAAAATATGTATTATATTACTATATAAACATATATATGCCATATAAATACATATGTATACTTATAAATATATTATAAATAATTGAAGATAATATAAATAATAATAGTTAAAAGACATCATTGGTACTATATAAAAATATGTATTATATATATTATATACACATATGTATATATACACCATATAAACATATGTATACCTATAAATATATTATGAATAATTACAGATAGTATAAATAATAATAGTTAAAAGATAGCATTGATACTATATGAAAATATGCATTATATATACTATATAAATATATATATATATATATATGTGTATATACCATATAAATCTATGTATACCTATACATGTATTATAATAACCCACATGATATTCTATCAAATTAAAAGATAGTATGTTATAAATTAAATATATATACTATTAATAAATTAAATGGGGTTCAACCTTGGACCAATAATTTTTAGTATGAGAGCTCCATTCTCATTATTTCATTAATAGATTAATAGTATATTTTTATTAGATAGATAATCGTTGAATTAAAATACTTTAAATAGTTATATATGTCTTTTAAACACATGTAATTTGTAATAATAATAATAATAATAATAATAATAGTAATAATAATAATAATAATAATATTTGTACATGAATAAATAAATTCATATTAATTGTACACATGTACACATATAGAATTACCAAAAAAAGAATTTTAAAAAACTAAAACCATTCCAAATGGGGTTCAACCTTGGGCCAATAAATTATATATATATATATTTATATATATACACACACTATGTCTCAAGTAAGACCCCCTTTTATTTTATAATTTTCATAAATTTCATAAATATATTAAAAATAATTAAAAGATAGTACAAATAATAACAACTAGTAAATATATGTATTTACATATAGAATTAGCAAAAAAAAAAATTTTAAAAATAAAAGCATCCAAATGGGGTTCAACTTTGTACCAATAAATTATATATATATATATACTGTATATTAAGTAAGACTTCCTTTATTTTATAATTTTCCATAAATTTAAAATATATATTATAAATAACTAAAAGATAGTATGTTGGAATTCCTCCGAACTTAATCCGCCGGAATTCCTCTGGACTTAATCCGGCGGAATATTCCGTTGGATTTCGGCGTTTTTCCTGTAGTGCACAAGTAATTTTATACGCATGGCATGAATGTTAATTATGAAATAAGAGATGAAACACCATGTTGGAATAAAAAGGATCCTATCCACTTTTAATGCAAAGGCACATGGCAATTCGATTTAACACGAGATTTTCTATTTCAAATCATGTTTCATCTTCTATTACAATGTATGGACATAAGCCAATTGTAAAAATATCAAACCAAGTGTATAATTAAAGAAGTAATTTTATATATATGACATGAATGTGATATTATGAAATTGGAATAAAGAATTTTGTCCGGGTTGATTTGTCGATAACTTTTCAATGGGTTGGCATTATTACTGACAATAAGTATGGATCGATTTTGTGAAGTATCTATATGTAACAACGCTTTTTTTGCATGTATATTTTCAAGTAGGTTTTAATTTTTTGACGTTTAATTTCCTAAAACTATAATTATCTCTAATAATCGTTTTTTTTCTTTTATCTTTTATCAATCTTATTAAAATGAATTAGATTTTATGGTTGTGATTTAGCTTTCTTTAGCAAGTTTATTCTAGATTTTATAACTTGGGGTTTTACGGCCAGAATTAACAATCATAACACACTGTCCTATATAGTAAGAAGCTATCAAACTGATGTTCACTCATACAAAGCTTCATGTTATGAATGATACACAAGGATAATTGATGTTGTCAAAGTCCGTATGCAATGAGAGCAATTACGATGGTTATAGATATGTATTATAAATGGTTTGTATGAAAATAACTTATCCCATATAAGTTTAGTCAACTAAACTACATTAACCCCCCGTTTGGTTCTAGAATTTTGGCAAAGAAAATAGGATGGAAAACTTTTTGTTTGTTTCAAATGATAGTACTCTATGCTTTTATTTTTGATTATTTTTATTTTCCTCCCACTTTTCCTTACTAAAATCCTTGTTCCAAACATAGCCTAAAGGTTTGATCTTAATTTGTGATGGCTAGTTTCTTAAAATTAAACTTATTACATACAAAAATTATACATTTACCTCTTTAAATAATTTATATGTTCTTAGATCCCGATAATGCTTTATGTAGAACAAAATGACATTATTGTAAAATAGACACAATACATACAAAATTTGATAATTGCAACCATACCCCTTCCCATAAATCTATTTGAAAGTGCATTTCTGTCCTTAAAATAAATAATTGATCAAAGTGGAAAAGAAGTCCCATCCACAAATTTTGATGATATCATAAGGGACTAGTGTGTATATATATATATATATATATATATATATATATATATCTGTATATATATAATTTCAAAAACTCCGGGGAGGCAAGTGTGATTTGACGTAATATCAGGGCGACAGTGTAATTAACTTTGAATTTTTCCAATTTCATCCGCACTCCTCTCTCTCTCTCTCTCTCTCTCTCTCTCTGCCAATCCATCTCTCTCTACAGTCTACACCCAGTGACATCCCAACCGCGCACACACAACACGCAACGAAAGACTCGCAAATTGAATTGCTCGATCAAAACTCGCTCATTTTCTCTGTTTACCAGCGCACATTCTCTCTCTTCTTTGATTAGGATAGTGGAAACTGTCCAGACTGGAGAGTTCTTGACAATGAATGAATGATATTGTTCTGATCAGGGTTCAAGAGGTATGCGCTTTGCACAAATATTCATTGAATTATGATTGATATTATTCTGCCATTTGGGTATTCACTTTCAAGGATTACTACTCTTCTCTTTTGTAATTTTGTTTGGTGAACCAATTCGTAGCTCCATTATGGTGGATTCTGGGGATTTTTTTTTTTTTTTAAGATTGTTTGTGTTTCTGTACCCTAGCTTTTGTGCTACATTTTCCAGCCATCTGCAACATTATTGCAATTTTCATTATCTGTAATTAGAAATTATAGGATTTGTTTCAATTATGAAAAGCAGGATTACTGAAAAATTGGGTGATGAACTTGTTCATTGCTTCCCTTGTAAGAACAAGTTTGTAGTTATTATAAATAGATCACACTTATGTCTTGTCAACTTCTCGTCATGTTCACTGAGCTTGGATTCATTGGTTTGGTTCAGCTGATTTATGACTCCAACTATAAATTCGGACCTCTCCAACTTATTGGTTTTAATCAATGAAAGAAATTGCCTAGAATCAAGAGTCATGTTGAACCTTACACGACTTCTACTTTTCATGAATTAAAATAAGGACCGCAAGCAATCAAAAGAGTATTAAGACAGAGGAAAAGAAGTCTTGATAAAAAGCTAACTTAGTTATGCTAAATACTAACTTGTGCTTGTGATTTAGATGCATAATATCACTAAAAGCTTCGATAGTAGTTGCATGGTTTATGTAACCATAAGGGTTTATGTTATATTCAAGTAAAACTACTCCTTTGCCTAAATTAGTTCTTTATTCGCATTTAATTTAACTCTGCTCCTAACAGACCTTTCGCATGCAGCAAGGAAATGAAAATGGAAACTATGATTCTGAGCTCATTTTGAAGGATCATAGGCTGAGGTAATTAATCTGTTTACTGGTTGTAAATCCATAAATTTTTCTGTTTGTTGCGGGAAATTTTCTTATGTAGCTTATTTCACCTATTTCTAGCACTGCTGGACAAGAGTGTAATTCTCAATTGCATTAAACATATGTTTTGAAAGGGCACCCCAAATGTATCCCATTTACTCAGTAATTGCTATTAGTGAGACTAGATTTCAGTTGACCTCTTGGTTCTTGTCTCCTTCGACTTGTAGCTATTGCTTTATGTGTTTGAGCATGACAAGTCAAGGTTCTCCTATTGATTACTCGCTCAAGTTATATTTTTTTCTCTTTGAATGAGAAAGGTTTCAGAAAAATACGGATAGTTCACATGGCATCCTACATATTTCTTTGCTGAATTTGCCGATTTTTGTGGGTGGCGACAATTTCTATGCATATCATCTGATTTGCGTGCTTGTTATATGACAAGTGCAAGCTGTTATAATCTACACAACAAACAATTGCTTTCTCACTGCGTCCGTGGGCAACACATTGTGCTTTTATTAACTTGTTTCTGGCTTATGTCACACTCGGGTCCCAAGTCCCGACCCTCTCTTTGTCTTGCTGGTGGATGTGAAGTGAGCCAAACATATTTCTTCGTCATGGCTGTCGCTCTTTGTGTTCCTACTTCCCGGTTTATGTCATGTAAAAGTTTTTGCAGGTTGAAGACACTGCCCAGATCTTTTTGGGATGCAAAAAATCGGGTGTGAAACCTTTCTTTTTGCCTTCTATTTGGCCCTTTGGTTTCTTTGGAAGTAGTCTGAATTTCATAGTCTATGTGCCGGCAAATTTGCAAGATATGATGGACATATTGGTGCAGTTACTGTTGTTTCACTTCCACATAACAGTTACTTCCTGCCAGTAGCTGTCCTTCGGCAGCTATGATGGACTGTGCAAGTTTTCAATGTAATCATTGTTGTTCTTCAACTTTCAGACTGAAAATCGAAGTGCTCGAGGAGTTTTACTCCTTATGATGAGAATACATCTGAAGAATCAGGTATTTTGGCATATCATGATTTGTCTATGATATTGGTTCTGCGTATAGTTTGTGAGATGGATGTTTTTAGAAAGTGCAGCTAGTGTGTATCCTTTCTTTGCCATCAGGAACTATAGCAATTTTTTCGAAAATCTCTGGCTGCTATCAGTTCTAACACGTTATTGCTAGCTTGCATGCCGTGAGGTATTGCTAGCTTTGGGAGAATGAAACTAAAGAATTCCCTGAAACTTGTTTGTTTGGTTGGTGATTTACAAAATCTCCATTGGGACATGCTGTAAAATTGGTTCTATAGATTGTAATACGGAGGAGAGATGAAACAATGTCAGGTTGTCGGACAAATTTTTAACTATGCCATTGCTTTGACTTGTGGACGATATTTGCCTTTCGGATACATTGCATAATCTTACCTGATTTTGCAGTATAACTTCAGCATAGTGGAAATCACCTGCACTTGGAGGCTCAGATATAAGGGACTCTTTTTTAGCTACTGAGTTGCTGCTGATTTGACTTGAAGCTTGATGTGATGTGTTCACCTCTCCTCTTCACTGGCCTTCAGAGGCCTTAAGACTCCACCCTCTCTCTCTCTCTGTTTGCTCCAAGTATAGGATTTAATGCGACTCCCATGGATGCAGGATGTGTGAAATTTGGCCTTGATACAAAATAATTAGATATGGGGACCTTAGAATACTTGGACTGCCACAGGAGGGTGGTCCATGAGAGATTTGAACCAATATTGATAATGCCTATTGTCACAGCAGATCTAATAGCTCTATTCTTAGAAGCAGTTGAATTCCCTTAGTTGGGGAAGCCAGTCGGATCTCCCTACCTACCATTTTTTGTACGTCAAAAAAAGTATTAGCTATTCTTGCAGCCACAATCGCCGTCTCAAAGTGGTGGTATATTTGTATAATTTACAGAAATTGTTCTTTACAAAGTCAGTATCCGCATAATATAATCACTCGCTTTTGGACAAATATAAAGTTCCGATAGAAGCTCAAATTAAAGCTTAGCTTAAAGAGAGAGACTCTTTTCTACATCACTTTTCTGTAAATTGTTGTATATTTCAGCTTTTAGCTTATTTAAATTCTTTTCAGTAGAATTAATAAAACAAAACACCACACCACACCACACAACAATTTTATTAATTTTTTTAGTATAAACAGAAAAGAACATTTTTTTATAATGTTTGCAAATGTCTCCTCAGCGCATTATTATTATTATTATTATTATTTCTCTTTTATGTTTTTTTTTGGGTCTTAATCACCTGGTTCCGACTCCGACTAATCCAGACAGGTGCTGCAGATGCCCATTATGGGTCATTTTGTATAAAAATCAATCAATTGAATCATTTTTTTTCACCTAATATTTTAGAGGAATAGGCGTGTCGCATGCAACATAAATATTATCTAAATATGAGAGAGACAAATGATTTAATTTAAAGATATATTTCAGCTTTGTCATATACTCCAACGGTTTCATTCGACAATCATTGAATGAAGCAATCTTTCCCCAGACTGTACTAAATTCCATCTCCTAACTAAAGAAAATCACCTTCTCTCGCAGTCCTGCATTCAATTTTCATTAACTTAATGTTGAACAAAATAATATAACAATAAATAATAAAATAATTCAAATTCAAATATCAAACTCAAGTGTTGTTTGTATTTGTTGTGGTCAAACTTTCAAACTAGCATCCCCCACCTAGAGAATATTTTCAAACTATTTTGTTCTCATTCTCTTCAAATACTATAATATTCATTTGTTTAAAAGATCAATTTCAAAAAACAAAACAAAAAATTAAATAAACTTTCCGCCAATGAAAATGAAGAGAGACAGAGAGACAGAGAGAGAAAAAGGTGAGAAATGCTATTTTAGCAACTCTATTATCAAAAGGGACATTAGTAGAGCTCCTCATGCTCATGAGGTACCCCTCTTCACCTGTAAAATAGATAGACAAATATCAGTGAAAACTGAAAAGTGAAACCTACACACTACAAAAACCTAAAACCAAGATTCTTTATTTTTCTTGAGTGAGAAACCAAGAAATCTAGCTATCCCACAAATCTTATTTTTCGCTCATTGTTCAATAAACCCCTTATATCCAAGAATCCCAAAAATCTTATCTTTCAACCTCCAGAACTACAACAATGATTTGATTCATCAAGGTTCCACACCAATGGATTCACCCAGAAACCCCTTTTGGTTTCTCCCTCTTTTTCTGGTCATTTTAACCATTCTTAAGCTCACCCCACTTTCCAAATCTGCAGTAGATTACACCACCATAGTGTACAAGGGCTGTGCAAAGCAGGTTTTATCAGATCCAACAGGGATCTATTCACAAGCACTCTCATCCCTCTTTGGCACCCTCATTGCACAGTCCTCAAAGGCTAAATTTTTCAAGACTACCACTGGTAGTGGCCAGAACACAATCACAGGCCTTTTCCAATGCAGAGGCGATTTATCAAATGTTGACTGTTATAGCTGTGTGAGCAGGCTGCCTATACTCATTGACAAGCTCTGTGGGAGGTCTATCGCCGCAAGAATGCAGCTTTTTGGGTGCTATATGCTATATGAAATCGCGGGTTTTGCTCAGATTTCTGGGATGGAGATGCTGTACAAGAGTTGCAGTGCCAAGAATGTTGGTGGGGCTGGATTTGAGGAGAAGAGGGACACTGCTTTGAATGCTTTGGAAAATGGCATGAGTAGCAGCACTGGGTTTTATACCACTGGTTATCAGGGTGTGTACGTGATGGGGCAGTGTGAAGGCGATGTGGGGGCCTCTGACTGTGTGGAGTGTGTGAAAAATGCTGTCCAGAGAGCTCAGGTTGAGTGTGGGAGCTCTGTTTCTGGTCAAATCTATCTCCACAAGTGCTTTATTAGCTATGGCAACTCTCCAAATGAGGTCCCCACGAAATCATCTTCTGCTTCATATACTCCTTCATCTTCATCTTCTTCTTCTTCCTCTTCCGCTTCCTATTCTTCTCCAGGTACTTCTGTTTGTTGCTAAATGGTTTCTTTGAGTTATTTTGTTTAATATTTTTCTTGAAATTTAGTCATTATTACATTGTTTTTTGCTGAAATTGTATGTTACATGGATTAGTATAATGATTTTGAGACTTGTGATTCCACCAGCTAATCGAGGGTTTTGTCCAACTTTGATTTGTGAGCTCTCCCCTTTGATATAATTAACAATCTAAGCTAGCAAATAAATATTCAATGAGACATTAGTAACATGGGAGATGCTTTCTAAGATATGCTAGTTTAATTAACTGAGATGTTTGTCTAGCTTAGATATGCGGTCCATATCTCTGGATTTACTGATGATCCAATGGGAGATTGAATTTATTAATGCAAGTTGTGTTTGATTATTACAGGGCCAGGGTCAAATACTGGAAAAACTGTGGCTATAATATTAGGAGGAGCAGCTGGAGTGGGGTTTTTGGTCATTTTCTTGCTCTTTGCAAGAGGTGTTTTGAAGAAAAAATATGGTAAGTAAAGATCATACACATTTGCTCTACCATTGAATCTTGTTCGTGTTTTCTTGTTTTTATTAACATTACTATAATTTAACCTCATTCTTTAAATTTGTGCAGATTATTTGTAAACCAAGATCTTCATCTTTCAAGTGCTACACAAGCTACAAAACGACTACTGGCTTTTTACATCATACATGGAATGTTATTTTGAAATCAACAACATTGTATCTACCATGTAAGAGATCAGTAGAAAAGTAAGTGGTTTTCCAGCTTGTGTAGCACTTTTCTCTTGTGGGATTTCCTTATTTTGAACATCAGAGGTCAATAGATTCATTTTTTGTGGCAGCCAAGAAAATTTAAGGAATGAGAACTCTTGTTATTGGTAAGAAAAATATTGCTAGAGAAATTTTGAATTGTGACTAGTTCAAAAATTGATAATGTAATGGTTTTTTTCTGGAGACATTTGGAGAGTAGCAACAGATTTTGGACTTTGTATTCCATCTGCCATGTGAATATTTTTGTCTATTTTCTTGCATTGTTCTTGAATAATTCTTCTCTGTTTTTCTTTGAAAGCTTTGATGCTTTTAAGGAAAAGCTCTCTCTCTCTCTCTCTCTGCATGCATGATGTCTGTGTGTTCAATGTTTTTTAGTGTTTAGCCTTTAGCAAGGTCAAATGTTGAGAAAGAATCCCAATGATACACAAGGGTCAAAACTGCCAATCTGTTTCCAGCTCATGAAACTCCATTGGCTCTTTGAAAAGGTGCCCCTTTATGTTCCCAAAGCATGACGAGTTAAATGAGGAAATGATGAAACAACAATTGAATGAAAAAGTGATTAGATTGTTTGTGATTTAAGGATAGGTAATCAAATTTTAGTTTCATTAAACTTTGTGAAAGATGAGGTCTGCCAAATATCTTGTGAAAATATCTTACATCAACCCAGTATTTGGCTCTGTATATGAATCAAACAGTTCAAATTGTGATGTATTTTATCTTTTGATTTTTTTTTTCACAAATAAATTAGAAATGTTGCAAAACTTGAACTGTTTGATCCATATATGGGACTCAAATCCAGCATACAGAAGATTTGTCATGTCATATTGTGTCTAATTTAGGACAATTTCATGCAAATATCTTGTTTTTAGCCGGTTGATTTGTATATGATGATATTAAAAGGTATTAAAAAAATTGACTAAATAGAAAATGGAAAATATTGTTGCAGATTTTGTTGACCAAGAAACAATCATGTTAGATTTCAAGAGTTCTTCAATTTTCATTTTCCATCGTTAACCCGTGTGAGCACGAGCCCTCCTTTGTAAAAATTCAACTGTAGGGGATTATAGGGTAAATTACCATCAAGCATTCTAAAATTTGTATTAATTACAAATAATTTCCTCTTCTTTCGAAAATTACTAGAATCTCCTAACGCGTCCGAGTCACTAGGATTAATTTTTGGGGTATGTTGTCACTGAATGGACGAAAATAACCTCGGCCAAGTCACGCGTGTTGTATATGCGGTTCACTTAAACGAAATATTCTCAAGAAAATATTTTAGGAGAGTATTTTTCATATTTAAAAATAATTAGCGGGTACCTCTGCTACGACGTAAAAGTTGGGAATAAATTACTAACTAGCCCAAAGGTTGGTATGTGACCGTGATTATCTCTTAATTTTGTGATCTCTTCTATCAAAATGTTGAGATGAAATTAGCCGTTCAGCTCGAATGTTGATGTGTGATATCTTCGGGGGTTAGATGTAGAGTTTTCAGAATGTTACGATTGCTAATGCAATAAATTGTTTTTTCTTAAACTCATAATACCTATTCTTTTTATAAAAATAATACATAATCTTTTAACTACATAAAATTCTTTATTTCATTTGTAAGATTAATCGAACATTATATATTCTAAAATATATTTGTTTTAAATTATTTATGTTTCAAATAACTCTTTCAAAAATATTTTAACTATAAAAATCACTGCTCTATGTGTAGAAAACAAAAGGCTCCTTTATGTTCAATTTGTTTCAATTTTAATGTCAAAATCAGAGACAATTATAAATGAACATATGTTACATTATTTACTTTTAGATTTAATTAACTATAGATTTTTATCATCGATTTTGTACTCTTGTCTTTCCCTGTTTTTCTTTCTTATTTACTTGTTTTTCCCCCATTGCCTCTTCTTTCCCAACCACCCAACAAAATAACAGTCCGCATATTCTCTTATAAAATGATGCTATATTTTCTCTTCCACTCATTAATATATACCACGTGTATTGGTGGAGGATCGAGATAAAAAAAGAATTTCAAAAAAAATTCCATCTTATAAGTTTTTCTCTTTAAATTATATATTAATTATAAAACAAGTATAAAACGCTCATCATTTAATTAAAATGATTCGATCTGAGCCGTGTCATGGATTAGAATTTCCCAACTTGGAAGTATAAAGAAACGAACTTGGACCCAAGTTCAAACACGAGCCGAACACGCAAATGAACCCTCTTTAAATATATAAACAAATAAAAGCACCCATTTCACATGAACCTCTCATAAATCGAAGAGCACAAGAAAACAAGAATTTTGCTTAAAAGTCGACAAGACAAATGACAAACCCGCAGAGCGACCCACGCTGCATACACGCACAAGCCATCACGAATGGCATAAACCCAACACCAAAAAATCGATCTTTCTTCAACAAACTCATCACCCTCTACTCCAACTCCAATCTTCACTCCTCTGCTCTTTACCTCTTCAGTTCCATTCCCTGCCCAAACACCGTCACATGGACTTCCATAATCTCTGCATTTGCCAACTCGCCGTTGGCCATCAGCTTATTCATCTCCATGCTGCGCCACCCCACCAGGCAAGCGCTCCCCAACGGACGGACTTTCGCCACTTTACTCAAGACCTGCGCTTCTTTACCCAATAATTCGCTCGGACCACAGCTCCTATCGCTCTCGTTCAAGCTCTCCCTATATGAGAACCCTTTTGTTGGTTCGGCTTTCCTCTCCCTGTACAGCAAGACCCGGGATTTGGATGCTGCACGGAAGGTGTTTGATGAAATGTCTGAGCGTGATGAGGTTTGTTTCGCGGCGTTAATTAATGGGTTGGCTCAAAATAAAAAGCCCATTGACGCTTTGCGGTATTTCGTTGAGATGAGGAGGCAAGATGTGCTTTCCACATTTCATAGCGTATCCGGGGCGTTGTCTGCTGCTTCGGGGGTGGCCATGCTTGAGCAATGCATGATTATTCATGGGCATGCCATGGCGACCGGGTTGGCTTTAGATAATTATGTTGGAACTGCATTGATTGATGCTTATGGAAAATGCGGACTTGTGGAGGAGGCTAGGAGAGTGTTTGATGAGCTGGAGATGGGGCCAAATGTATCTGCATGGAATGCAATGATGGCAGGGTACGCACAACAGGGGAGCAAAGAAGATGTTGCTGGACTTTTTAGGTTGATGGAGAGTCGAGGCTTGGAACCTGACGATTACAGTTTCTTGGCGGTTTTGACAGCATTCTACAATGCGGGTATGGTGATGGAAACTGAAATGTGGTTGAATAGGATGAAATTGAAGTATGGATTAGAGCCAAGAGTCGAACACTATACATGTTTGGTGGGTGCAATGGGGAAAGCAGGGAGGTTAGAAGAAGCAGAGAAGGTAGCTCTGACAATGCCATATGAACCTGATGCAGCTGTATGGCGAGTGTTGTTGTCGAGTTGTTCAAATAAAGGAAATCCCGATGTGGCTTGGAGAATGGCTAAGAAATTGTTGGAAATCAACCCAAATGATGACTCGGCTTATGTGATCTTGGCAAACGTTTTTGCAAGAGATGCAAGGTGGGATGAGGTTAAAAAAGTGTGGAAGATGATGAGAGATGGGAGAGTGAGGAAGGAACTTGGGAGGAGTTGGATTGAAGTGAGAGGCGATGTTCATGCCTTCTTTTCAGGAGATAGAAGGCATCCTAGGAGGGATGAGATTTATGATAAGCTAAAAGAATTGATGACTGAGATTGAGAAATTGGGGTATGTGCCAAATTGGGATGAGATGTTGCATGATTTGGAGGAGAAAGAGAAGAGGGAGATGCTTTGGTATCACAGTGAGAAATTGGCGGTGGCGTTTGGATTGTTGAGCGGGGTGACACCACGTGGGAAGCCGTTGAGAATTTTAAAGAATTTGAGGATATGTAAAGATTGTCATCAGGCTTTCAAGTATATTAGCAGAGTGGCTGAGAGGGAGATCATTGTGAGGGATGTTCATAGATACCATAAATTCTTGAATGGGACTTGCAGTTGTGGTGATTACTGGTAAAGATTGTGGAATGGTTTGCCTTCTTAATCCAGGCTTTCTTCTTAACCCAAATTCCAGATCAAATTGGAGAGTATTTATAATTTTGGTTTCTTCATCATGTTATGTTGATAAGTTTGCATGCTTCTGTGTACTATTTGGCAATAAGTTTTTATGCTTCTGTGTACTATTTGGCAATCTTGTCCTATTTGCTTTGTGAGTGTCGAAATTTTTTTACTTGAATTTGATTTGGTTGAACCTAACAAATTATTGACAAGTGTATTACATTTGTCAAGTGATTGATCACTCTTTCTAAATTATCCACCAATAATAAGACAAGTATAAAATACTTACTATATGATTAACATTGGTTTAGTCAAACCGGAAGAGTGCCGCAGGTTATACAGCATTCAGGTGCATAAGCATGCAGGAGAACATCAAAACACCATTTCAATGTGCGTGAATGTAGGTGTGAAGTTATGAATGACCTATAAAAAGATAAAAAATTAAAAAAAAAAGACTTTATGTTGGTTTTAATCTATTTTAGTAAATGTTAAGTTGTTATTAAAGGAAAATTGATTATTTATTGCTGATGCAATAACGTGTGTAATCAACTGTCACAAAAATGCAAAGACCAGAAAAAATTGATGATCCGAACGTCCAAAAGTGAACCCAATTGATTTTAAGCATTAGTCAATTCCTGAGTAAGGTGATCACAACATAAATTGGGGCAAGAATCATATAAATGGATCATCCAAACTCGACTTCATAATTAGCGAAGCAACAGCAAAGTTCGATAACAATTAGAGATTCACACATTTCTGGTGGATTATTCTGAATATACAATTTATAGAATTTACCGGCTACCATAGCACAGTGAAGGTTGAAGAAAACACAAAGGAACACAAGAAAAACAGAAACTTCTCTCATTCAACGCACCAACAAACACAAATATACATGATATTCAGCCAAACAAGAAATGAATACCACTTGGGCAAAGATCGGGAAAAGGGAACAACAATCAAAAAGAAGGAAGTCAAAAAAATGGAGATGAAACATGCATTCTGCACAAAGCAAGAAAGCGCACACAATATTATCAGCAATGAAGAACAATGTAGGAAAGAGGAGAGCACATACCAAATGTTCAGAAACTCAGCTTATCAGCCAACAGAAACCAAACACATTGTCGATGCAGCAAGTGTGCAAACAATATAAAGAAATTCAATTTAGGGAGAGAGGTCACCCTCGTCCCTCAAAGTTTTGTTAACACAGCAGAGTGGTTTTTTCAGCAGTTAAGTCCCTAAACAAGTAGAACAGAGACACAACACTCCCAAAACCAGAATCATAAAGAACTTGTCACAAACACAGATAAGAAATGTGCATCAAGAATGAAATATAGAGTTGGGTGTGAGTGCGTGTATTGGGTACGACAGAGTAGGAATTCTAAGTTATGCTAACCAAGACATTCTTGAAAAACAGCAAACTATGTCTTCCGATGATAGATGATCATTTCCATGCTTAATTTAGTAAGAGATTTGAAATCAACATTGAAATTTCAGTTTCAGGATAAAGAAAGATTAGCATCAGAGCTTTAGCACCAATTCTTTTAACAGTTTCAATCCATGTACTAGCACAACACAAATCTTATAGCGCCATACAACCAAGGATGATAAATGTCCAAAAATGAAAAATACCAAATCAAAACAGGGGCGAAAATTCCAAAGTATATGAAAGTGAAAACATACTTAATCAGTGCCTTTTGATAACAGAATTATCTATTTCTTGGATTAATTTGGCATCAAAATCAAGTAACTCCATCGAAGAACAAATCGAAGGAAACCAAAGGCAAGATAAAACAAAATTTTAGTAATCTGAATATCAAATATACCTCAAACAACAACAATAATCAAAAGGTTATTACGCTCATGTAAACCACAGAAGAAATAGGCTAATAGTGATTAACAGTATTCAAACAGAACCTAATAGCAACAACCCATTTTTTCATCAAATACCCATACCCAACAATAGACAAAGAAAAAAGAAAAAAAGGAAAAAAAAATCTACCACTATATTCAAAACACAGTAAGCCCAGCCCTAGATTCGTTATCAAAATAATCAGAAATAAAAAGGGGATAAATTCATTAAATCACTTAGGAGGAGGGTCCATGAATGCTGGCTGGCCAGGGGCGACACCGCCGAGGAGGGAGGCCTGCTGTAGCTCAGCCTCATTGAGCTGCGCCTCGCGATCCATCTCAATGATAAGTGGGATCCCAAGCACGATGAAGGTGGTGGCGGCGATCCAGGCTGCCTTTCCGGTGCTCTTCAGGAGGCGCTTGGCCACGTACGCCGCGTCGGAGGCAGCGCTCTTTCCCTTCCGAACGATCGTGTGATCGGAGATCCGAGATAGGACGCCGCCGTCGCCGCCGCTGGATTTGCTCGAAGAAGGGCCCCGGAGAGAAGCCATCTTTTCTGGTGAGTGCGTGTGTGTGATGTAGGATCCAAAACCCTTTGTTAAGACTTAAAACCCTGTTGAGTGATTGATGGCCTTTTTCTATTGGGTGGTTTGATTTTAGGGCTCGTATAAAATAAGGTAATGAGAGTGTAGGTTACTTGTGCAAGAGGTAGAAATTCTTACCCAGCCAAAATACGAGACGACTTATTACTTGTGCTACATGTTATTGTTGTTATTTTAAGTTTGACTAATTTT
This sequence comes from Petrea volubilis, assembly GCA_026212405.1. Classification (NCBI taxonomy): domain Eukaryota; kingdom Viridiplantae; phylum Streptophyta; class Magnoliopsida; order Lamiales; family Verbenaceae; genus Petrea; species Petrea volubilis. The sequence continues at coordinate 18,088,912 of CM047884.1, forward strand.
TTACTTATTAATTATAAGTTGCTTTAGTAGGATGAGACGGTAAATTTTTTAAGCTACGTTCATTATTCAAATTTTAGAATTATAAATGTATAACTAAATTGAGATGATCACTCCCATAATAAACTTCGACACTATTCAAATTTGGATTAATCGATCGAAATTGGGGTGGTTAAGACAAAAAAATGAATAGCCTTTGACGTCTTAATTATGTGTAACTTTACATTTCATTTATATGTATGTGTTGTATTAAATCAGTTTTATCATAACCACTTATTCATATTTTTTGTTTTTTCTATTAAATTCTATGAAATGTATTTTAGTTATAATGTATCCGCAAAAATAACATAGCATGGCGTCTTAATTAATATATCAATGTTAATCAACAAAATTACAATTTTACCTCACTTTTAATGTTTTCTTGATTATAAGAGTACACAATTTAACTTGAAACAAAAACTTATATATTTATATATAGAAAATAAAAAAAAATAATAGATTTATAACCAATGTAAATTTATACGGAATCTCTATATAATAAACAATACAAATCAAAATATGTAATATAAAAGTATGACTATCTTCTAATTTAAAATAATTATTTTAAACATTTATCGCATTTTGATAGTTATTATACCAAATTTATCTCTCATCAACCATATATGTTTCTAGATTATTTTTTAATTTATTGCAATAGTCTTTGGAATTATTTATGGGTATAGGGGTATTGATATTATCTTTTGAAAAAACGAACTTAATAACCTTTGCTATTAATAAATAATATGACACATAAAATAAATAATTATCTTGATTTAATTAATTCAAATTTGTATTATCAGTTTAATTTTATTTAACTTTGCAAAATTGATTACAATCCATACTAGTATAGTCCATCAACTACTGACCTAGGTATGATGTGGTTTTGTTCTTGATTATAAGAGTACATAATTTATACAATAAATACCCTATAAATATCAATTAGAATGACACACATGCACATACACACTCCCCTAAAAGAGGAAAGGGAGAGGATAAAATGATTCAAACCCTAGACCTCAATGAGGCCGATTTGAACTCCAACTGATTACCACTGAGCTACAACCCCAATGATGACCTCGATATGTTAAGTTAAACTAATATTTTATTTTACTTAATAATCGATTTTGGAATATAATGCACATTTTTTCTACTTTTCTACTCCTAGAAAAAAATATACCTTTTTATTGAATAAGTGCATGTTAAGATGAAGTAGGAACTCAGCTACAGGACATTAGCATCAAATGTGTCGAATTTATTAGTGATTGTATCTATACTATTATTTGTACTATTATTAAAAAAAAAGGTCATTTTTGTCTCACAAATAGCAATTCTTTATGTAATTTTACAAAATTTATCCCTCAATTTTTTGTGGAATAAATAGAGATATGTAAAATTGTGTTTAAAATTGAAAATTCACATGAAATCGATTCAATTCGGATACCAAATTTTGGCATGCCCATTTTACCCTTTTAATTAGTAAATGCATGCAATAAATAAGCAAGTAAAAAGGTTAATATTGTAATATTACATCCAATTTTAAAACCCATATTCTCAACCCACAAACCACTTTCTCTAATTATAATTAATTGGTTTTTTTTTTCTTTTTGTGTTTATTCTTTATCATGTAATTTTATTTCATATAATTATTTTATTTTTAAATTATTATAATTTAATAAATTATTGCAAATAATTCTTAAAAAAATATTCTTATAAGAGAAATTTAATAATGAATTGATTGACTTTGGAGTTTAAATTTTTCTAAATTTGTTATATTTTTAAATAAATAAATAAATAACATACACTAGTAATTAGTTAATTGTTTTAATCGATAAATAATTCATAATTATAAATATTAATCTATAATAATTAGAATTTTGGAACATTTAAAGCCAAAAAAAAATCTCATCAAATGAACAATCATGAATTACCGACCATGTGAAATTATATCAGAAATAAACTAAGATCGCGTTAATAGTGGAAAAAGAGAGGGAAGAGATATATAATTGAGAGCAAAAACATCAAAAGAGACTAAAATGATGAAAGTGATTATTAGACCCCTTGTACGTTTTACAAGACAACATACTTTTTACCTACATTTTTGGATAATAGTTTTTTAATTATTTTATTTTAAGCTTATTATTAAAAAAAATATGAAGAATGCCAAAAATAACAGAGAAAAAGTGAAAACAATTCGAAGAAAAAAAAATAGAAGAAAATGAAGAATACTAAACTAGATATCATTTGTTGCATAGGGTTAATTTGGACAAATATCCTTATAAAAAAAAAGGATATATCGAAGAATATACCATGATATTACACTGAATCATTCTCATTTTATAAGTTATATATATGGACCTACACTTCTCATAATAATATACAATCATTTTCAATATGGAATTTCTTAAATTCCAGCATTTTTTTTAATTGAGACAGTTTTGTCACTTGAAAATAAATCAAACGTTTTGATTACAAAGTTCAAATATTTTCAGAATTACTGCTACAGATATTTGAATTATTAAACTCGTTACTTTGTCTTCCTTCGATTTTTCACTTCGAATTTATGCTAATTTGAATATCAGAAAATCTTAACCTAATAAACATCCAACGTGCTCACGTTCGCTATTTTGTTGATAAGTTGGACTCATTACACCAACACCTGTTATCAACAGTGTTTTGAAACCCAACCTGGACCGAGCGATTGAACCATCACCCGATCTTTAAAACGGCTCAATTCATCCCTTAAACCCGGTGGAGTGCCAAAACCGCTTTACTTTTGCGAAGCAGGTGAAAACCACTGGTTGAATCGGCAAATCGATTGACCCGGTACCGAGTCATGCAAACCGGCCAGTTCTTAAATATTTTGAAAATACAAACAATTTTTTAAAAATTAGGATTGAATCTATGACCTCTCGCATGAAAAAGGAAGAAATATGCCACTAAAACAACACTCAAATGATAATTTATTATGTATGTGTAAATTAAATTAATTGAAACCTTAAATTTTTAAATTCTTTTTTTTAAACTCTTTATTGAATAGTTACATATTGATTTACAGTAAATAAAAGAAATTATATGTTTTCTTAAAAAATGAGTAGTTTGTACATCAAATTTTGTTGATAATAAAAGTTGCATATAACTTCCTTTTTCACATATAGTTTATTAATTATGTTTTCTTTCTCTTCAAATTTAATTTAGAAAGTTGAGTGTATATATTTTTATTTGAAAATATTTTAATTCCTAGTATACTTTAAGATTTTCTATATGTAGACTTAATTTTTTTTTATTTTAACATATTTTAATATATTAATTATTATTTATTACATAATTATGACATCACCGATTCGACTACGATTCGATCAATGGTGGAACCAATGATCCTTGACCCGGTTGATTTTCGGGTTCGATGACCGGTCCGGGTTTTCAAACATCGGTTATCAATATTGCCAATTTTGCTCGAGATACCCCATCAAGCAAATCGAGACGTAGTCATCAAACCTCTTTTTTCTTTTTCTTTTTTTGGTTTTATCAATTTAGAATGGATAACAATTTGTCTTATCAACAATGTTAGACATAATACTCTTTGAAGTGCTCAATCAATGATAATAAAACAGAAATTTGAATGCTCCTTTTATCCTAATATTGAAATTAATCAAGTTTGTCTAACAAATGAAGAGCAAAAATAGGAGAAAATTCACTTGAATTCAATCCAAATCCAGGTATAATTGGATATTAACTCATTTCATGACTTATGAAACAAATGAAATTTAAAACGAAAAAGAAAATATCAAAACTATACCTTGGACATAGCCATATGTATTTGTGCGAATTAAATGCAGCTCAATCTATAATAGAATTACCTATCAAAAAAAGAAAAAAATAATTCTATTATAGAATTACAAGGATTTGGGGTAATTATCTTAATTAATAATTATTCTTTTGTGCTTTGTTTCGTGTGTAAACGCAATCTGTTTTATAAACACAAGCTAATTAAGAGTTGACTTCTTAATATATCACATTGTAACGCCCATAATATATATATTCAAATCCCATTGCACACAGACACGCAACATAAAATTAAGCACCTTGATTTCACTTTTAATTCCAATAATCAATCATTTGATTGACCCCTTGAAATAATTCACACCTTTAGACATCATTTGATTACTCTCAAACTAGGAATTAAGCCCCTGCAAGCATAACAGTGAGTCAATTTTCTTTAATCTCTTCTTCTTTTTGTTTATGTCGTAGAAATCATGATTGTGGACATGTTTTTGTTTTGTTTTCTTGTTTTCTAATATGGATTTATGTCTGTGTTGGGACTTCTCTCTCTCTCTCTCTCTCTCTCTCTCTCTCTCTCTCTATCTCTCTTAATTAGTGCATCCAAAGATCAAGGGGAAGGAACTGGTTGAAAAGGCTGATTATGAGAGAAGTTGTTTGATGAATTTGAAGACATTTGAATGGCTCTCTTTGGATCACATCTCTTCCTCTGGTATTCGTTTTATCCCCCTTTAATCCGTTGATTACTTTCTTATTCAAGCATGATAGATTTTTAAATTCACTGTTTTTCTTTATGATTTTTGCTAGTAATTAAACATGACTTAGGCAAAATCCCCTCCCAGAGATACGTAAACAAAGGAAAAGAGCAACAAGAACCTCGCACACAGAGGCCACGAGGTTATTCTCTTAATTAATACATACAAAATTTAATTCTTTAATCTATCTGAAAATTGAAAACTTAGTCAAATAAATTGGATGACTCAGTAAAAAAATGTCATTAAACGTACATTGTTTCGGCATTTGTTAATTTTATTTGAAGCTATCCTGATGAAGAGCATTATTAAATTTACTGACTTAGATGAGTCTCCAAGATCGGTTGCAAGACTTCGTGGCTCATACATCCCAAAATCACCGACACAAAGCTCTCAAACATCCGAAGGTTAGATATATATTCAACAACTTAACTTTCCATGAGTATCATACTAATGGACATGTACCCCGTTTTTAGAGATGTGAGGAGCATCAACAGGATTTGAATCCTGACGATATGTGTGCATAGTATAAAAACAAATATCATATTGAATGATATGTGATGAATTTATGACACCTATTCAGTTGTTTTTTCAAGCAAAAGAAACAAATAAAAAGAACGTGGCTATTTCAGGGGGAAGCCCGAAAACGATAAGAAGAGTTGCTTCGGCTCCACGTCCCCGTGCCGTCTTATCTAGTTCAGGTAACTAAAGGGTTTATTTCATGCCACTTGACTGGGTAGATATCCAACTATACTATGAACTATTAGATGAGAATAGGATGAAGTAACAAAACGAAGGTTTAATTACTATCGGACCACTTTTGAGATGACCAAATTTCCAAGTCACCCCTATAGCTTTCATAATTACACCGAAACCCCTCGAAATTTGACTTGTTTAACAAATGTTACCTTCCGTCAGGACTTTTAACTGGAACTAAAGTTGAATGTTTTATACCTTGGGCGTGGTTGTTTTTGCTTGTTATATTATTCAATAGCTTGCATATTCTATTGAAGTTATATGAACAATAAAGTGCATTCAATAGCTAATATGGAAGGTAATGTTTGTTAAATAGTCAAACTCGTAAGGGGTGTTAGTGTGTAATTTGCGTATCTCGGAGGGGGGCCGAGTGTAATTAACCCATAAAATGAAATATTGAATTCGTCATACATGATTTAACAATCCATAACTGAGTTGAGTATATACCCTTTCTTATTGTATACTCTACGTTTTCTAACTATTTTCTTTAGTACATTGTAATTTGTTATTTACTGAAAAAATCATTTTGTTTTTTCATTTGGATCAGATAATGATGGGATTGGAAGCAAAACACAAGTAAGAAAAGAACTACTTGCTGCTCTAAAAGATCATAATTCATGTCAAAGACACATCCGGTGTAAGGTATTTCCAAGATCTGATGGACATAACAGGGAATCAAGTGAGTTCAGGAGAGATATTGAAGCAAAACCAAGAACAACCATTTATGCTGATTCAAGTGTTAGAGCAAGAAACTTGAAAAAATTAATTCCAGCATCCACTCAGAGATGAGCTTTTGATAAGCTGTTATAGAATTGTAATCTATATGTTAATCCCTTTTTTTGTAACTCCTTCCTTCTCAGGAAATTCTAGCCTGGACCAAGTATGGCCACACAGAGACTAATCATGAGGCGAGTATATTACACTTGTGAAGTGATTGGTCACTTTTCCTAAATTATTGACTATTTACAGGGTAAGTGTAAACCTCTCATCACGTGGATAACACTGATTTCGCCGAGTTGGGCTAGAATTTCCCATTACGGAGTTACATGATTGGTGTATATTTAGGGCAAAGTGAATAATCACATGACAAGTGTAACTACACTTGCCTTGTAATTTGTTTGATGCAGTCAAATCAGGTTTGGATAAGAATTTTCTCCATCTCTCGCACACAATATGTTTTGCTTTAATTTTTTTTATTTTTTATATTTATTTTTTTGAGTTCATTGATCTAGGGTAGTATTCAGTCAGATACATGTTATCGAATTATTACTAGAGGTATTGATTCACTCTATCTGGGTGCTTTAGTTTTTTTTGTTTGCCAAATATTTTTTATGAATATATTTTTTAATTATTTTGATATGTTTAGTGAAGTTGTATAATGAGTAGAAAGAAGAACAATTTAAGTATAAATTAACATTAGACTTAACATTGATCCCCCAAGTTACGGGTAATGATAATTTTTCATATATGGTTTTCAAGAGTGGCAAGCGTAATTTACTCTAATAGCATTAGGATATATTTCGAAAATATAATCAAATGGGATGAGTGCTATATTTATTAATTTAAGGAGATCAATAAAATAGAATAATATAGATGAGGGGAGTAAAATCAATTTAACCCTAAAATTTGTATATATTTTTTCGGAAAAAGAGCATCAATACTCAAGATACTTTCAAGAATTTAGGTTTCATAAAAAAACCTACAAAGCACAAATTTCTTTAATTTGTAGAAATTGATGCAGCATCTAATTTTTACACCTTTTTTATGCTCTCACACTATTCTTTTTTTTGGTTTTATCCACCCGATTTCGGCTCATTAGCCGATTAATCCGGATCGGGTACTGTAGAAGCCCATTACGGAGACGACCCTCCCAACCCAATTGCTCCATTCACAATACCAGATTCGAACCCTTGACCTTACTTAAGGGATTTAGCGCCTCATCCCGCTAGACCAACCAACTGGTAGTTGATATGCTCTCACACTATTACAAGGTCTAGCTTAGGGTAATTAAGAAGTTGCAAAAAAGAAATATAAAATTAGCTTACTTTTAGTTTTTCTCATACAATTTATATGAGACGCAAAATAATTTACCCTATAAATCAACCGATTTTTTTTTTCTCATAGAAAGGCATTCTACAACATCCCCATAAATTTTACAATTATTAAAATAATTTTAAGTTAGAATAATTCCTTTCTCAGAGTAAATTTTGCTTACACTTTTCCTTTTAAGTTGACCATCATCATTGAAATTTAGAGCTGGTTGGAATAGACTTGCAAAAATAAATAAATAAAGTGTTTGTTGAGCCGTAATTTAAAAACGTTTTTCTTTAAAAGTTATTTGTGTAATATTTAAAAACAGCCAATTTTGAGCTTTTTTTTAGATTTTTTTTAAAGTCTAACCAAACGTTAATTTTTTTTTACTATTTTTTTTTTGAAAAAAATCCATCCAAACGGGTTTTGATAGTTGTTCAAATCGATGAAACTTTCTCCCTGATGACACATTTTGTTTTATTCTTTTCTTTTTTTTTCCTTTTCGATTTAAACAAATCTTATAAATGTGAGTGTTCTTTTTGGCGAGGTGTTTGAAATGCTAGCTTACAAATACAGAAACAGGAAGAAAAATATTCAGAAAAACTGAATGCACGAATTTTATGAAACAACCAGATCCACAGTCATTATCAAAATAAAACAACTAAATTAGTAATTCAGAAATTAGTTGTTTCTGGACAAATGATTTAGTGGAATTTTAATGCTTTTTATTTTTTGTTTGTGTTAAGTTTAAACGCACTTACTTCAACGGTTGAATTAAATAAAATATAAACATCGTGAATAAAGGGAAATTATTGTTTTATTTTTATGTTTTGTAATCCCAAAAATGACTTGGATCTTAATGAAGTAGGATTTGCAAAAATATTGCATAATATCTTCGGATTACACCCTTTATTTTTTACTTTTGGACAAAATTACACTTTTAATCATATAACTTAAGCAATTTGGCACATTTAGTCTTATAAGTTCACCTCTTACACATTTAATCATGTATGTTTTCAATTTTCAACACATTTGGCATTGACATAACAAATTTGGTTATGAGACCTTACAATTTTGGTCTTAGACTAGCAAATGTAGTCCTTTATTTTTATAAATTTGGTCATTCCTCAATTTTCCGCCCAATTTGATAATTCCGACCACAGTTAATGCATATGATCCCATGTTATGGTATGTTTCTATTGCTTGTGAAGGTGAAATATTTGATGCTATCCACATGTTTTCCTCATTCATATCGGTCATCATATAAGATTTGGGATACGAAAAGATTTTCATGTTTCAGATAGTGTGGAGAATGGCAAGCAAATCTTAAATGTCATTGAGGAATCACCCCATTGACGACACAAAATATATATATGTTCTTGAATTTGTGCTTGCCCGTTTTGTGGCACTATGGAGGAAACATCAGGGAAGGCACTGTGGTAAACAATTGCAAAAGACGGACACCTTATTTCAAAGCTAAAAACTATACCTCCTTGCAATATGTTTTGATTAGGAAAATAGTTGAATGCTTTTGTTCTATTGTTAGAAATTCATATTTGTATTTCATTTTCATTCACCCAAACAAAAGGGAGAAGAGAAGAGTACATTTACTTGGATACTTGTGTAATTTTTATGAATGCAGAAACTTGTGTGCTAATAGTTTGAAATGTTGGCAGTTTCCTTTAGCCAAAATTATCAATTAAGTAGGAAAATTGAGGGAGGACCAAAATTGTAAAAATAAAGGACTAAATTTGGCAGTTCAGGACCAAAATTATAAGGCTGATGGACCAAATGTGTCAAGTCATGATCAAATGTGTTGAAAATTGAAAACATACAAGATTAAATGTGTTAGAGGCGAATATATAAAATCAAATATGTCAAATTATGTAAGTTATAGGACTAAAAGTGTAATTTTACCTTTACTTTTTATTCTATTTGGTTATCTAAGTGCTTATAACTTGGAGATATTTCAATCGTCACTCTATTAAGATTTACGACTTCTAAGTTCTAAGTAAATACTTTATGAACATTACATAGTCGAAAGTTTCCAATCCATACTCCTTTCGGGTACACACTACCACAGTGAATGAAAGACACCGATGGTGGGAATTGATAACAAATTTAACCAAATTTGGAAAAAAAAAAAGTATGACGTGGTCTAGAAATGCTAATTTATATGTTATAATCTACAAATAGAAGAGATTCGCTGAAAACAACGGGCAAAAGCGCAGTGGTTGAAAGAGGGTGATCGGAACACCCGATTTTTTCATGCTCAAGCTACAAGACGTTTTAAACAGAATAATATTGATAGACTTAGGGATAGAAACGGAGAGTGGTGTGAAACTGCCGAGGATATCCAAGATGTAATTGTAGACTATTTTCAGCATATTTTCTCGACTAGTCATCCGGACGCAGGAGAGATTGAGGCGGCCCTGGCATGTGTGGTTCCAAGAATTTTACCTGAATGGAACGCGAGTCTGCTAGAACCTTTCAATACCAAAGAAATCACGAAAGCCTTGTCTCAGATGTACCCCTTAAAATCTCCGGGGCCCGATGGTATGCCTCCTTTATTTTTTCAAAAGTTTTGGCACATTGTGAAGTCGGATGTTCTTAATTGCATTTTTGATTTTTTAAACCACCGATAATTTAATCCTAAACTTCATTATACACATGTGGTCCTCCTCCCTAAATGTGACCGACCCGAAACCATGGCCCAACTCCGCCCTATTAGTTTGTGTAATGTTGTGTACTGAATTGCTACAAAAGCTATTGCAAATAGGATGAAGCCTTTCTTAGATATTGTCATTTCACCTTTCCAAAGTGCGTTTGTACCCGGCCGCTTGATTACCGATAATATTCTTGTGGCGTATGAGTTGAACCATTTTCTCAACTGTAAGTCTAGTGGCAGGGAGGGCTTTTTGGCTCTCAAGCTGGATATGAGCAAAGCATATGACAAGGTGGAGTGGCCTTTTCTTGAACGGGCTCTCCGGAAGTTAGGGTTTCATGAATCTTTTGTAGATTTAATCATGCTATGTGTGCGTTCTGTGTCATATTCCTTTATCTTGGGTGGGTCCTCGTTTGGAAACGTTCTCCCCCAGAGGGGCATCCGTCAGGGTGACCCTCTATCACCTTACCTTTTCTTAGTTTGTGCAGAGATTTTAAGTTGCTTATTACAAGATGCAGAGAGACGGGGACTTATTCAGGGGGTGGCAATTTGCAAGGGTGCCCCGCGGATATCTCATCTTCTATTTGCTGATGACACGTTGATCTTCACTCGTGCCACTGAGAACGAGGTGGATGGGATTAATCAAGTGCTCAAGAGGTATTGTCGAATTTCGGGGCAGGAAATCAATCTCCACAAATCAACTGTGGTATTTAGCCGGAACATGGAGGAGGAGACTAGGCGACTTTTGGTGGACAGATTGGGTGTGAAGTTAGAGATGAATCATGCCAAGTATCTTGGGCTCCCGGGGATTGTGGGTCGTTCGAAGAGAGAAGTGTTTGCAGGGATCCGCTCTAAGGTATGGGAGCGCATTCAGGGTTGGTCCGAAAAATTACTCTCACAAGCGGGCAAAGAGATACTAATCAAGACGGTTCTGCAAGCTATCCCAACTTATGCAATGGGTTGTTTCAAATTGCCGGATAGCTTGCTAAGGGACATTGAGTCGCTTATGGCTAGTTTTTGGTGGAATAATTGAGGTACTCGAAAAATTCACTGGTTGAGTTGGAAGACATTATGCGAACGAAAGTTAGATGGGGGCCTTGGTTTTCGTCAGCTCAAGGCCTTTAATCTTGCAATGCTAGGAAAACAAGCATGGCGCCTTATCACGATGCCGAATACTTTGCTGAGTAGGGTTCTCAAAGCCCGGTACTACCCTAATACGAATTTTGTTGACGCCAGGATTGGGAATCGACCGTCGTTTACTTGGCGGAGTATTTGGGCAACCCAAGAGGTGCTATGGCGAGGTACACGGTGGCGTGTGGGGGACGGGAGGCGTGTGTGTGTTTGGCATGATCCTTGGTTGCTGCGACCACTCACCTATCGCCCTATCACGCCGTGTAACCCTCTCTTAGATCATCTTCGAGTTAGCGACCTACTTATTGCAGGCCGTATGGAATGGGATCTCAACAAACTCAAGGATATTTTCCTCCCTATTGACGTAGACCTAATATGCTCTTTTCCTCTTGGTCGAACACCACGACATGATGTGCTTATTTGGCATGCTACTAAGAGCGGCCGCTATTCCGTTAGGAGTGCTTATCACTCTCTTGTCCAGGATGAGATACATGCTAGTGGTTCAACACCTCCCAGCTGGAAATTTCTATGGTCAGCGCACGTTCCTCCCAAAGTGAAGATCTTTGCATGGCGTTTGTGCCATGGGGCGATTCCGACAACACGGCGTCTGCAAGCGAGACAATGTGATACCAGCGGGTGCTGCCCGCAGTGTGAATATGGGGTTGAAGATGATAAGCACGTCATGCTGGAATGTCATTTTGCGAGGCAAGTTTGGGCCCTTAGCCACTTGCCATGGAGATGCATCTCAAACTGGCAAGACTCGGCGGAGAATTGGTTACGAGGATTACATAGACTGCTGGAATGCACTGAATTCTGCAAGGCACTAACGGTGGCATGGGCAGTATGGGGGTGCAGAAATCGAAAACTTATGGAAGGGATATCCACTACTCCGGCTAAGGTATCCAGTTTCGCCCTCTCTTATTTACATGTTTTTTCTGATTCTCTTTCGACCCCCCCCCCCCCCGTCTCAGTTCCTCAGCGGAGCGCGGAGATGTGGCAACGACCGAAGGACGGGTGCATTAAAATTAATTTTGATGGAGCGGTGTTTCGAGATAAACGGGAGTTTGGAATGGGCGTAATTGCTCGAGATACGAATGGAAATTGTATTGGGTGGCGGTGTAAACGGGAGTGTGGCGTGTATGACCCAGAATTTGTGGAAGCCTGTGCGGCTTATGAGGCCGTGTCATTGGCTTGAAGCAGGGGATGGCATAATGTAGTGATTGAAGGCGACTGCGCACAAATGCTCGATAAATTGCTTATGCCATATGAGGATACTTCTAGCATTGGGAATATTTTGCAAGATATTAGAGAGATTTTATCACTTATCCCTAGTTGGTCCATATCAAAAGTTCGACGTTCGGGAAATAAGGCGGCTCACTGCTTAGCTAGGCACTCGTCTACTTTCGATGAAGGGGACATTGATATCCCTGATTTCATTTCATGTATTGTTCACTCGGACTCTTTGAGCAATTAAGTTCTTTTGGTGTTTTCAAAAAAAAAAAAAATCTACAAATAGAAGAATACACATGAGCCTATTTAGAATTGTCTTCATCAACTACTCTTTGAAAATGAAGCCAGTATATGGTGTTGGGAGGGAGAAAAATCGAATAGAGAGGTAAGTGAATAGTGAATAGGGGTGTGCACAATTTGGTAAACTGGCAGAATTAAGCCGAAATTAAAATTTGGATACAAATCAAATACCGAACTGATCGAATGCACACCCATAGTAGTGAATACCTAATGCGACAAATATAAGTATTTATTGGTGAGGGTTGGAGTGTGCCCTTAGGAGGTTATGGCAAACGCAAAGAGTCAACTAAGGCTGAATCATTAGTTATCCCTTTATTCTGATTTGATTCTGTAGTATGTCGGGAAATTGTATAGAGGGGGATCTCCCGGGTATTGGGAGTGTCAAAGTATCTTCTTGTTTGGAGATGATCTTGATCAAGATGTCCGATTGAAGATCTGCTCGAAAGGGTTGAGTAGGCATAGATGTGAGGAGACGACTCTCTGAGAATATACATGTCCTCGAGAAGAACATCATGCTCCAAAGTCAGGTGGAGTTCTGTCCACATATCATCATTAGAATAGTTGACATAAATCAACCAAAAGGCACCTGTATCACAAATAAACAAACTATTATATTATATAGGAAAAAAAGAAAAAAAAATCATATACATAAGAATTGAACCCATAATGACCAAGGAGTCATTGACATTAAATTTTGCTATCTAATTTAAATATCTTATTAAAACAAGAAATAATAAATACATTATTATATCAAAATTATTGATTAATAATTGTTCAATTAATCATCGACAATTAATTAATTACGATGAATATTAGGACTCACACCAATTCACAATGAAATAAATTACAATACCTCTAGCAAGATATGATATCAAGATCTTATAATTGTAAAATTATGTTAAACTCATTTTTTCTTTTATTTAAAGCGATTTCTTACTATTGATCAATTACATTAATACTATCAAATGAAAAAATAAATTATTAAAATTTATGATCACCAACATCAAAAGAATGCAGATGAACTGTTATACACAAAAAAAAAAAAAAAAAATTAACATACAACTAAAATAATACACGCATTTACAAAAGCTTAAACCCATAATTTCAATGTAATTGTGTAGTGAAGTTACTTTTTTTTTCAAAAAAATTGTTTTTGGGTGAATGAGAATGCTAAATCAATGGACTCTTACTAATTAAGAGAACCCAACCGTCGGAATGTTCACTTCGTAAGAGCTTGTTGAAACTAAAACCTAACTTGGTCATCACATCTCTACCAACACACTAGTGAATTAAACTCTATCCCTCATTGGTCCAAGCATTATGGACTGATCACTGTCAACCCATAATAAACTCTAAATACTTGACAAGTTTTACATCGTCACTGAGATTTGATTGAATACTCAAAATGGATGTAGTGCGACTTAACTATTAGACCACCATGTTACTAGTTCGGTGAACTCAATTCAAACATTGTTGTGAAGGGGTTACTCTATTGACTAATTTGAACTTGTTGAAATAACTAAATAAGAAATATAATGTAAAACTAAATAAATTAGTTAAAAAAACTAATTACATTTAAAACAAAAGCAAAAAATTAAAATAAGAAAAAGAACAAAAGGAGGCATAAACAATACAAAAAAGGTGCACTCGGTTCTCTATGGGCAACACAAGTTACACAACACTTTCACACAAAAACACAAAAGGCAGCAGAAAACCAGTGGCCTTTATGTTGTAATACGCAGTCTTATATACAAAGTGTGCGTGTATATATATACACACACATATACACGCCCACAAAAACGCGCACGCACACACACACACACACTCCTATCCAAACCCAGCACTAGTAAATAGCACACCACAGAGTAAATCGCAAAGCCTCATCCCCACTGCTTAGCCCGAGATTTATCAGTGGTACGGGCAGTTGAGAGTAACTAAGTGGCGGCGGCGGGGGGCGCTTAAATTCGATAGGGTGATAATGTGAATGGTGAAACTGAATTAGGGCCGGGGTTGATTCATTTTGATTTTCGATTCGTTTACAGATCTTGCTAATTGGGGTTTCTAGATCTGGGGTTTTTGGTTTGAATCTGGGTTTTTTTCTCAATGGCCGCCGCGTTTCCTCTGCCTGTCACTGCTGCCCAGGTCAATCTCTTTCTCTCCCTAGAATACAGATGTGTGTTGTTTATGGATTATGTGCTTGTATGTGTGTTCTAGCAAATCGTATAGTGTTTGTGTAAGGGGTATGCGTGGTTCTGCGGCCGTAGCATTCGCAACTATTCGGAGCAGTGTACAACTTATGAAGTGTAGTACAATAAACCATTGGCGACTCTTCTCCTTTTTTTCCTTTTTTTTGTGCTTGTGGTTATTCTTGTCAATATGTAGTACTTTTTGTTCTCTTTATTCGGGTTCACGCTATAAATCTTGATGCTGCGGTTAATAGAAATGGAGTTTATGTGTATGATTGTTGCTATCTGTTGTATTTATGTATGCAGCGACAGTTTTACGAGTCCACTTGTGGATTTCATTCTTTTTATACAACGCAGAGAATGTACATTAGAAGCTGTTCCGAACATGTACAGTTTTGATTTCACCTTGACTGGCTCTATTGTGAGAACTTTTGGGTTCATAGTGTCAGACAATAGAATATGTTACACGATTTCAGTGATTGATTTTCTTAATACAAAGTATCCCTTATCAATTTATCTCGTCAACCGTTCTAATATAGATTCATATGGTGGTTTTTGATATCTCTTTGTCAGCCGCTTGTCTCTTCTATCCATGAGTAAACATGACTTATAAAAGTGCGAAATACTGCCCTCCTATTGATTGCCTATGTGTTTCTTGTATTCTGTCCCTACCCAATTATGAAGGAAAACTCCATATATTTGCGTATGATGGAGTATTGTTGAATATTTGCTCATGATTCATTTACTTCTTTAGGTGGGGACATACTTTGTTGGGCAATACTATCAGATGCTACAGAACCAGCCAGATTTTGTGCACCAGTTTTACAGTGATGCCAGCACCATGCTTCGGATTGATGGAAACACCAGAGAGACTGCTACTGCTATGCTGGTATTCTTTATGAACCTGATATTATGTTCATGAATTAGTCACTTGAAGTTTAAACTTGGTCATAATGGGTGTGCTTTGGTGAAGTAGAAGATATCTGGCAGGCCCCTGGTATAACTGTGATTAAATGAAATAACTAGAGCTTTACTTGAATTATAGGGCAGTGTATGTATTCTGGTCGTGTTGGAACCATCTATGTCGTGCACTTTGTATATATGACTTGCCAGAGCCTTATTTGGTTTCTGACTCGTTCATTTATTATATTACATTGGTTTATTTATTCTTTCAAATGATTGATACTTATTACTAAATTGTGATCCTGTTGTTAATGAAAGGTTTAATCCGACTTCCATTTGAAAACGTTCACTTTTGGTTCTTATCCTTCATCATAAGTGGGTTTAATGCACGATACTTCAGCAAACCGCCATTTGCATTGTCGGATAGGTGTCAGACACAGATACAACATTGAGACATGCTCAACACTATATATGGCATGTTCAAGAATTAAACAAAAGGAAGCCAACATGGTACCAACACTGATGTAGTGTGTGCGCTATGTTTCAAACGTTTTTCTTTTTTGCTTTCTCATATGTAAACTTTTAGGGGTTATAAAGATATTAAAAAATAGAAATTTCTGAAGCTAATTGGAAAGTATCGTTACCTTGTATAAATCTTACTTGTACTTCTTCAAACTTCCTTTTGGTAAGGCAGGCATTTTTTTTCACCATAACATGATAATCCACAGATCACGTTAATGCCACCTGACACGTTCATCAATTGAGCAGCTTCATCTTTGTATGCTCATTGTGGTCTCTATATATCTTTAATCAAATGCCTACATTTATTTATGTATGTCCTATGTACAGTATGTTTAAATGTTATATCATTAAAAAGCGATGTCCATCCAGAATTTCTTTTCTTGTGTATGACTGTATGCGCATCATGACAGACTGTTACAGTCTTTTGGCCAAAGAGTCACCCTTTTATTGTCCATTTGCGTGGTAGTAGTCATGAAACTGTTTTGTATATGGAACTGACAGGACCTATTTAATGCTTGATCTTTGGTGAATCAGCCAAGATTCCCAAGAAAGTTATCTCTTAATTTGCATGAGTTGATAATTTATTGTTTGAATTGTACTATGGAAATTATTAGTTTCACATTTTTTAGCTACTTATTGAATGCTCAAATCTAATTGGGTCACGTGACATACTTGTCTATTCTAGTGCGTACTTCAGGTGCCCTCATGCAACTTTATTTTCTTGCATTAAATAGCGATAGGGTCCAGGTTAAGTTCGTTTCTTAAATCTTTGCAGCAAATCCACCAACTTATCATGTCACTCAATTACACTGGGATAGAGATTAAGACTGCACATTCTTTGGAATCTTGGAATGGTGGAGTTCTAGTGATGGTTTCTGGTTCAGTGCATGTAAAGAATTTCAACGGGAGAAAGAAATTTGTGGAAACTTTTTTCCTTGCACCTCAGGAGAAAGGATACTTTGTTCTCAATGATATTTTCCACTATGTTGATGAAGAACAAATTCTGCAGCATCCAGTTGCCTATTTACCTCAGAGCAATCTTGATTCCAAGATCCATGCTTCAGCTGCAATTCGAGAACAAGGTTCTTTTCATTGGTTATGATGCTCTATTACTTTCTTAGAGAGTTAGGTTTAAGGGATAGTTTTTGTTGATAAAATCTACATTAGATTTATAGTAGTGAAAATTAATTTGGGACCTCAAAATTCATGAAACTATCATGAGTTGATGAGAAATAGACTGCAATGTATTGCTTTGGAAATGGAGTTTAACTTTCAAAGGTCAAATCACATACCAACAGAGGTAGCAAAGCATATTGGTTTCCCGTTCTATTCTTTCTTATCAGTTCTTACTAATACATCTATATTCCTACATATGCATATATACGCATACTCCTATGCCCCCAAACATGCCTCTCTATGTATATATGTGTTTGTATATATGTCCACACATAAACACACACATTATATGTTATAACTGAATGTTTGGTTATGAGAATTTGGTTACTTGTGTCAGGTTGACAAATGTTTAGATTGGTCAATGATTTTTGCCTTATTTAGATCTCCACTTAAATTTTGTTCCTAGACGAACGTACTCTCTCTCACACTGTAAAGACCATGTAAATATTTTGCTCAAGTACCCCAAGGCCATGTATGTTTGGCTGGGAGTTGTACTTGCATTATTGATCTGTTTGGTTATTACTTGATTTCATTATTTGTTTGGAATTTTAAATTTGAAGAAGGGAATTAATTCTATAAGAGTAGGAAACTTCTTACAGAATCAGGAATTGGCATGGGGATTTCACCCTTATATTTCGTTCTTATTCTTGGGCCCCAAGACAAATCCACGGGCTTTATATTATTAATGCATGTTATATTTACTAAATACATGTTGGCTCTTATCTTTTTGTATGTATATGAATATTGTTTTTGCAGTGCCCAATTACATGTTGGGCGGAGAAATCCAGTCTAGGGAGTTTGCGGCTTCTACAAAGATTGAAGAGGATGGTCCAGTCAACAACTATAGCTATCCTGAAGAACAGATACAGCAAGTGCCAGAAACGGAAAAGATCCTGGAAGATAATTATCCGGTGCAGTCAAATGGTTCACTTCAGGGAACCATGAACTCTGTACCTGACCATTTCTCCTCCCCTGTTGAAGAACCTGTCCTTGAACCGCAAAAGCATACTTATGCTTCCATAGTAAGTGATCAACATCTTACACTTTTTGCATTGTATGCTGCACTTTCAGGACTACTCAGATGAGTGTAAACTCATTACATCATTGATTGTTATTGTAAGTTACAGGTTGCTAAAGGGCAATCTGCTACAACAGTGCCCTCTCAGTCCTCCTTTAACAAGCCAGCTCCTTCTCCAGAGTGGCAACATATACCTGAAAACCCAAGTCAGCCATCAGTTGCCCCATCAAACCCAATTGAAAGGTCTGGGATTGAAACGCTAGAAGAAACATCAGCTTTTGAAGATGAAGGTGACTTTTTCCTTCTTTGGTGTCACCATGTTTCCATTTTCTGATGTACAAGGCCTATATTGGGAGCATTAAGTAATCTTTCTTTCATGATTAAATTCAAAACTCAATTTAATTTTTTGTTCCTGTTAATATGTCTTCTGCAGTTGAAGTAAAGTCGGTGTATGTAAGAAATGTTCCAACCACAATGGCTGCTTCTGAAATTGCGGAGGAATTCAAGATGTTTGGTAAACTCAAGCCTGATGGTGTGGCCATTAGAACCCGGAAGGTTTGCTTTTTGCCCTGCTTGTTCTGTTTGTACTTCTTATCTAGTTATATTTCTCAAGTCTCACGTCAATAAATTCTGCAGGATATGGATGTCTGCTACGCATTTGTTGAATTTGAGGATGTCTCTGGGGTGCAGAATGCAATTAAGGTTTGAGCCTCTTCTGTTTTCTCATATTGCAGAAACACTTTTGTAGCTGTTCATTATTTTCACTTCTATGTTATGCAATGAAGTTCCTTTTGCAATTAGATGTCAATCCTCCAAAGTTTCTGGATAAAGAGGACTTGTCTCTTGTATAGTAATAAGTGTCAATCTCCCCTTATTAGATGAACGGACTATTCCGTTCCTTAGACCTTATTGCTGAGAAGCCACCAGAATTCTGATGAATATCTTGACGCTAGATTTTGATATGGCATGGCTCTTATGCTACACTTATTTCTTGTAGGCATCTACTGTTCAGATTGGCGCACATCAACTCTACATTGAAGGGCGGAGACCAAACAGAAATAACTCCATCCGAGGAGGAAGTAAGTATTTACTGTGTTCGGTGCAAGTTTTTGGCTTTGTCTTGAGATCTTTTACATTGATATTGGTGCATAAGCATTCTTTTTCATGGCATTGAATAGCAGTCCCATCCCTTGTTCATGATTTTATGTTCTTCAGATGCCTTGCATAAATAAAATCAAATATGAGATTGTACCTAAAAAATAAGTATGGGTTCGTAGCAGCTGCCAATTGACGTGCATCATGTTGCCAATGGCTGCTATGAAGCTGCTAGAGGCCAGCTAAAGTTTGGGAAATTTGCATTTAAGGAATTCTGAGTAGCATGACATTATAGTGGATGCATAACATTTATGCTTCAAATTTAATTATGTTCTTAAGTTATTCAGTAAGTTCTTTCATTGTGCATACCTTGAGCAATTACCAGAAGGATGGGTTGCTTAAATTTTTTCATGGCTATCATGTTTTAACAGGAGCAAGGGGTAGAGGCAGGGTTAGCTACCAGATGGACGGAACAAGAGGACGCTTCAGTGGTCGTGGTTTCGGTAGGTCGAGCAATCAAGATGGACTCGACCGTGATTACAACAGACCGAGGGGGAACGGTTTCTACAGGCAAGCACCTCGACAAGAAAGGGCATACTTGGCCAACCAACAAGGATTGAGAAACGGGCAACACCTAGCAGAATGACTTGCCACTGTGATGCTGTAGGAATGTCTTTGGACAAGTAATTTTGGAGTATCGCATTTTACCACCATAGTTTTTCGTTCATCTTTCTTTCTTTTCTTGATTTACGAATATTTGAGAAAGCAAATTAATTAGACGTGACGCTGCAAGTGATCGGGGCAATATTCTATTTGGGGCTACATATTTGTTATTTTTTCGTTGCTAATGAAATGGCCATATTTTTTCTCGTTTGCTATAACAAGGTATTGGAAAGTTGGCTTTACTGTTATGGCTTGATGACAATCTTTATCAGTCTTTACCGAATGTCTACTATGACAGATTGTTGAGATCCTATTTATTATCTTTCATGATGTGTGAGTAAAGGGTATCAAGGTTATTTACAATCGTGACTTTTCCTTATTTCTTATTCTTAATATACAAATTTTGAGAAATTAAGCGATGGTGACAATTTTTGAAGGACCAATGCTGTGATTTGCTCTTATTTTTATTATTAGACGGATTGTTTAATAGCATTTATTTTTGTTGAATTCAAATTTGATATTAGAAGATATTTTCACCTTTTGCGCAAAATATGTCAACTGTTGTTTATTCCTAAGATTATAATTATAAAAAAAAGTGTTTATTCCTAAGCAGTTAAAATCAGCCCCTTTCTGCTTTCCAAATTGGATAGGAAAGTATGGACTCACATTTTTAAGTCAAAAATTTATTTTTCCTTTTATTAGAATTCATATGTAATTAAACAATATGGCAAACTGGCAATCATATAAGACCTCAAATTTAGGAAGCTTTGTGATTAACTCACTCGTATGAGTATCAAATGGTTCAAATTTCACGATATCATTAACTCATAAATAAACATCCAAATTTTAAGATGATCTAAACTGTTTGGTGCATGTGTGGAATTCAAAACCGATTACTCATTTACCACTAAAAGAAATAAACATCCAAATTTTAATTTGGTACATACGTGGAATCCAAAACCGAACCTGTACAGAGTATTTTCCAAATCATTGTCGCTCAATCTCAAATGACACAAAAACATCTCATCAATATAGATATATTCAAGCATACAAGGAGATAATATAGTCCATTACATTATTCTATAAACAACTCAAACACCATAGCAATTAGCATCGCTAGGCTTCACAACCAAAAACACGAAAACTCTCAAATACATACCAGAACAAGCAATGCTCATCAATGGCTGAGACAGATCATTTCTCACCATCTATGGCGGCATTAGCAGCAGCAATATCTTCATCCAACAACAAGTCCCAATGCCCATCCCACTTGATAAAGAACTCTGTATCCTCAAAATACTTCACTCTATGAACATCCCCCGCCGGGGTAAACAAATAATCCCCAGCCCCCAAATCGTATTTCTCCCCTTTGCTCAAATTCCACACACATTTACTCCCCTTTGTCACCACCAAATCATGGCCGAAACTGTGGTGGTGGGCCGGCTCAACGCTGCCGGCCTTGAACCTCACGATGGCGGACGTCGGCGTTTCCCTCAATATCTTCATAGATCCGCCGGGCATAACATCCACCGGAGTGAACTCTTTGTCATGGCGTGATTTCGCCAGGGAACAGATGAAACACGGTGGATCAGGTACAGGGGCGGTGTTTTTGTCGCCGATTTTGGACATTTCCTCGACGGATCCGTCGAGGAACGACTGGATATCGTCGGGCCAGGGGTTCGATCCGGAGGCGGGGCAGGGGTATTTGAAGGGGGTGTTAAGGAAGGTGGTCAGGATCTCCGATGCAGTCTCCGGAGGGGTCGACATGCCGGAGACCGCGAGGACGTTGCAGTTGTTGATGGATCGGGCGTTCAGTGCTTCGTCGGGGGTGAGGCACGTGGCGGCGTAGACTCCCGGGAACTTGTTGGCGAAGATCCCCACGCCGACGCCGGTGCCGCAGGCCACCAGGCCGCGGGTCTCGACGGCGGAGTTAGTGTTCGCCTCCTGGCTGACGCGGCGGCCGACTTCCTCGCCGACGGAGTAGTACTTGGAGGTGCCGAGGTCCTCGACTTCGATGTTGAGGGAGCGGAGCTGCGCCACCATCGCGTCTTTAAGGCTGCTGCCGAAGGCGTCGGCTCCGGTTATGATTTTCAGGGGCCGGGCTGCGGCGGCGGTTTCTTGCGGCGCCATGGTCGAGCTGTAAGTCAATACCGAAAGATAAGCTAATTCTCATAAGATATCTTATATTTCCGTCATAGCATTTATATTTTTAATATGCCCTTATTTCCGAACAGTAACTGATCAGTCACTGTTTTTAATGATAAAGACGTCATTGAATTTGGACAGGAAATGTCTTGATTCAATTAAAATATTTCGTCAATCGTCTTGTGATATTAAAGAGGAATCTTGCTATTGTCTGTGATCGGATTGAACAACATAGTAATGTATAGTGAAAGATAAAAACCCTCTTATCATTTAATCAGGCCCAAGACCCCTTTTCCGCGATCATAGTGGTTACGGATTCGATTTCCATTTTAGTGGATTTTTTTTATTATATTGGAATTTGTTCTACTACTATATAATAGTTCGTTTCCTCATATTATGTGATAGCTCTTTGAATTAATAATAAAATATAATAATTGAATTTAATTTGAATACTTGATATAATTATTTAAAATGTATTGTATTCTCTGTAAAAAAATTAATTAAACATAATTAATATCTTTCATTTTCATTAGTTTCTATTTGTTTATTTATTTGTTTTACCTTTGTTTCGTCTTACTTTTTTCTTTTTCATTATATGTCACCTTTTTAACCTCTCCTTCCTTCCCTGCCTACCTCAGTAAACCATTTCCACGAAAAGGAATACAAACAACAAATTCATACGATAATATTAAGTGGATAAATTATATTATACTTTATTATTGAAGTATGACGAAATTATAAATTTATATTCTCATTTTTGGAAATTATCTAAATAATTTTGAGATATCCATACTAAATTGTAATAGTAGCAAGGATGTGGAAAAACAAAAATGTCCTAAGATTTTTTGTTATTAAAAAAAGGCAAATTACACTAAAGTATCTTGAGGAATGACCAAATTAGAATTTAACTGTTGATTTTTGAAAATTACATAGATAATCTTGAGGTAGATATGCATATTACTTTGAAATGTTAACGGGGATTTGAGAAAAACAAAATTCCCTCGCACCTTTTGCTATTAAATAAAACTAACGCAAAAGTAATAAACGGAGAATACCCATGCAAATGTTTGTATTTGTTTGAACTTTTTTATTTTTTAAATTTTCTGCAAATATTATGACTGAAAATGATGTATTTTAGTAGCATGGTTATGTAATACTTGGATTTTTCGGAATAAAAAGATCATTCAATTTTTGTTATTTTTTTGTGGGTTTTATGTGTATTTGTTCTTAAAATACCATGCATATTGTGTATTACGAATATTTTGTTGGAAATTGTATTCCTATCAAGTTGGTATGTGACCAACTTTGAGAAATTATTTAAGTGGTTTGCAAAATAAATTTGTAATTATGATTGATATTAATGAATTCTACTCCGAAATTAGATGTGAATAACATGTTTACTCGATTGAATACAATTTTGGGTGAATAAAAAATTAATTGTCAAAGTAGGCCACTTAAATAAATGAAGCTAGGATTGCGAAGGCATTCAAAAATGCCATCCCGCGTTGGAAAAATGAAAGAAAATTTGCCACTTAATATAAGCCCAAAACCTCACAAGGGTGGGGGGGGGGGGTCCCTTGGGGTTAATCAAATGTGTAAACGGGCAATGACCTACATACAAGTGGGTTTGGGCCAAGACCCACATACGTGTGCTGCCGCAGTCCATTCGGCTTGGCATGGTAGGCCGGGTCGGGCCTGGGCTTGTCGTAATTAATGTATATTCTATTTGGGCTAAGTTTGAATTGAAATTTAGGTCGAATTAAATTCAAATACAAGGCAAACGAGTCTGGATTTGAGGATCGGTGTGGGCCTAGTAGAGTATGGGTTGGTGCACGGCAGTAACCGAATTGGCAAGAGCCAGGTTCGGTCCAGTGGACCGGTGCGAGAAGTGGTACAAGAGGTGTGATTAGCACCTATTCAATGAATGGTCACAACCTTTCATATATCATAAATATATTCTAATTTGGTCAGAATTATTCATTCTCATCCTACAACATTTTACAACATTTTGCATTTCACTACACAAAATTTTCAAAAGCTTTCTGTCTTTAATTTCAAGAGTTCCAAACACTTTTTATTTGTTCTTCAAATCTTTGAAGTGCTGCTTGTGCAGAAAAGTCGTATTTTAGGAGACAATTGTCGATGAACCGTGAGTACTATATAGGGCAAAATTATCCTTGAGATAAAAAATCAAATTCTCGCATCGACTTTGTTTTTATAGAAATCACCTCACCTCACAAGCAACATATTTAACCTCACCTCACAAGCAACATATTTAACATTTGCTTAGTATTTTTTTTAAAGAACTCCCTGATTTTTCTTTGCGGATTCTAAGGTTTGTGTCCTTTTCTTCTTAGTTGTTTTAGTTACTAGCTGTCGTGTTAGTTAATTTGGTAGAATATTACAAAAATCAACCTTATGTGTCTTTCAAAATATTACGAAATTAATTCTGGATAATTTTCAAAAATTGATTAAAAGGGTAAAATAGAAAAAAAAATACTAAAATTTAACGATTTTCGTTAAAAATCCTAACAACAATAGACAGAGGGTTAACATGTGTATAACGTTTGCATACCTCAAAATAATTTAGATAATTTTTTCAAATTGAGAATTTAATTTGTTATTTAGTTATAGCTCAAGGTAGTTTAGTCTACTTCACTTGATGCAGTCGGATTTCGGTTGACCACGTGGCGGAGTCTGGTAGCTCTGGGTGAAGGCTGGTGGCCCACTTGTCCAAAAGAGAGGAGCGCACATGAGACTAGTCGATTTTGCCTCGGCGTAGGCTCTCCGATGCTCAAGTTGGTTTGCGGTATGTGTTGGGAAAGACGATGAACAACAAATTACTATTCTTGCATGCAATATCAGGAATACGTGTGTGATTACCTCTTGGGGGAGAGCCTTTTGCTATTTATATAAGAGGAGTCCCTTGACGTGACAAGGTTGATGGGGGTTAGTCAGCCCTTCTAACATATGGGGTATAAGTGGATATATTTTTTTGTCACTTTTTGAACTTCCAAATGGTGGCTGATCTTGCCTCTCATTAATGGGGGTTCAAATTGGCATTTAATTTATATCTTGAGCATTTATGACAAAGAATTGTATTTATGAGCTGACATTTAATGCGCTAGAGACCGATGGGATGGACCCATATACAACAGAGGCGTGTTAGGTGGCTTTAGGTACATGGCTTGTTAGCAGTGCCAGCTAAGTTTTGCCCGTTGGTCGTGGAATTTGGCAAGGCTAAGTGTAGGACTCATGCCCTCGATACAATTATGTTCGAGGGCACTCAACCCCTTTAAGCCACCTGTTCCGTCGCTCCGTCTGCCCTACATAAGAGGTCTCGAGGGCCCGTAGAGGCCCTTTGTGGCTTTGAGGCCATGGACTTGGTACTGAGGATAAAGCTGGGGGTATTTCTTGCACTCTGAGGCTCCCCATCTTCCACGCGGATGCACTTTCGAGGACGATAAGTCTCTTCGAGGATATCGATCCTCACACTTAGTGAGTCTTTTAGCTTGAAACCTCTCAATCAAGGACATCCCACCTTACAATCTCTATCGAGGGCAACTTACTTGGTCAAGGGCTTTGTTGTCCCATAGTTAAGATCTAAACAGGTTCGTCTCTGTTGATGTGTCTTGTCGAAGTGGTGCTTGGCACATCATTACTCATACTAAGTTACAGAACAACCTACCTCCATCACTATTACCATTCATTTCATAGTTAGAGAGAGAGAAAAAAATCACCTCTTTTAACAAAAGAATTACTAATAATTTAATTTGAAGGGTTGCGACGATTCGGGCAAAAAAAAATGAAGGGTAGCAATTACAACATAAAAAGCCAATCAAATAAAATAAAACAAAAATGGTTTTGGATCTCTAGAACCTTTTCTTTTTAAACATTTGATAACTTACATGTATTAATGTGACATAAGTATCAAATCGTACGTGCATCCTCTCAACCAAGTGACATGACATCTTTAACCAAAGTGTGGGGTTGGACTTTAAACCCTTAGAGATGAGTTGTAGCTCGAGGGTTGTCCCACAAGACTTACAGGTCTTGTGATATATGATGGATATCGAGGAGCCAACCAAGATAGCTTAGCATGGACTCTCTATTAGAATCCCGCTCCTTGAATATCCCTCTCGAGGAGCCATATATATTGAGTAGACTCTTTGCGCCACCTATCACCTCATTCCTTGAGGCTTGTACAAGAAAGATTATTCCGAAGGCCGAAAGTCGAAGCCTCATTAATAAAACTCACATCCACATATATCTGATATTATCGCAACACTTTATAAAAAAAATGTCTAAGACAATGCAATTATTAACTGTTAAATAGAATATCTTTTGCAATAAATGCTATCCCATGTAAAATCTTATCCATATAATATTTCAGCATGTCATGTCAATCTTATAGTACATTCTTCTGATTGATGTTTCATAGGATGTCATTTTGCCCACGTGGCCAAGGCATGGATCCAATCACTTGAGATCCACCATGTAATCAGTGCTCTCCTCTATATCTCCTTATTTAATAGGGTTGATAACAATATTTATTCTATCGACACTTTGACATTTCCTTCTCGATATTATCCTTTTCCTTTTTTCTTGAGTCAACTTATTAATTTGAATATCGAAGAGCTTTAGCTGATGGCCTGATGCCAATCCCAATTCCAACTAGCTTACGTTAATTCACCCTTCATGCATGAGGATGTCACTCTCCTCAGTCTCAAGTCCACGATATACCAAGCTCACTTTTAGACTGTATCATATATAATATTAAAATTAAAAGATAATCTTTTTGATATAATTATTCATAAATTAGAATACATTTTGCCCCTTTACCATGACATATGTGAAACTTACCCTTCTAAACTTTAAAATACAAAATTTACCCCTCAAGTTTAATTAGTCAAAATAAAATATTACTTTTAATTTTGAATAAAATGCCCTTTCTCAACACAAGTATTGTATATATCTTAATGTTTTAATATTAATGGTCATATAAAAAAAATATTTTAAACCTTTTAGTACATTTTAAATAATGTCCAATAATTTTTAAAATTTAAATGTCCAGCCCTCAAAATACAATATATATATATATATATATATTATAGAGTAACAAATAATTCAAATAGAACACAAATTACTTCAGTGCAATGGCCTAGTGCTTTATTCTCAAAATAATGATAATAAATCATATTAAAAATATAAGACGACCACATAATTTCTCCCTTTCTAGATGAAACATTTCATGCCATGGGAACACACATTCTCACGTGCGTTAAAAAAAAAAAAAAAAAACTAGTTTAAAAACCTCCAAACAAATGGCATTCCATTTTACACCACCATTCCCTCCCAATATTCACTAACATTAATCCCCACCTCCCCTGTTTTTTCATGTGCTCTAGAGCGAGACAGAGGCCAATAATCATTATATCTTCTCCATCCCCGCCGTCGCCGCCTGCTTCTCAACCACCATTCCCTCGTCGTCCCGTCGCCGGACGGCGGGCGGAGCCACCTCTATCATCATCAATAATCGCCTACCCACAATATCTCTCAATTGGATCATCATCTTATGTAAATTTTATCATTCGAAAGATGGCCCCTGGATCGAAGCCCTTCCAGCTCCTGGAAATCAACATTATCTCCGCCCAGGATTTGGAGCCCGTTTCCAGGAAGATGAATACCTACGCCAGGGCCTGGGTCAACCCAGACCGCAAGCTCTCGTCGTGCGTAGACAAGGAAGGGAACAACAACCCCACGTGGAACGACAAGTTTGTTTTCAGGGTGGATGAGGACTTTCTCAGCCGAGACAGCTCCGCCGTCATGATCGAGATCTACGCCGCTCACTGGTTCCGCGACACCCTTGTCGGCACCGTCCGCGTGCTCGTCGGGAACCTCATTCCTCCCACGCCGCGGTCGCGCCTCCACCAGAGCCCGCACCATATCGGGATGCGGTTCGTCGCTCTTCAGGTTGTGTTTCTTTTTGATTTGTTCTGGATTTTGATTTTATGCAAATGTTGATACGTTTGAGGGATTTTGGAAATGCCATTGAAGGGCTCCTCTTTTTATTACCAAGAAACGTATTGATGGCTATAAATCCTGTATCTTTTTTATTTTTGTTCAATATTTTTGAAATCTGTAATTCTGTATAATAGTCTATATATATATATATATATATATATATGTTGCACACTTTTTAGCATTGTACTAGTGATGATCATTGATCATGATGAAAAACGAGGAGCATTAAATTTGAGGACCTTTATATCACATCGTAAACTGATGGATGGATTTTTTTTTAATCTATATATGATTCAGATACGTCGTCCATCGGGCCGTCCACAGGGAATATTGAACATTGGTGTGGCCTTACTAGATGGTTCGTTGAGGAGCATGCCGTTGTACACACTAGCCTCTTCAGCAGTCGGATATCGTGATCTGATGGATGATCCACAGCGGCTAACGAAAAATGAGAAAAACAATAAAGAGAAGGACAATAATAGGACCACGCCGCAGGCTCCCCCTATGAAGCCTATACTGATCAGATCAAGAAGCGAAAGAAGTGAACGCTTTAAATTCGATGATTTTACACCGCGAAGTTCAATGGTTGGTGTGCCAACAGGGAGACTAGTACTGGGTAATTCTCTCGTTAGCATGCCAGATTCTGTTGATCCATTGAAAAACAAAGGCAAGGCAAGTTCAGTGATCAGCGGAGCGGAGCTCAGAGAGAAACCGGAACAAAAAGGTAAGAAAGGCAAGGCGAGTTCGGTGGTGAGCGACTCGGTTTTGAGCAAAGGGACGTCGCCCAGATTTTACAAAAAGGATCATAAACCTATAATATTTCTGAAAAAGGGCAATGTTGAGAGCCAGCCACCTAAAAACAAGATGGTTGATGAGAAACCGGTTACAAAATTCAAGCCTCTAGCTGCAGTGCCAAAGGGTAAATATGTAATTGGGAAAGGCAATTCTATGATCTGGACCGACGATGATGTGGGCCCGTCACCATCTGAGGTGGCAGCCGTGATGGCCGAGCGAAGGTATCCTTTGGATGACAACCAAAGCTCGGTGTTGGACGGGTGGAGCATGGATGAAAGTGTCGAAGGGCTTAGGTCAAAGCTCGAGAGGTGGCGAATGGAGCTGCCACCGTTGTATGATCACAGGTGCTCTTCAAAATCGAGTAGCCAGAAGTCATCCTCCATTCACGGGCGTAGCCATGGTGGGAGTGGCTTGTTCTCATGCTTTGGGAACATATGTGGGTATGAATGCCAATGCATTTGTGGTAAGCCGCGCGGAAAACAGGGCAACAAGTTCCGTAGCCCCAGCTCTGCTAGCGCACCGGGCCGAAAATTTCTATGAGAATATATACATATTGTTAGAGTAGTGTCCAGCAAGCCAATATATTTTTGCTTGTTAATTACTCTTTGTATCAAACAGTCTATTTGATTAAATAATAAATTGAAAGTTTCACACTTTAGGGCCATCTTCATCACATAGCATTAGTTATATTATTTATATTTAATGTATGTGGTTGAATCTCCATGGTCACATTTAAGCTATGAGACTTGGCTTCACATAGAGATGGAAGTCTTGAAACAAATCTCTAAGGCGTGATCAAAATTACTCCAAGTCATTGAGTCTAATAGAGATTGGGGTATCGACCTGACTCACTAAAAGACTTGCATTTATGACGTATCTCAAATGGGAGGATGTCTTGTTTCATTGACATCGAGTGTAGTGACACTCGTATGCATAAATGGGTGCTCATTAGGGAATGAGTTCACTGAGGATCCCACATGGAAACTCCTAAATGGGAATAAAAGAATTAGGAGAGTTTCCAAGCTTATGACGTGCTTTAACTAGTCCTTAGACTTGAGATTTCATAGTAATCTTGTATATGGGCATTTATACTTTGATATGGGTGTCGACTCCATGGCGAGTCTTAGTACTCCTATATTGGGTATAGGTCTCCCATATATGGAGACTAGTGAAAGTCAATAAAGAATTCGTTGCTCGCCTAGTTGAGCGAGTGAGTTTTCCATATATTCTATTTTAATTAGTTCACTTAAATCCTTGCGCAAGGTGGAGGACAATGATTAGAAAATGAGCTTTCTAAGTCAATTGTCAAATGGACTACTTAAATAGAATTATAAGAATTGAGGTTGATAGGATTTCCCAAATCCCATGTCCTAAACCTCAATCGAAAAACTAGACAACGAAGGGACCGTATTTGCACGGTAAGTCATAAGTAGAAAGGTTCGCGCTAATACTTCACCTATTGGCTAGGTATTCGTGGGCTTGTTGCAGGACATCGACCACGATGGATGGGGACCATTAATTAGAAAGGGTTCTAATAAAATGGTGATTGATTAAAGGAGTTTAATTAATCATAGATAATTTTGTTATCTAAAATATTGCCTTGAATGCAAGCCTGTCGCTAATCGATTGGTGAACCTAAGGGGTCACACACAATAGTTGACCAAGCACCTAAGTGTATAAATTGATTAATAGTGATTGAATTGATTAATGAGATAAATTGAATTGAGGGCTAGTTCAATTAAACTATCTCATTAAGTTGGTGGATATGATCAATTTGGGGAAATTGATTTAGGAATCAATTGATTAAGAATCAATTGATGAAATTAATTTGAAATTGGATTTCAATTAATTTATTAATTGAAATAAGTTTTCAATTTAGGACTAAATTGAAATTTGATTTTAATTTAAGAACTAAATTGAAGTAAGTTTTCAATTAAGGACCAAATTAAAATATAATTTTGATTTGGGGATTAAATTGAAATTAGAATTAAATTAATTTTGAATTAATTTAATATTTTAATTTAATTATAGAATTTCAAATTGACTATAAGACTATAAGATAAGTCTTCTAGTTGATAAATAAATTCTAGTAGATAAATATGCTAAAAGAGAGATAAAACGTGATAAATGTTGGGAGTTGTATGAGAACTAAGAGTTGGACTCCTAGTGGTATAGGCATCCGGCCAAGTGAAGGATTATAAATACCCCTTGAATTGTTATGCATAAAACACACACAAGGAATTGGAAAAGAAAGAATTTCTTTTCTATCAAAATCAAGGGGCCGAAAATCAAGAAACAAAAGTTTGTTTCCCCTTTTTCCTTCTGTACCGTCACTCTCCCTTTTATCTCTCTTTAATCATTGTTTAGATCTTAATTATTGTTTAGTTGATAAACAATTGATTAAGAATTAACTATAGAGTAATCCACCCTCTTCCAATGAGCCCATATACTAAAAGTTAGTATAAATTCATATATATATATTTCGGTTTAAATCCAAGTCTTGCATAGGATTTAAATCGTGGTGTGGTTAACGTGTGGAAACGCTTAGAGGGAATACAATTGGATTCCTACGAAAGCGCGAACGGTTCGTGACAGTTCGGGAACGTGAGCCGCGTATTTGAATACGCTCTATTCCCTACGACAACAGGAGTGCTAAAAAGGTAATTAAAACCACTAAACTTGTTTAAACGATTTGGTTATTAATTTGCATAGTAGATCCGCGTCACAATAGTCACGGGACAAATATAATTAGCATATAATGTGTTATATGTTTATATAAAATTTTTAATATTCCGCTGCGTATACGTCCCGGGACCTATGTGAATCTAACACATATATAAGGTTAAATTGCAAAACAAGTATTATTGACCTCTTCTATGTCTCGTTATTACGTAACGGGGATCATTAGGGAAAAAGATCAAATCTTTATCCTAGCAGCCAGTCGCGGTTTCAATCGATGTTTTGGTAATTTATTAGGCGATTCGAAAGGCAATGAAGGGCATAAGCTGATGGAAGTTTGGAGGTTTTTCTTTTTTCGGGCACAAGAGCTATGAAGTCATGGATATTGTTGAGGTTTTCAAGCAATTTCGTGATTAGATCACTCATCCCCTCAACTAGTTATTTTGTTTTCTTGGCATTTACATATCATACAATTCTGTGTTCTTATAGTGTTGTATGCAAGTTGTAAGTTAAATTCATCAATTACTTTCATTTTATACATTATTGATCTATATGGCATTTTGTTAACATTATTATTGAGCTGACAGTTCCTTGGACCATATATTTCAAACTTGACCTACTTTATTAACTAGACTTTGTTGTGTATATTTATGGTCAACACTTTTATGTTAGAAGAATTATTTACTCAATAGCTTCTGAGTAGCACCATTGTCTCTTCACAAGCCTTCATGTGGAGAACATCACGACACCACCGCCAACATTGCTTCAACAAAATCGAGCAAGCATAACAAGAGCGATAAAATAGAGTAAAACTAACAAAGCAAATCAAATGAAAGCAAGTAAACGTTCTACATGCTTGTGAAATAGGTCTGCAGGCAGAGCATAAATATTCGCCTTAGTTAAAGCAACTTTAGCTAAAGTTTCAATGAGAATAAATCCAGCCAAGGTTTGCTCTTACCTATTAAATTTTGTTGCTCTTATGTTGATCGAATAGGTCCACGAATATTGGGTTTACCTAAGTAATTGGACTATCTCTGAATGACCTCATTTTTCTTTGAATAATAATTAGCCACGTCTCATTTTTTTGTTAGTAGCTTTGTAACAAGCCTCTCGTTAAAATGAACTAATACAATGAGGATGTCAATGGGTAATCATACAAAGTACCCGTATCTCGACCACACTTAGTATGATCACCCCATTCTAAACTAAATGTTCACTAACAATCTCTTCAATGGAAGCATTGATACGTAGGATACCAACATTAGAACTAACTCGCAATAAACTTGTCGTGATCAAATACAAAATTCAACCCAAAAATAACATAGTAAACTAAGTGGTTATTAACAACGCTAGGCGTTCTAACTCCATAATGCATCATTGATTACAACAAAAAACTAAAAGGAAATAATTGCACTGCTACACAAATACAACTATTCATCCATCTAGCAAGCCCTAATTTGAGGCAAAGAATAGAAATAATAGGGTGGTAAGTCCAAATGACTTAGTAAGCCCAGTTTACATATATATGTATAAATATACAATATAAATCAACAATAAAAGCATATTAAAATAGATAAAGTGATTTTTATTGTACGCAATAGAAAATTGTGATGCTCTGAATAACTATTGAAAAAGTCTTGCCATGAATGAATTTTCAAAACAAGTAGAATAAGTATTGAAATAATCATGTTATAAATGATTCTCAAAAGTATGAAATGGTGAGTTGAGCTGATTGACAGGTTTCTAATCTTATGATTACCAAAAATGGACAAAACATAACAGAAATCCCTATGCCTCCCTTATCAAGAAGCTACTTTGACTTGAACTGACAAAAGATATACCACGTGCCCGTGCAATACACCAATCCAATCTTATCTACAACGAACCTCCGACTGCAATTAAAATATAATCCAATAGATGGGATAGTGCAGAAGAGATCTTACTGTCAGTCCGTTCCGCCTAGTAGTCCCCTCCCATATGTCCATGGGCCCAACTTCCCAATGGTGATAATCATAGGAAAAAACAAAATGGATACAACTCACAGTCTGAAACGATGCAATAGGTGCATATATATTTGTACAACCTTACATAATACGAAAGAAATAATATTCATTGAAATTATAACAACTGAAAATAAAATATAATACCATAATAATATTCTAATATGCAAATATATCTAATAGGTAAGAAAAGTCATAAATCTCATGAAATCATTTGGGCAGGTCATACAAGAATATTTACTACATATAGTTTAGTGCCTCGACAAGGAAAGGTTAGGGCTCTTCCCTATTTTGATTGAGTTTGGCCGGTGAACCGAGTCTAGTAGAACATCTCAAATTGGTCGTCTCCTAAATTAAATTATGCAATTATAGCTAAAATTAGTATATTTATCCCAAATGACGGTTATTAAAGTATTTAGGCGTGGAAGGTTGAGTCTTAGAATTATTAGTCGTATATGATTAATTGTATGTCAACTTTAAAGTGATATTAGACCTTCAAGATGATGTCGGATTGCAAAATAGATTTCAGATTTGAGATCAGTACGTCGAAAGCTTTGAAAATGGCTAAATTTACCGAAAGGGTTGACCGTTGACCGCCGTGAATTGAATGTCTTTGACTAGCAGTTGACTGACAACCAATATGTAAAAATGAAGCTCTTAATACAAGGTATCAAAGCCTCAAATCAATTTTGGGAAATTCAAAATGGAATAGGAGTAATTGAAGTTTTAAACTTCGAGTTTAGGATTAAAATGAGTTTATTCGATTTTGATGAAATTCCTTGCAATTGAACACTCCAAGACAAAATTAGATGACTAGAGAACTGGTTTTTGATGAGTTTTGAAGGTTTCAATGTTTAAAACAAGAATTATAAATTTTGGTTTCAAGAATGAAAGTTGTTCAACAAGGTAGTTTCAAGCCCATTTTTCTCACAAATTTCGAATGTAATGTACCTATATTATGGTTTTTGGACTTATTAGAAAGTACAAGAAGTTCATAGGTTCAAGAATCACTCAATTTTTCTGAGTATTGAAGGAGAGACGAAAGCTCAAAAATTGCTACTCAAAAACCGAAATCTGAATTTTCTAGTTTAAAAAATGAGTTGTGGGCAGCCAAATTGAAGAGGTCCCTCAAATACATACAAATTAGCTTTAGATCTAAACATATTACCATATAAAACCTCATTGTACAGGCTTTCTAACTATGCAAGTTTCATCAAATTTCGGATAAAAGATGAGAGAGTTATGGATGTTCGAATATTGCTCAAGGAAACTCGAAATCTGAAAACTGTTTCAAACAACTGACTTTGAGAGTTTATATAAATCTATAAAAAAACGTTTCTCAATCTAATTTCAGCACCATATGAGAGTATATTTTCATGCTTTTTAGGGACATAAAGTTTGTCAAATTTATGTAAGAAATGAAAGAGTTATGAGGGCTCAAAATAAACTACTCGCATCAAGCATTCAGTAACCCAAAACAGAGCAGCTATGTTTGCAACCCTGTACAGATTAAGAAAATCTAATTTTGGTCCAAAATAAAAATAAATCAAAAGTTCACATGACAAGCTTTCTAACGATATAAAGTATGCTAAATTTGAATTAGTACGAGTGAGATAAAGAGCTCGAAAAACAGCTAGTTGCTTACAAGATTGCCGTTATGGTTTTCAACGTCTAGTACGCAGCCAACTTCGGGCTCATCTTCGGATCAAACTGTAAGGAGTTTTAGGCACCTAAATGATTTTGGAAACAATATGAAACAAGGAGAATAGAAGGGAATTAATGTGGAGCAATTCTAACAAGAATTGAAGGAGTTAATGAAGTTCAAAGTTACCTACTTAACCACAAAGTTACCTACTTAACCACGGATTCGAATGGTAGAGCAGCTAACTTTTCCCCTTCTTTTTGCATCAAGTTTCTTGTAGATTTTGAGGAATGAAATTTTGTTTGAATACTCTAAAAGAAGGGTGTAGAGAATTTCACAAATAATTGGCAAAGAAATGGTGAAAGTGTTAGCCAAAGACAAGGAGGTAACGCAATTGCCATTTTTTTATTTTGCCGATAACAGCACTCTCATTAATCTTACACCTAATCCCATCTTTCCTTGTTCCTTTGTTGTTGTTTTTTTTTTTTTGGTGAATAATAAGTATGATAATAACATAATTAACCTTTTACTATAAAGTAAATATTTAATATAAGAAATTACCAATTATATAATTAGGATGTCACAAGTTTCAAGAATATGTCATTGGAGAAATTATAAATTGAATTGTTATTTACTCAAATCATTAAGGGTGGTGGTCAAATGGTTTGTATTATTAACTGAAATCATTAAGTGTCGATCAATACCAATGTCTATAAACTATATTTGACCCTTGATGATGCTACGCTATTAGGACCAATGTTGCGTTAGTTGTTCAGGGTGTTTGATATATTCGAAACTCGGACACGGTGTAGCTGGATGAGGTGATGGTTGCCACTACTAAAACCCTAGGGATGCTGATAAAGTAGTTCCAAGCTTACTCGCAAATAGTTTGGTAAGTATACATGTATCAATGTTGAATCACCTCTACGCATCTATCACAAACATTTGCCGATTGTGTATTTTTCGACGTAAGTGTAGATCAATGGTGACTCTTGTGAACTATACTTGGCCCTTAGTTGTACCATGCTGATGGGACTTGTACCTGTGCTTGTTTAAATATTTGATATGTTCGTGATTGAATATGAAAGCTTGGACATAGCATAGCCTTTATGGCCTATAATTTACTCTTGGTGATGCTGCACTGACGTGATCAATGTTTGCTATCACTTAGGTTTCTGACATATTTGCGGTTGAATACGAAAGCCTAAACATGACGTAGTAGGAGGCGGCAAAAGTCGCCACAATTGCTTCTTTTCTAGTTTTTTTTTTCCGATACAATTAACTGGGGACACTTTATGGATATCAACTGGAATGCCATGCGCGCGCACACACACACACACACACACACACACTCACCCAAAGAGGAAGAGGAGAGGACAAAAGAATTCGAACTCAAAATTTTAATGATACCGATTCAAACCGCTACTATTGAACTACAACCTCAATGGGACAGATTTACTTCTTTTCCAGTTGATTGGAAAAAAAAATAACAAATTTATTAATCTAGGCCAATTTTGGATCCAGATGACCAACGTGGACTCCGGTGGCGTTAAGAACTAATTAATATGCGTTGACATGTAACAACCCAAATGGATCCATTGTTCTTTTTTAAATTTCTCATGTTTCCATTGACGTGTAACACGCCAACACATATTAATTAGTTGACAGTTAAAAACACTTCAACCCCTCCAACACCAAAAAAAAAAAAAAAAAAAAAACCAAAAAAAATCCAAAAACACTTCAATCCCAATTCATCATAATCACGTGGTTTTCTTGACATCAGAGGGGAAACAATCAATCATCATCAAGTTTCGCATAAAACCCAAAAGAAAAAGGGGCAAAAAAAAGTCCCTATCGAACAAGTGATTTCCACATAAAGTGAGAGAAAAATGATTCAAGTATGAAAAAATATAATCAAGCACCATATATAACAGGCCAACAAGAGAAAGAAATTCAAACTAACTTGCGAGATTATTTGATTTCTTCAAATTGGACAAGCTCAAAATAAATATGCCCGATAACAAGCCTCTCACCATATTAAACTTGATAAATAAAGCATACAAATACATTCACCTTTATTGTAATATCATTACAACATTATAATAGAGGAGTCGTCGTTTGTTACTTGGTTATCTGTAAGTTTGATGAACTCTTATCACCACATACATAATGCATCAGTGGACATTATCGGATGAGGTACTCCAACTACACTACTTTGACAACATTCATTCTGATAAGTCTTACTGCAAAAACTCTCTTGGATCGGTAACAAAACCAGTCAACGCGGATGCTGCAGCTGTATATGGAGAAGCTAGATAAATCTGCCCTTCTTTGTGTCCCATACGACCTGGGAAGTTCCGGTTTGTGGTCGAAACACACACCTGCAGATTATCAAAATATTTCATTTTAACGGATAATAGAAATTTCATGCAAACTCTTTCTGTCTGTCTGTCTCTCTCTCTCTCTCTCTCACACACACACACACACGTGTGCATGTGCGCATGGAAGCCATGTATCATAGATCTCAAATTATTATAGAAAAGCATAACTTGCCTGCGGTTCATTCAGGCGTGCATAAGTATCTCTTGGTCCTCCCATACAAGCAGCACAACTGGGGCTGGCAGGCGTATCACAACCAGCTTCCTCAAATATCTGTACGCAAGTTTTTCCACCTGATCCTGGGACGGGAAGGCTGTATATATCCAGCCAGACCTGATTAACAACATTTAAGTTACATCACAGAGATTAAAATTTCTAAATATAAAATTTTAACAATAATTACAGCGCCACAATTTCATAAATATCTCCTTTTAATTTCAAAATTACACGTGCCTCCCTTGTAGCTTATTTCCACCTCACCGTCACCCCATTTGGTTAATTATTACACATAGTTAAATGATTAATGATGTTATAGTGATGTTATCCAAGTTTATTATACAATTCTTTTTTAGTTCTAATTAAATTTCAACGATCCAGAAGGTCAGTGCGATTGATCCTTCAATTTATAACCAGCTATTAGAAACAATAAACATGTTGTACCACTTACATACCTTCTGTGTAGCAGGAACAAGGAATGTTGGGACTTTGACCTTTTTCCCCTGCCAATAGCACACAAAATTCATCGAGTTATATTGAGAGAGAAAATAAATCTGTTACTTTACATTTTTATCATAATATCTGATGTTTTCTCTGTTTCAGATAATATTTGAAACCACAAAGCAATAGAAGCATTTCATACTGAAGCAAGAAAAACTTTGGCAGCAGCCATGAAATCCTCTGTTTTCCCACCGGTACAAGATCCTATGTATACTCTGTTGATCTTCACATCTTTACATTCTCTGGCTAAAGCACGATTACCAGGAGAATGAGGCTGAGAAATAATTACACAATATTTGTTAATGATTGAATAAAGAGCTCAAGTACTCATCACTAACAAAGCATATAAAATTCTCACCTTAGCCACCAAAGGTTCCAACTTTGAGATATCAAATCTGTACTCTGAAAGAAATCTAGCGAAAAAAAACGAAAAAAATTGATATGTAAGCATCTCGAATTTATATAAAACGTTAATTAATATCAAATTCAGTGTATAACATATTATATCAAATACAAGCAAACTTTAAAATAGAACTCCGTGTGATAAATAAGAGTCGAAGTTCTGGAAAAGAAAACAAAGTTGCATAATAAGAAAATTTTAGACATCTGCCTTTTCTCTTTTTCAGTATTGAAATTCACAGCAGAGGTATCCATTTATTGCAAGAAAAATAAAATACATAGATTAATTTTTCTACTGACATTCCAAATAATTTCTAAGAAAAGCTTGTAAAAAGTACAAGATGCAACTTCTAGCATGCGAAATACTGATCATAAACTTGCATAAGTATGTGAAACAAGGGTTACCTTGCATGTCCATCACTAGAAACTGGTTCATAGGGCACAGATGTCCGGTCCTAAGAAAGTAAAAAGAACAAAAATCAACATAATAGTATCATCACCAAATAGACTAAGTTAAACCACAACAGAAAAATAAAATAAAATATAATAAATAAAGAAGAAGAAGCATGAATGTGAATGGTAACCTGAAGATACTTATATGTAGTACTATCAGCAGGTACAACGCCGTTTTTTCCCCCAGCTTCAATAACCATGTTGCACAATGTCATTCTTTCCTCCATCTTTTAAGGATAAAGCATGCACCGATAAAAGCTCATTAGCAACTCAAGAAAGTTAAGTTAAAATCTAAAATCTAACAAATATAAGGATGAGGTACGCTTACCGTCAAACTTTCAACAGTAGAGCCGACAAATTCCATTGCTTTATATGTTGCACCAGCCACCGAAATTTCACCAATAATCTACACAACATAACCAACTCAATAAAACTGGACGTTTTCAAACTCTATATAAATATAATCCACTATGTTGTTGTTCTGTATTTAAGAGACATAACACATATACTTACTTGCAAAATCATATCTTTTGCCAGCAAATAATCGGGCATTTCACCATCCATCACAAATCTCAGAGTTGGAGGCACCTGTAATGTATCAATGTAAAAATAATCATAGGACTCACGCATGCATGTAAAAAAAAGTATTTGATGACAAAGTTATACAATTGCTTACAAGACTCTAAACTTCCAGAAAAGACGCATATAACTTGCACATATAATAAGTTCTGGCAATATGATATACTATAACTTCATAGATTCAAGAAGGGCATAACCAAGTAAAAGGGAGCAACCTCAGAAGTGGGAATGGTAATGTTCTGATAATTCATGGAAGCGGAGCTAACTAGTGCCAATGATAACAATTCAAATTCAGTTTTGGAATTTAATATTCGGCTTAAAGTTTCTCAAATTACTAAATCTTCACAATGTGAAAAACTTAATAATTAGCACTCTCACCAATTCTACAAATAACATATTTAGCACTCTCACTAAACAAAAGAAGTACTTAAGTATAAACTCACCAAGAAAAGAAGAGAAGAATAACAATTAAGAATATAAAACATCAGATCTACCTTAAGCAAAAGCTTTCCGGTACCAAGAATGAAACCAGCATCAGTACTTCCAATTCCAGTAGCAAATTGACCAAATGCTCCAGCTGTACATGTGTGTGAGTCGGTACCCAGCAGGACCTAGAACCACCATAGACAACCCAACGATAATTCCCTCAAGCAATGCAAAACAAAATTTAAATAAAATAAAACAAATAGAAAGTTGAACAATTTTCAAAATTTTAATCAGCAAATGATACCTCTCCAGGTCTGCAATGACCTTCTTGTGCAAGAGCGACATGGCACACGCCTTTGTAATCTGGATTGGCCTGCAAACATCAATGCAACATATTTACCAATCTCTACTACGCAGAGACACATAAAAGACTGAGAAGTTTCTAAGGCAATGTAACCAACTCTGAAGTTCCCAAGATCTATAATGTCGTAGAAGTACTTAATATCTTGTTCGGTACAGAAATCCCTTAAGATGTCCACATTGCGATTTGCACGTTCATCAGCTGTGAATATATAATGATCTGGAATGACTACAAGTTTTTCACGGTCCCAAACCTAGAATAGCACAAAAAGAAACAGATCACGTAGCTAGAATAGGCAAAGAGAAGTGAATTATCACATGACTAGGAAAAAGAAAAAGAGAAGTTAATTAATATGAATTAGTTATACAAGTAAGAAGCATAATCTTCAACTATATATGAGAGACATAGGAGATAAAACACAAGCTCAAATATCTAACAGCAGTAGCAAGTTCCATACTTCCACGATACTTGTGTTCATAATCAAATAAGACTAGCATGGCAAAATCATCAATAGGACACTCGATAGAGATTAATTAATCCACAAAAATGAATCTTGTTCTTTCTAATTACCTTTGCATTTTCACCAAACTCTTTCTTGAAAATCCCAAAGGCACCAGGGCCACTAATATCATGAGTCATCAAAACATCCACATTGACCCATACATTCTCCCCAGGGCTTAACTGGGTTTTCCCTGAAGCTCTTGCCAGTATCTTCTCAGTCATGGTCATTCCGGTCTTCACCTGAAAAAACCAAAAAAAAAAAAAGAAATGGCAAATTCACCACAACCCACAATTATATCCAAAAAAACAACAAAGAAGCAGCCGAAAAATCTCCATTTTCGCCTAAAAAACTGAATTTACCGCGCCAGTTGTCGAAGGTTTGCGCTCGAATTGCTGAGGTGCCATCGCAGAAAGTATTTTCTTGGAGGCCCGTTTCTTGGAAGCAGAAAAGCCCGCATCTTTCTGCAAAAACAAGAAGAAACAAGTGAATAATTTATTAATTTTAAAACTCCACCACAAGATTGGAACAACGCAAATAAACTGTACGCAGATACATTATCGACGAGAAACGACGAGCTTGGAGTGACGGGAGAGCAAGCCATGGGGTTAACTGAAAGTGTATCTGTTGACTATGGCGACTGAAACGGAAGAGGAAGGTGCAATTTGTAAAGGGCTGGAAAAATATGGCTTGCATTTCTATTCTCTCTCTTAATTGCGTCTCTTTTCGCTTTCTTCTCTGTGTTTTCTTCCTCTGGTGGCGGCTATACAGAACGTAAGAGGAATTTCATGGTGGCAGTTGGCAATTTTGCATTGGGTGATTGGGTTGTAGTTGTATTTATTATTATTAGGGTTAATTACAAGTTGCACCCCTCAACTTGTACCCATGTAACACTTACACCCCTCAACTTCATAACGTAACAATTCAGCCCCTCCGTTTTCCAGTCAAACTTACTTTATTGACGGCGTTAGAATTTGGCCGTTAAGTGTGACGTGTCACACTTAAAGCCCAGGTTAATTATTAAATACCAAATTTACCCTTCATTCATTTTAATCAATTTAGCCCATCAACTTTTTAAGTCTCTAATAATTAGCCCCATTCTCTTCACTTAGACCCCAAAAGTTATATTCTCCCTCAATTGTCCCTCAAAACTTTTAGCTTCTTCTTAATTACATTTTAAAATATAAATATATTGTAGGTATCTATATATATATATGTATATATTTATAAAAATATGAGAGTTTTTTATAATTTAATATAATTATATTTTTTAATATAAATATATTTAAATTTTATAAATAATAAATTGTGTATACATGCATGTATAATTTAATAAATTCATATTTTGAAATGTAAATAAATTTATATATTTAAAATTTAAATATATTGTAGGTATCTGTATATATATGTACATATTTGTAAATATATGAGAGCTTTTATAATTTAATATAACTATATATTTTTTAATATAAATATATTTAAATTTTATAAATAATAAATTGTGTAAATACATTTGTTTATTGATTACATATTATTTTAGACCTTTTATACATATAATGAATATGCATATATGCATATTTGAGAGTTTTTTATTATTTTATACATGCATGTATAATTTAATAAATTTATATTTTAAAATACAAAGAATACTATATATTTAAAATATAATACGTACTTATTTATACATATATGTATAATTTAACATACTCATATTATTTAATGTAAATATATTTATATTGTATAAATAAAAGATTACATAAATACATTTCAACATATTCATATACAAAGGGACAAAAAAGAAGCAAGAACTAAGGGCAAAAATGTCCAAATATTTCAACAGTCAATCACAACAGTAACTTTCACTTTAGTCAACATCCACGTCAGCAAAATCTGACGATTTCGAAAATGGAGGGGCTGAATTGTTATGTTATGAAGTTAAGGGGTGTAAGTGTTATATAGGTACAAGTTGAGGGGTGCAACTTGTAATTAACCCTTATTATTATTTTTTTAAGGTAACGGAAGTAAAAGCTTAAATCTTATTATACTATGCTAGTGGAGGGCCCACGCGGTGCCGTGGCTGTAAGCCAAAACTGTTGATCTTATTAGTTTATTGTTATTGTGTACTATGATATGTTAACTGATGTTAGCAAAATGCATATATAATGATATATTATTATTATAATATTTTGTGTTTCAAAAGGAGTATATTTGGAGTTTGGCCAGACAATACACAAACAACAATTATACAGACAAAACACCACCATTTTGGACACGTTTACAAAAAAAGGTGACGCAAGTTTGGACAAATAAACAAAGCTTGCCAAGTGTTTGCTTTTCAAGTTGAAGAAACGCAAGCTAACCTGGGTATAGCACTGGTTAGTGCTTATCAAAGCAAACTGGCCAAAATAGGTGGGTTTATTTGACATGAACTTTTGGCCGTATCACATTTATCGGAAATTTTAGCCCAGGTTAAGTTCAGTCGAATTAATGTTAATCATGTGGCGAATATTTTATACTTACTTTATGAATGATCGATAATTTAGGAAGAGTGACTAATCAATTAGTAAGTGTATAGCGAGTGTTTTACACTTGCCCTATCAATGATCGATAATTTAGGGAGAGTGACCAATTACTTTTCAAGTGTAATACACTTGTCATATGATTTGTTGAATTTGACCAAATCAGGTTCGGGTTAGAATTTTTCCACATTTACGACTTTGCTTGCCCATATCTTAATAAAAATCATGAAATACCCTTATCTCTTTTATTATCCACGTCAAAACTCTCTCTCCTCACAGCAAAGATTTGGGATTTTAAGTCAATTCATTTTTCTAATTTATAAAATCATTAATTTTCTTTTGCCTAATAGAGAGTAATCCAAAAATCATTCTAATACAAAAGTCAATCCAATTAATATCATATCGATACTATTGTTAACTATATTTACATACAATCAAACAGAAGTATAATATTTTTTTTGAACTTCTTCTGAATATCTGATCGAGAAAAAAAAAAGTATAGTAGCACTAAAACTGGAATATAATAATTCACCAATTAAAATATCGTAAAATTAGAACTTATAGGATAGAAACCAAGGGGGGAAGATATAAGATTTAATAAGATGAAAAT
The DNA here is from genome assembly GCA_026212405.1 of Petrea volubilis. NCBI lineage: Eukaryota > Viridiplantae > Streptophyta > Magnoliopsida > Lamiales > Verbenaceae > Petrea > Petrea volubilis. The sequence goes on from CM047884.1 coordinate 18,133,380, forward strand.
TAAACTTAAAAATAAACTTAAAATGTAATAACATGGACTACTATGATATATACGTTCATTCTCACTACAAAAATGTGGGTAAATTAGTGATAATATAATAAGTGATAATGAAAAATTCTTACTAAATATGTACATTTGATAACAACAAAATTATGTTGTCACAAAATATGTTCGCACAATTCAATGTTCAATAAAAAGTGTAAAAAGACGACAATATAGTGTAAAATTGATAATTAATTAGGCACACACATATTGTGGCAACATAGTGACAATTGAATCTTGCCACAAAATCTTGATGACAATTTCTTTTTTGTCTCCAAATTGTCACTATAAGTGTGTTAGTAACTAATTGTTAATAATTGTCACCAAAACATTAATTATTATCACCTTTGAGTGAATATGAATGTAATAATATAAAAGTTGTTATCACTAAATAAACTTAATTAGTAACAAAATAGAAGATGTTGTGGTTGTGTATAATTATTTGTGATAATTTTTATATCTTGTCGGTAGTATTAATTTTCATTGTAGTATCTTAATATATATACTTTACATATAAGTAATTGTACCTTTGGAAGTCATAAATATAATATAATTAAATGATTTGGACGGGAATAACAATTAAATGATTAACTTTCTCAATTCAAATGTATATATATATATGTGTATATATATATAGTTATTAGAACCCAACAAAACCTGTGCGTCCATTAAAAAACACAAGAAATAAAACATAAAAGAAGTGAAAGATAAAACAATCAAAAACTTTAACGGATAAATTAATAACAAAGAAAAAAAACAAAATAATTTCGAGATTACTACAAAAACATCTATAGAAACAAAATCAGACATAAAAAGAAAAAATATATATTATAAATAATATTGTGTCAATATTTTAATTTTTTTCATCTTTTAAAATCATAGTTTGATTTGGTGATATGATATATTGTATTTAAAATATTTTTTAAATTTGAGTTTCATAAATTTTAATGAAATGTATTTTCTAATTTTTGAGGAAAAAATATTATAAATGATATCATGTATACACATATTAATTATGCACAGCACTCAACCCCACGCGCGTGCCGCAATCAACCACCCACACGCCAGCCGTCTTCCTGCCTTTCCTCGACCATGTTCCGCAAACGACGTCGTTTTTCCAGGAACGTGGACAGCACCGCCAAACCTAACAAACAACTACTCAAATCCACACACACACACACACACACATGTGGACCCTACCGGACCAAAAATTACTGTAGCAGACCCCCTTGGGACTTGTATATAAGTAGTAATAAAGTGATACATGTCCTCTCTAGTGAGAGAATTTCCGGAGCAGCGATTGTCCCTTACACAAGAAGAAGAAGATTTGGTGCAGCACAACACTAACCAGGTCAAAACATCGAACTCTTTTGGATAAAGGACTGGAGAACTTATTAATATTAATTGGGAAAGTGTTAGGAGGATAGACTTATGCTTTTATTGCAAAAAAAACGTATAACATATTCTTTTCTTTTAATTTGAAACGCCGTCATTTCACTGAACAGAAACGGTATCGTTTTAGGAGAAATATTCTCAATCCCACATTTTGTAGGATTGATTAGGTATAAGTACACCCAATTCGGGGTACATGGAAGTAGACTTTGGTTTATATAATAATTATTATGTTCTCTCTGTCTTTTTTTTTTTTTTTTACTTCTCTAATTCTAATTCTATCTATCTTCTCTATTTCTTTCTACTCATGTCACCCACTATAACAATTTGTCCATCAAAGCAATGCAATCCTGGGGCGAAAACGAGTAACTAGGTTGATGACTAACGCAGTTGATCAAACTAGCGAACAAAGCATTGATCAGATGGAACAGTTGGAACAATACATGCAAGAATGGATGGAGAAACATCAAGAGGAGGAAGGACAAATGAGGGAGGAGTTCAAGTGGGAAATTGGCAACATAAATCAGAAATTGAAGTTGATGTTCAAAAGAATGGAGAATTTGGTGAGAATTGCAAATTCGGACAAAAATAAGGATCCTATATTTCCTTTCACTTCGACTTTTCCTGCATTGAATCCACGAGCTAGAGTTGAAATTAGGTTATCCTCTTCTCTAATCTGGAGAAATCAAGATAATCCTAATGGAACCAATGCTCATGTGCCTAGGATTCACAATAGTGTGCTTGGAACCAACAATAGAAGTCCTAAACTTGATTTCCCACGAGTTAGACTTGAAACTGGGTTATTATCCTCTTCTCCAATCTAGAGAAATTAGGATAATCCTAATGGAACGAACATTCATGTGCTTGGGATTAACAATAGTGTGCTTGGAGCTAACAATAGAAGTCCTAAACTTGATTTCTCACGATTAGGAAGTGTAACAAGTTCTTTTTTGTTGAACCTAATGGCTGACTATGAGAAAATTATTAGGGATAATTGCAAAAAACCCCTACGTGGTTTCACTAAATTGCATGTTAGTATCTTATGGTTTAAAAATATGTGAAAAAGCCCCCATCTTTTCCGAAATCAAGCAAAAAATATCATTTTCTGTTAGGTTGCATTACACGTGCCATTAGTGCGAATTGATAGTATTTTGACCTCTTTTCTAGCTTAAAATCCATGTGTATTAACTATTATACCCCCATTCATTTATATTTTTAAATATACTTATATAATATTACAAACAAGTCCTTTGACTTGTTAAAAATTTTAAAATAACCTAAACTTTAATATATTTATATTTAAAATAAAAAATGCAAATATGTTTTTATTTTAACTATTTTAAAAAATCAAATAAGCAATAAAATAATTCTTTTCAAGTAAATTTAATTTTATATTAAAATATAAATATATATTATATTATTTTTATAATAATTTTTTATAATAAAAAAATCTTGATTTTATTAAAATTTTCTTTGTTTTTATTTTTTATTTTTCATTTCTTTTTCACAAATAATTAGATACTATCCAAATATTTTCTTTCATTTTTTCTTCTCTTTTTCCTTTCCTTTTTTAATTTCCATCGCCTTTCCAACCATCCATCATCACCCTCCCCAACCCTATTGATTACTGAGTCAATTTTTCACACGCATGCACAGCACGGGGAACCCATATCTGGTCCAGGAGCAACTCCATCAATATTCTATTCAACACAAAGGAAAAGAAGAGACAAGGGAAAGTCAGAGAGAGAAAGAGAATATGGAAGGGGACTGAGATGGTCTTTGTCTGGTTGAGCAGGATACAGTGGTCTTAGCAACTTATTTTGCAACTACCGCTGCCACTACCACCTGTCTTCTTCGTCCTCAACCCAACCACCCCTCTCTTCATCCGCTTCAGCCCCAACCCGCCTTCACTACCACAACCACTGCCACTACCATCGTAATTGCCGCTGTCGCCACCATCGATCTTCTTCCTCACAACCACCCCCATTTTCATTCCCTTCCTCCCCAACCCGCCTCATCCATTATGACTGTCGCTCTCCCCCCTCCCCCACCCCCAATTTTCAGATCTTAGATCTACAAAATTTCCAGATCTCAGATCTATATATGTGTGCGTGTATGTTTGTGCATGTATTTTAGTGTGTGTGTGTGTGTGTGTGTGTCTGAACTATTTATATATTATATATTTTATTATTTATATATTATGTATATCTAATTTATAAATAAAATATATAATTCTTATTTAAATATTATATTATATACTTATGAATCAATCTAGACCGTTCAATTTTTTAAGTTAAAATCCAATGGTTCCTGATAATAGGGGCATAATGGGTATTTCATCAAAAACTTAACGGCGTTAAATTAGAAGTAACGAAAGGAAAGAGTGTGCATAAATTTGAAATAGATGAGGGTATTTTTGCATATTTTTAAACTATAAGGTACCAATCTGCAGCTTCCCAAAACCACGTAGGGGTTTTTTGCCATTATCCCAAATTATTATTGTATCAGTGTATATGGAAGAGATGGTTGATTATTGGCATGTGGATTATGTGAATGGTAGAGAAACCAAAGTTGGGAAAGGTTCACTAAGATGTTGATAGAGAGGTTTTTAGTTATTGGAGGTGAGAATCTTATTGGGGAATTCAACAAACTCAAATAGGTTACCACAATAGAGGAATACCGAATGAAGTTTTAGGAGATAAGGTCGTTTATGTTTAGCATAAACTGCACCTTATCTAAAGATTATTTCATTTAGACTTCATTAGTGGGTTAAAGGAAGCAATCGAACACATGATTAGTATGCTCAAACCAACCTCTTTGTCCCAAGCCATCAATATGACACGTATGCAAGAGAACTTGGTTGAGGTCACTATAAAGACCATTAGGAACCAAATTAAGGGAAATAATTCTAATTTGATAGGGAACATGAACTTGAGAGGGCCAATCCAAGCGAGAGCCAATAGGGAAAATAGTGAGCAAACATACCACCCCCCCCCCCAATAAAAAATAAGCAGTGAAGAAATGGAAGCCAAAAGAAAAAGAGGTCTCTGTTTCAATTATGATGTACCATGCCACATAGGTCATAAATGTAAAAGACTTTTGTGTTGATAGTAGATGAGAAATTGAGGAGCCAATCGAACAAGACATTGACAATGATAAATGTTAAGTATCATTTAATGCATTGGCTAGTCAAATAGCCCCTGATACTATTAAGTGAGTAGATAGGCACAAGGGGCGAGCTATCTCTATATTAATAGACACTAGAAGCACCCATAACTTCTTAAATGAGAAGACAACTAAGAGGATGGATTGTTTGATAGAGGACACTTATCCTCTACTTGTCACAGTGGTCGATGGGGGTAAAATAGAATGTAAATCGAGGTGTGTTGGATTCCTATAGAGCATGCAAGGTTACCAATTCACAGCTGACCTCAGATCACTCAAGTTGGGAATTTGTGACATGGTTATAGGAGTTGATCTTCTAAAAAAAATGGGGTCTTGTCACTTTTGACTTAGCAAAACAAAAGGCGACCTTACAAAGGAATGGTGAGAAATTTTGTTTAGGAGAAGTAAAGAATTAAGAATTCCTATACATTAGGAAATGGAGAAATTGGTGAGAAAGAGTAAACAAGATATGTTTGGATACTTGCTCTTCATCGTTGCTAAAATGGATTACAGCGATAGCTGTGAAATGGAAAAGAATTTAGAACACTTTTGCAAGAGTACAAAGATATCTTTAATAAACCAAAAAGGTTACCATCTAAGAGGCCCCATGATCATGCTATTACCCTCAAACCTAGCACAGAACCCTTTAAGTTGCAACCTTACAGACACCCTCACCTCCAAAGGAAAGAAATAGAAAAACTAGTCTATGAATGTTTGATTCTAGGGTTATTCAACTGAGTACTAGCCTATTCTCTTGTACTATTAGTGAAAATAAAGACAATACTTGAAGATTCTGTGTAGATTGTAGAGTCTTAAATTCTCTCACTGTTAAAGATAGATTTCCAATTCTTATCATAGATGAATGCTGGATGAATTAGGCTTAGCTAGAGTTTTCTCTAAAGTGGATTTATGGTCTAGATACCACCAGATTAGAATCAAGGTAGGTGACATACAAAAAGTAGCTTTTATTACAGTTAGTGAGCATTATGAATTTAAGGTGATGCCATTCGGGTTTATTAATGCACTAGTCACATTTCAATCACTCATGAACGATGTGTTCAGACCATATCTAAGAAAATTTGTGTTAGTATTCTTTGATGATATCCTGGTATACAGCTCTAGAGCAGAAGAACACATCAAATATTTGAAGGTGGAGTTACGATTGTCAAGGAACCACAAGTTTTATGCCAAGGGACGGGAGTTAAGAGGCTGGAGCGACTGCCCCCCTCCTCCTAAATTCATATTGAGTTAAAATTTAAATGCATTTTTTTGAAAATATTAAATTCTTCTTCCTTCTAAATCATAAAAATTTATTTAATATTGGGTTAATTCTAATTTTAATTCTTGACCTTTAACCCTTCGTCAATTTTGGTCATTCATGTTTAGACATTTCTAATTTTGGTCCCTAACGTTACAATCTGTTACTCAATGTCGTCCTTCCGTTAGTTTTTTCGTTAAAAATTCTAATTTTATTTTCAATTTGTCCCCTTAAAAATAAAAAAATACCAAAATACCCCCAAATTAAAAAAAAGAACTAAAAACCCCCTTTGAAATATTTAGACACAACAAAATAAATTCTATAAGCAATAAGATTCAAACCCAAGTTGATGATAAGAGGAAAACCCAAGCTTGCTTCCTCAACCATTCAACCACACTCAATTTATGTTTCAAAGTGTGTTATACATAAAAGTATACTCTTTGGTATTGTTTAAGTTCAATTTTTCAATATACGCATAAATTTATGAAATAAATTAATCTTTAATCTTTTAAACTTTTTAATTTAGATTTTCATAGCTTATATCTACTTTTGATATTTTACTTTCAATTTGTTTTGCAAATATATCGAACAAATGGAACAGAATTGTAAAATAAATATTTTTTACAATTCTGTTCCATTTGTTCGATATATTTGCAAAACAAATTGAAAGTCAAATATCAAAAGTAGATATAAGCTATGAAAATCTAAATTAAAAAGTTTAAAAGATTAAAGATTAATTTATTTCATAAATTTATCCGTGTATTGAAAAAAAAATTAATTACCGTTTCACATACTTATAAACAAATTAAATTTTTTTCAATATATACTTGCAGAAATTAATTTTGTCCTTTTATGTTAAAAAATAATTTATTTTATTATTTCATTGATATATTAAAAAATTGAACTTAAATAATGTGAAAGAGTATACTATTATTTGTAGCACACTTTGAAACATATATTGAGTGTGGTTGAATGGTTGAGGAAGCAAGCTTAAGTTCTAATGGCATTAAGTAACGGATTGTAACATTATGGATGAAAATTGGAAACGTCTAAACAAGAAGGACCAAAATTGACGAAAGGTCAAAGGTCAGGAACTAAAATTGGAATTAACCTTTAACATTTTATAAAAATTTGACTTTGCCTCCCCATCCAAAACAAAAATTATGACTCCTAGGTTGGATAAACTAAGAGGTGTTTGGTTCAGTTTCATAAATTTTTCAAAACTCTTTATAAAATCTTTGAAAGCTCACTAGATATTATAAAGTGTTTTTACTATAATTTTCAAACGAAAAGCTTATTTTATGACTTTATAAACTCTATTTGTAGAAAGTAAGATCATTTATTTTGAGCATCTTAATGACTTTCTTTGATTTTAGTCAAATTAATTATAAAATTGTCATTACTAACGTGTTATGAGGTCCGTCACCTTATTAATTCAAACACTTTTAGAAATTTCTTCAAAATAAAATCTAGCATCTTAGCCATGCACCCTCCAAATTGCCAAAAAGAAAATGAATTTGCTTGGTCATAATTTTCTCTACCAAGAATAGTGCTGTTTCTTCTTGACACGCCTTTTTGAATCTTATGCTTAGGATAATGCTAAGGAGGCTTTCGACATGGGTGTTACTATTGGAAATGCCATGGTTAGCATCGGAAACTTAGCAGTTGAGGCTGGTTGTTGTATCATGTAGCTACGAGATTAGAGCATAGAAATATAAAACTAGCCCACTCATATCCTCACTTATAGCAATGATATGTTCACACCAAAAAAATATATATATATCCGTCCGCTAGGCTAACCGTCGAAGGCTAGTCCTGCAGAAATATCGACCGGATGCCCACTGGAAAAAGAATCTAGCGGAAACATCCACGGGTTTGGTACTTCAGTGGAAATTCCTGCCAGAGGATCAGGCCGACGAAAATTTCGGCCGAACATCCGTTGGAAATGCCTTTGGTGGATTTTGACGAAAATCTGGCAAAAAATGCTAATCCGACGAGGTTTTTTTCGACGGACACATTTCTAATGGATTTCCGTCGAAATCAGTATTTTCATGCGAACATTATGCAGAAGTTTTGCGGAAATTTTTCACTGAAATCCACGCGTTTTCCTGGGGTATAAACATTAATACAAAGGATCATAATATAATTATTCTGCAGTTGTAGTAGCCAGGTCAATTGCTAATTTTGCTTGCCTCGTTGAGCTTGATAAAATCATTCAATCAATTTTATTATTCCAAACCTTTGCGAATTAATTTGAGTTTATACTATCAATAACCACCACCGCACATCATCATCTATAATCCGGTACAACCAATATTTTTTTCTTTAAATTAAGTTCATATATAATTTTTAAATTTTAGATTTATTAAAATCATATGAATTTTATCTCAAAACCCCATCGAAAACACTAGATATACAGCTCACAATTATGTTTCATTTTGATGAAAGATAAAATTTTATTAAATTGATACATAATTCATGGGGTATTTGTGATTTTTAAAACTATTGAAACTAATTTATATGTACATTATACCTCAAAGGATGTAAACGTAATTTGCTCTGGATGAAATAGGTGGAAAAAAGTTGCGTATTCACTAACAAAGAAAAGTAATACGAGTGATTAAAAAAAAACTAGATTACAATGTAAGAATTATCAGGAATAATATGCATTGAATGACAATATTATTCAAATTGTCATTAATGATGTATATTAGGTGATAATAATTTTTATTTTATTAATTATGGCCTAATGCTGAGAAGGATTAGTACTTTTAATTATTATTTATAATTAGAAGCACCTTCATGAAGACAATATACAATCGATAGAAATTGTCACGGTTATTTCTAACATGATTGTTCTTGTCACTAAATCATCATATAAAAGTGTAGCTAATTGTCAATAATAATAATAATTTAAATACAATTTTCGTCATTATGGTTTTTGAAAAAAATATGGTTGTGACAAAAAATACATTTAATATTTATGATTGACGATGTGGAGATTATCACCTAATATGTTGTCGTAGATTTATTTTATATTTTTCTAATGTGTAGGGTGGCATCAAGATTTAAACTTATCTTTATATATATACACTATAGTCTATTGAGACTTGTGATTAATTACATATAGATTGATCTAATTCTTCAGCCATTTTGATGATCCAGAACGTCCAAGGAGATCGGACTCCGACCAGTCGATCATGTAGTCGCACTCAATCCCGTCAATGAACTTCTCGAACTCAATCTAGACGGGTGAGCTTGTTTAGATTTTTTCGAAATATTTCATAAAATGTTTGAAAGTTCATAAGATATTATAAAGTGTTTTTACTATAATTTTCAAACAAAGAACTTATAAGTTCTTAAAATAGGACGTTTACAAGTTTATAAACTCTTCATGCAAAAAGTAAGAAGTTTTTAAAACAAAAAGAATTAATTTGTAATTACATCAAAACTCAAGGGGTGTAAACGTGATTTGCCCAAAAAAGTTTTTGTGTCCTTAGTTGTATCAAATCTTTGATATACAGAATTAACTTCGTTCTGTCAAGGAAACAATTTGTTCTATTATTGGCTTACTACACAAATTTTCAACACACACACACATATATATATGTATTACACTTTCAAATAAGTTCCAATTGCATGGCGAGTATATTATACTTGTCATGTAATCGTTGTATATATTCTAAGTGATTTACGGAACAAGTGCAAAAACATTGTCGTATGATTTGTTGAGTTCATATGCGAGTGTCCCGCACATGAATATCGAGAAAAACCCCTCAATATATGAAAGCCTCTACTAGGTAATGCAACAACAATGCACAATCACAATGCAACTACATCCACGAATGGAAACAAACATGACTACAAAACAATATTCATACACAAAAGGATACTATCAAGAACAAAAGGATACTATCAAGAACATCTTTTTGTTGTTAGAGACAATGTCTACGGACTAAAAAGCAGGCCAGCACTTATTTCAGTTATTATTCTACACATCAGAAGTGAAAAAAAAATCACTCACTCAAAACTAAAAATCAACATAATTTAAAACGTTAATGGTGCCAACTAAAAACAAGCCATGGCCATGATCAATCATGAAGCTCAAATTTTCCTAGAAAAAAGCCCTGCTACCATAGAACACCCTTGAATTATCCTTCTTATTCTTCTTCTTGTTCTCAATATCTATTTTGTTATCAGAGTTTTAAATTAAATCCCCTTGATCATTGCCTCGAGGCTTATCCAATTCCATGGGGAGCTTCATTTTGGCAAGCGACTCGGTGAATTGCTGCATGCTCCTCATGTACATATCAACAATCTGTTGCTGCATGGCTCGTGTACCCTTTTTTTGGGTTTCTTAATAACTTTCTTTAACTTTCATTAAATTAATTATGAAATTACCATTATTAACATCTTATGAGGTCCGTCGTGCTATCTTGCACTATTCAAACATTTTAAGAACTTTTCTTCAAAATGAAATCTAGCGTTTTATATTTTTCGGATAACCTTACCCATACACCCTCCAAATTGCCAAAAAAACAAACAAATAAGATATATATATATATATATATATATGGAGAGAGAGAGAGAGAGAGACAGAGACAGACAGAGAGAGAGAGAGAGAGAGAGAGAAGGATTTGCTTGGTCATATAATTTTCTTTACCAAGAATAATCCTGTTTTTTCTTGACATGTCTTTTTCGATTTTGTGCTTGGGATAATGCCAGGGAGGCTTTTGAGGCGTTTGATATGGGTGTTACTATTGGAAATGCCATGGTAAACATCGGAAGCTTAGCAATTGAGGCCGATTGTTGTATCATGTAATTACGAGTTCAGTGAATTTAAACTTAAGAGCATTTAATTGCTTTCATCTTCTTGGTAAAGACATTTATCCTAGTGGGGTTTTTTTTTTTTTTTTTTGAAGTCATTATTCTAGTGTTTCATTTTGTGCACGAATCAAATCTCTTTTTTATTGTACATAGTCGTTTCTGATTTCATTGATACATTGAGATACCAAAAAGGTGGGATTCTTGTTTATTGATACAAAGCATCTTAGGAAAATTGAAGAGAGGATATCAGGATCTTCTATTATGCACACTGGAACAAACTGTAGAAAAAATAACGAGACGCTCGCGTACTACTCCGTCGGTCAATTTGGCCGGAATTGTTAAAACCATAAGTTATAGGACTAAATGTATTATTAAGGACTAACAGTATCAATTTTAGGACTATAAGTGAAACAAGTCCTAAATTTCAAGACTAAATATATAATTTTGTAGAATAAATTAAGCGTATGATGAAACCTAAGTTATAAGACGAAAGATATAATTTTGCCCAGGCTTTATCCAAGTTAGCATTCTCTATTTTGTTCTTCAAAAACTAAATGATCAAAAATAAGGGGAGGCAACCCATATGAAGAATAAGAAAGCTATTTCAGAAACAATCTTGATCACCCGTGCAACTACGTATATATTGACCAAAAGTGTACGTAGTTAGCTAGCTTTGCTGTAGTATGATCTTTTATTTAGAAAATATGAATATGCTAAACTTTTTCATCCCGTTCCTCTCAATTGGTTTAAAAACACCAAACAGAGAACATAAATCTTGAATTCAAATATGGATAAATTACGTTAAGTACCCCAATTTTTAGAGTATTTTATATTTTAGTACCTAACTTTTGTAAATATACGCTTTGGTATTCAACATTTATTATTTGTGCGTTGATGGTCCTTTTACACTATTCCCGCGGATTATTCTCCACTATTCCTCAAAATATTCTCAAATATTTCATAAAGATTCCACCAAAATAATGAAAAAACCACTAGCGCCCAAATGATAAAGGTTGTGTACCAAATAGTACATTTATAAAGATTAGGTACCAAAATACAAAACATCCTAAAAATTAAGATATTTAACGTAATTTACCCTTCAAATTTAATAAGTCGCATCAATATTCAACATTAATAACGTCCTACAATCACGAGACATCTAGTTAACAAGAATCACAACATATATCAAGAACCCCGCCCCCCCCCCCAACACACACACACGAAGAATCATACTTTTTACAGATTAAATAAGTAAACGAAAGGTCATTAATTCTAAATCTTGAAAAATACACTCTACATAACGTTTCCTTTTTATCCCTTCTTTTGGGATATTTGTATGCAAACCACAAGGGTGTACTATCCTAGAGAACAATGTAGTTTATCTCGTTCTCACTAGTGGTTGTAATTGAATGGGTTGGATTAAGTTTAAGTTGGATTGGATTGAAGATGAATTTCAAAAAATGAATTGAAAAAGGGTTGGATTGAAAATAGGATAGAGATGGGTTAGAGGTGGACTGTCAATGGGTATAATATGGTTCTTAATGGTTCAATGCTTGGTTGTCGAGTATTTAATCAAGGCAAAAAAAAAATCAAAATTACTAGTTCTTGTACTCTTTAAATGGTTCTAAAATACTGAAATGAATTGTAATTAAATAAAAAAAAACATATATTTTTTTTATTTATGGAATAACACATTTAGAACTCCAACATCAACTCATTATCAACCCATGATCAACCTATCTACAATCCAACATCAATATCAATCATATGACACCCAACCCAATCCAACCCACTTTAAAATATATTGTACCCAACTCAATCCAAAACTATGTAGGTTGGGTTTGGCTCATAGTTTCTAACTGTTGAAATTAATGTTTTGTTGATAAAATCTAGATAATTAAATTAGAAAATTCTATAAATAAATTATGAAGAAAAATCTCAAGAAAAAATCTAGATAATAAAATCTAAGCATTTAATTAGTCTCACAAAATCTAGATAATAACACAAATTGTGGTTATCATTTTGTTAGCATAAAAATCTTGTCAAACCGACTTTGTCAACCACTACTACAAAATCCTTACTCACATAATTAAAATCTTGTCCCATGAAGATAAGGGACAACATTTCTTTCTTCTAACCAATATACCATTGGGCCCTATATATACAAATTCTAGTTGAGAAATTTTGTCCTCAATAATCAAACCAATAAACTATTTTACTAAATATTACATCTCAAATTTCAACATTAACCCATTTAGCCACCTCTAGTTCTCATATATAGTTGGAGAATGAAAAATTATTATGAAGTACATATTTCATCAGATAATTATATAAAATATCTATGTTATTTTCATTCGTTCGTGCATACTTTGTCTTGGTCCCATATATAGTTGAGGGTTTTTAGTACGAGACACCCCTGTATTGATTCTAATTAAATTAAAAAAATTTGTGCAAAAAAAATTAGTAAAAGAAAACTTATGAAATGTGAAATTCATCAAAAAAGACCCTTCACCAACATTTTTAGTTACCACATGTCATTTCTGCATCTGGAATAGTGTTTTAGGACTGCAAAATCACCCTTTTAACCTTTTGAAAGTTGAACCCTCTATTTTGTATTTGTCTGTTGCCTCCATTTTGAGTCTCTGTTTCTAAAACACCACTACAAGCACCGCAACTAACGTGTCTTGCAAATCGAAAATAAATATTTGAAAATTTTTGAAGGTTAGGATTTGAATTCCAAATCGATTTTTCTCTCTTTCATTTTCTACAGGAATATTTTCGTGGAGAATGATCAGAGAAAATCAAAAAACTTGTTATTCTTCAAATTAGTGATAAGGGGTAAAATTGACAATTCATATTAAAATTTTCAGAAACCACCCCAGAGGGCAGTGTGCTAATTTTAAAAAATATAAGGATTTTAAGATTTTTTTTTTTCTAATATCGGGATTTTTATGCTAGGCTTTAACATGGGCGATTTTACGAATTTAACTCTATAGTTGAAGAAGGAAAAATTCTTACGAATTACATTTTTTGTCAGATTATACAAAATATCTATGTTATTTTCATTCGTTGGTTCTAAATTGAATTTCTTTTCTACCGTAAACTCGGGGATATCAATTGGATTTTGGATTTGGAGACAAAAGTTGACGGACGAAGACATTGACCCAACCCAAGTTGTCACTCTTACGAATTACATATTTTGTCAGATTATGCAAAATATATATGTTATTTTCATTCATTGGTTCTAAATTGAATTTCTTTTGTACCATAAACTCGGTGGTTTCAATTGGATTTTGGATTTGGAGACGGAGACAAAAGTTGATGGACGAAGACATTGATCCAACCCAAGTTGTCACTCTTAGAATGCGTTTACATTGGTTGGTTAGTAATGGTTAGGTTAGATATGGTCAATTGGTGGGTTTGGATGGTGGATATGTGATGTGGCCAAACCTGCCTTGGCCACGTACGCGCCTCCTCAGCTCACACGTCGGATCCGATTCAGCACATGCCGCCATCCTCCTGCTGCCACGTGTCAGACCTATCTCGATCAGGCCCCATGGTCTTTTTCTTGACGGCCTTGTTCGGCCAGAGCTCACCACATCTCCTCGATAAAATGACATGATCGATGTCGGCAACTCTTTATCCTCGGAGTCAATGCCTTGACACCCTCCTTAAGCAAGGAATGCACTTCACGCGCCCACAGCGCATCATGGGGAACGCCCGTCACCAGCAACGGGATTGGGCCAACCTAATTCTGGTCCGGCCCACCTATTTTTTATTATTATAAATAGTACGGCGATACTATTCATTGGGTAAGACACTTTTATCCATTGAGACACTGATTATTACTTGATTACTACTCGCCCTTTACCTGCCCGAATTCTGACTTGAGCGTCGGAGGGTCGCCCTTTACCTGCCCGAATTCTGACTTGAGCGTCGGAGGGTCTTCGCCGGAGACACATCCGGCTAGGCTCACGTGTGTTCCATCCTTGCAGAGTAGGACCCGACCAGCAATCAAACACCTTTGCTCGGAGTTTGAAAGGACTTTGGACATCCATCCTCAAACTTGTCCTTTACTCTGAGTGACGTGCTCTTCGGACCAAATCCGACCACATCAATATGGCTCCCATTTTTCATGTTTACTTTTATTTTGAAATAATAAGTTACCTGATGGTTGTCTACTATGTTCTACTACTTTGTGTTTGGTTAACAATTCTTTATTTGTTGAATGATTAATAGGACCTCAAATTCGTTTCACTACCTTACCTTGCGAATTGGAATAACATAGCACACAAAATTTGATTCTTCCATTAGTCTCTGTAGTGTCTGTACCAATTGGGCGTTCTCAGAGAACATATAGGAATTTCAAGCCGTAGAAAAAATTGCCCAAGCTGTTTACAACCGTACGACTATATTGTTCTCACCAAAAATACTGACGAAAATAAAAGGAAAAAAATAGAGTTAAAAAATCGAAGGCAAGAGTAATCAGAAAACAAGCATCACCCAAACTAAAAATCAAATTATTCAGGAAAAAAAAAGATATAAATCCCCCAAAATTGTTCTATTATTACCCGCCCATACTGATTACGATTTGTTTTCTCATCTGATTACTTGCCTGTATCGATTTGGAAGAAAGACTTTGTCGGATACTTTACTCGTTATGCGTGAAAAGAGGGAGGAAGTTTTGTTTGAGATCTGGTGAGTTATACGGCAGAAATTTTGAAACATTCAATTTTAGGGATGGCAATGGCAAATGATGTAAATAAGAGCAATTATTGGGTGACATGGTAAAAAAAACCTATTCCTGGTAGAATGGCAGATAAATAGACTGTCCAAAATTCGTTGGTTAGATAGACCCACGTTAAATGTCACAAACTCGGGCCCCTACGTTATCAGTGGGCTGCTTCTCTTTTGAAGTAAACAAAGTTTAACGGCAATCAAAATGGACTCAACCTATGTTAATTGCCCGAGTAAACGCGTCCTAAGGAAATACATTTTTTGTCAGATTATACAAAATATCTATGTTATTTTCATTCGTTAGTTATAAATTGAATTTCTTTTGTACCGTAAACTCGGGGGTATGTACAATTCCATATTTCAAGAGTCTTCAAGTAGCATGCACTTGAAGGGGTTTTTATAAATATCATCCTCTAAGTATGGAGTGTTTGAATTTTTATTTTTTATGTTTAATTTTCATCTTTTATTTTTCCAAAATTTTAATTTTAATTTTAATTTTAATCCAATTTTAGACTACTTTGATAGTTGAACTAGCGTGGCCAATTTTTCATGCCACGTGCTAATGTGACGATGATGTTTGAAATATTGGTACCTTGTGGGTAGTTCGGATTCTCTACATAAAACGTTGCTACATTTTCTCCTACACTCATCAATACACAGAATATGTATTAGTGAGCGGTTGAGATAAGGAAAGAAATTTTCTTATATCATAAAATTTTCTTTTTCCTTATCTCAACCGCTCACCAATATACGTGACGGGTATTAACGAGTATAGGAAGAAATATAGCACCATTTTATAATAGAGGGTCTGAACTACTTTGTGGGACCAGATGTTCATACAATATGCAAAACCTCATCACTTTTTTCCCCACCTCTCTCCCACCCCACCAACCGACCCCACCGCGTAAAAATCCCTGTACCCGAATAAAGATATAGTAGATAAACAAAATAGGCCCTCTTCATCAACTAAACCACCCTTTACAATATCCAACATCTCTCTAACTTAGTTAATCGGTTCCGTAAAATCATGGACGGCCTGCGCAAACTCGCAATGGCTTACTACGCAAGAGCGACGGCAGAGGAGAAACAATTGGCCAAGCGATTCTTCCAGTCACTGGACAGCAACGGGGACGGGCGAGTGAGCCTTGCGGAGTTCCGGCAGGCGTCCGGTTCCGGTTCCGGCCATATGTTCGCGCGTCTCGACGAAAATGGCGATGGGACCCTGGACTTCGCCGAGGTTCTGACCCTTTACTACCTGTTGCAAGTCCCCTCGCGCAGCTGCAACGCCTAATAAGTACTTCTATAGCACATTTTATTTTCATTTCAACATACAAGTATAGTTCACAATGGGTCAAAAAGTGACTTAGAAATCTTATAGAAGATCGCGGTGTAAAAACTAACTCAGCACATGTCCATCTGCTCTCTTTCTCAGTTTCTTGTATATAGCTAGACTGTACGGTGCAAAGTAACAAAAAATAACATCTAAGCTAGGACAAAACAAGGAAAACTTACATCATCTTCGAAAAAACTTAGCTCTTGATTTGTGAAGGATGCTTACATGCTTCAGCAATGGGAATCTGAGGTTCAGAAAAATGTCCGTCGAAAATACGATTAGCTACCCATTTATTTGCAGCTTCAGTATAGTGTATCCCATCCCAGCTGATATGCTCCAATGGGTTGCGGCAAGCAGACCCGTAAATCTCAGTTCCATTCACCGTCGCCTTCTCACCACAGTCGACCACCCCCAATCTCCCACAGCAATATCCGAGAGGATCGGGAAAACCTGAGATTTTGAGACACATCAAACGAATCATTTCATATATTTTCTTACAGGGGCGAAATGTGTAACTACGCATACTTACAGGGGAGGGTGCTGTAATTATTTCTTTACCTTGGTTCTTTCCCTGGCTGATTAAAGCATACTTAACAGAGTAGATGTCCACATAAACAAGCATTGCATCTCGGAGTTGGGTCCGTAATTTGGATATTTTCTCCTTGAGCTGCTTATTGAATTCTTGAGCCACCTCATTGTATGACTTAACACAACCACTTGGATCGGCATTATCTAGATCCGGTGAATGTTTGACAACAAAGAAAGGCAAACATCCAATTGGACCAGTATTGTGTATCCAAAATGTCCTTGCACCTAGTTCGTACAGTCGCTGAAGCCAAATGAGACCATTAAAATGAGAATACCGATAGCACCGAATAAAAATTAAAAGGTGAGTATTAAAGTCCCAAAAATAATGGTAATATTGGTAGTAATAATAAGGGTTAATTACACTTAGACCCCTCTACAGTAGCATAATTGCCAACTCCTTCCCTCAAACTTTCAAAATTACCAACACACCATTTAACAAACTGCCCCTTCTATTAGGGTTATCAATGGTAAATGATGAAATCACTAAAAAAATTTATGTATACTCCCTGCTTCATACCTAGTCCAATCGTCCTCATATTTTCTGGCTAAAATACCATTTGTAACATTTGAAACTTAGATGGGGTGTAAAAGTAATAATTGTATAGTTAAAAGGGAGTAAATGTAATAAAATACTGTTTCGATATTATAGAGGTTAATCTATATAGTTCAGGTACGACAGTAACACTTTCATTCCGTTAAACTTATGAAGTTCCAATTTTTACAAATTGTGCAATATAACTTTTATTTCAAAGAGGTTTGATGCAGGAAAGAATTTATTTTTTCATATTGTACTGCTATAACAGCGGCAAGTTGCTAACAAACCCGAACATGGTTAGTTGAAGAAATTTAGTTACCTCTAAAGCCACAGAAAACTGATCAATTATATGAGGAATATACGCCTTCACTTGTTCCTCTGTCATCGTGGTTAATCCAGCATGAAGATCATTCTGCCCGCTATCAATTGTGAATAGGGCTCTTGAAAAGCTTGCCGGTTTTGGCACTGATGTTTTAGAGCCATAATTCTTGGCTGAAAAAGGTCAAACAATTTAGCAACAGCCAAAGACATACTTATACCAGAAAATGTGCCGCAAGCATTACTGACCTTGGCCATGAGACTCAATACTGCGAGCTTTAAATTGCTCAAACTGAAAAAACTGTACATCAAGAGTGAGAGGATTGAAACCAGCACTGCACAATTTGGCATCGAGATGCTGAATGGTGGATCCACTTGCTGCGAAATTTGCTCCATGCGCAAAATTAGCTCCAATAGAATCAAGATATGCTACCAAGTATGGAAATCCAAGTTTTTCAGCTGCACAGATCAGTGGCAAGAAGAAGTACTGAGTCATTTGACATTGATACACAGAACGGTACTACAAAACATGGGGAAATTCAACTCCTGCTAATGATTTATAGGTTAATGCTAAAACTGATTAAGTTTGTCAAACAGGTGATATATTTCAACTGCCAGTATCTGATTAAGCTTGTTACGGCAACGATAATACCAACTAAAAGCATATAAACTTCAGGACAGGTCCATCTAATCGTTCTCACTTTAGTTTTATCTTTTCAAGAAAATATTGAAAGGCTCCAAGTTGGAATGGCATACAAAACTTCTTTCTTTTCCCTCTAAATTTCCACAGAAAACACCCTGTCCCGTATATAATTCTTGATAGCAATATGCACAAATACATTAAAAACCACCAGAAAATTGAGCAAACAAATCCCACTTCAGTTCATTTTCACTCACCAATGAAATCAATGATCAGACGGCCATCCGAGTACCGGCCAGAAGGTTTTCCGAAGAAGGTCTGCCCATTCGGAGACGGAACACGGCCAAATGTTGCCGAAACACTACCAGCATCAGAATTCGAATCTCCAAAGTTGTAGATTGAACTAAATCCACAGCCACTTCTTGACTGCCCATAAGCCACCCCACTTTGCTGCCCTCCAAATGCAAACAATAAATACACCGCCACTAAAACCACCCCAACTGCCACTGCTTCAATCCCCCTTTTAACAACGCAAGAACCCTTTAATCTCCCAATAATTCTACTGATTCTTCCCCAGTCCATTTTCTAATTTATAATACTTTTGGGGTATAGAGACATGAAACTACTGATTTAAAAAAAAAAAAAAAGGAAATTTTGAAGGGTTAAGTGAAGATTAGGGGTGGTTGGTGGGTAACCAAGTTTCAATCTCTGATGGGTTCTTGATTTAGTATATGTAGCAGAGATTAAGGGTCGTTTTGTATATGTATCGGTATTTAGAATTAATTATGCATTCACAGTTAAAAAGTATAAATCTTGACAAGTGGGTAGCTAAAACTTGCAATAAAAAAAAAAAAAGTACAATAACGCCATAGATGTATTTACCTGCTCCATTTCCAAGAATTGCAGTGTCCTGAAAAGCTTCCCGGGTGTCTGTAGATCATCAATATTCAATTTCGAGGGAGAAGGGAAGAAGCCCCTTCTTGAAAATTTTCAATAGCCTTTTCTTTACCAAAAAAACGAAAAAAAATAGCTTTTACTCTACAATTACAAAAGTAAAATAATGCACCTACAAACGAGCCGAGCCTACGAGCAAAGGGAGGAAAAAGGGCCGGAGCTCGGGCTCGAGTTTTGTCCGAACTTGAATCGATTCTTTTGACTTGAACTTATAATTTAACTTATAAATAAATTATGAACTAGAATTGAATTTAAATTCGAGTTTAAATTTTTTTGATTATTTTATTACATTTGAATTGTAAATTTGAGTTCGGATTCAAGTTCGAAAATAAAATCAACTATTAAAAAAATACTCGTAAACCTACAAATAAAAAAAAATAAATTTTTACCCATTTTGATGGTCCATAATGGCCAAAGGGATTGGACTCCGACCGATCGATCATCAAGTCCGACTTAATTCCATCAATCAACTTTTGTTTAGATTTTTAAGTTGGATACAGGGATGGAGTTAGGAGGCTAGGGCAATTGTCCCCTTCCCCCTAAGTTCATATTGAGCCAAAATTTAAATGTATTTTTATAAAAATTTTGAATTATCTTCCCCCCTAAATTAATATTTTTTAGAAATTTGACTTCGCATTCCCCCTCCAAAACAAAAATTATAATTCTTAGGTTGGATAAACTAACAGGTGTTTGGCTCAGTTTTATAATTTTTTCAAAACACTTCATAAAATCTTTGAAAGTTCGCTATATATTATGAAGTGCTTTTACTATCATTTCAAACGAAGAGCTTAGAAACTCTTATAATAATATCTTTACGAGTTTAGAAACTCTACTTGTAGAAAGTAAGATAACTTATTTTTAGCATCTTAATGACTTTCTTTGATTTTAGTCAAATTAATTATAAAATTATATATATCCTTACATCATGTCAGAAAGTGAACATGCGATTTTTTTTCAAATATATATATATATGTGTGTGTGTGTGTGTGTGTGTGTGTGTGGTATTGTTCTGATATAGAACTTGTGTATAAATGAAATGCAGATAATAATAGTAATAATATGCGAACCCTTTAAGAAAAATATGAAAAAAGCAAATACAAGTTCTGATGTAATATTTCAAAATACACAACAAAAATGTCAAAACAAAATAAGGATATATATATATATATATATATATATATATATATATATTAATTTAGAGAAACTGAATGTACAATGGATTAATGAAAATTGTACTAACCTAATTGCGGTTTGTAAGATTATGAAACGAATTCCATATGTCGAGTTTAGTACTCTAGATCAAACGAATGTGCATAGTTCGTTTAGTTTGATATTTATTCAATAGATACAAAATTTTACCACAATAATTTGATTAAAAAATAACAATACATGAATTAGTTTCTGCATTAGTGAAAAAAATAAAAATAAATTAACTCTTTTTATATTAGTGAAAATGTATGAAAATTTACATGTAAAATTTAGCTCGAATTAGACTTGAAGTGGGGAGACAGCACCCGCCAGCCCCCACTTAGCTCCGCCGCTGTTTGTGAAGAATTATTGCATGCTTCAGCAATGGGAACCTGAGGTTCAGAAAAATATCCATCGAAAATATGACTGGCAACCCAATTATTTGCAGCTTCAGTATAGTGTACCCCATCCCAACTGATATACGACGACGGGTTGATGCAAGCAGACCCATAAATCTCAGTTCCGTTCACCATCACCATCTTTGCACAGTCTACCAACCCCACTCTCCCACAGCAATATTCGAGAGGATTAGCGAATCCTGAGATGGTAAGACACGTGAAGAATCATTTCATATATTTTCATCAAAAATATATAGGAGTACCAACACATATAAGTTTATTCTGAAAAACTCAGCATGGAGTAAGCTAATTGCTGAAAGGACGAATTGCACCGCCCTCCTCTGTATATATATATAATAACATAAACCTCCCATCTTGGTTTCAAAATTATATTTACCCCTTCAACAACTGAAGCGTCATCAAAAGTGACAAAAATATAACAAGAAACTTTGACAGATTCGTCCATGTATACAAGAACAGTTTGGGAAATTTAAACGAATTTGAATGATGGCATCATTTATCTGTGCGTAATGAACAACAAAAAGGGGTAACTCTATGGTTTGACAATTTGCAGGGGAGATCTGTGTAATTAGACATACTTATAGGGGAGGGTGCGGTGCTGTAATTATTCCTTTATTAGATGGGGCAGTCACCTTGGTTCTTTCCCTGGCTGATTAAAGAATATTTAACAGAGTAGATGTCCACATAAATAAGCGTTGCGTCTTGGAGTTGGATCCGTAATTTGGATATTTTCTCCTTAAGCTGCTTATTGAATTCTTGAGCCACCTCATTATATGATTTAATACATCCACTTGGATCGGCATTGGTTGGGTCTGGTGGATGTTGGACAACAAAGAAAGGCAAACATCCAATTGGACCAGTATTGTGTATCCAAAATGCCCTTGCACCTAGCTCGTACAGTCGCTGAAGCCAAATGGGACCATTAAAATGAGTATACCAACAGCACTGGATAAAGCATAGGATTATAAAGTCTAATGATAATAATATTAGAAATACTAAAACGGGTTTATTACACTTAGACCCCCTTGAAGAATAGGGAAATTACCAAATCCTTCTCCTCAACCTTTCATAATTACCGCTAAACCATTTAACAAACTGCCACCTTCTGTCCAGGCTATAAACCGATAACAAACCAAACAATGTTTAGTTGAAGAAATTCAGTTACCTCTAAAGCTACAGAAAACTGATGAATTATATCAGGAATAGATGCCTTCACTTGTTCCTCTGTCATCGTGATTAATCCAGCGTGAAGATCATTCTGCCCACTATCAATTGTGAACAGGGCTCTTGAAAAACTTTCAGGTTTTGGCAACTGGGTTTTACATTCATAATCCTTGGCTGGAAAAGTTTTTAAGGAATTTAGCAATAGTATGATACATACATATTCTAGGAGACATGCAGCAAGCATTACTAACCTTGGCCATAAGACTCAATAACACGAGCTTTAAATTGCTCAAATTGCATGAGCTGTACATCAAGAGTGATAGGATCAAAACCTGCATCAAATAATCTGCCATCAAGAGTCCGAATGGTAGATCCACTTGCTGCAAAATTTGCTCCTTGTGCAAAATTTGCTCCAAGAGAATCAAGATATGCTATCAAGTACGGAAATCCCAGCTTTTCGGCTGCACAGGTTAGGTCAGAGAAGAAAATTATTTGACATTCACATGCACCATCAGACTAGAAAACAATGGGAATTCAACTCCTGCTGAAGATTTTGCACAAATGTTAAGAAACAACTATGAGGGTGTTCTGGTTACAAGTAAGCTTACAAGCTCCTCATAGCCAAACACCCTCGAAATGCTTACTTACTCTTGTTTGAAGCAAATTAGTCACCAGGAAAGTGGTTAACTCGATGCATGTTCAGGGTGGGGCTCTCGACAATTTCTCAATGATAACAGAAACACACAACCTATCCTAATCACCCGTATGTGAAAACGCTTAAGCATGTAGTTGATGCTGATAAGTTAATTCCAAAAATGACAGAGCTTGTCAAACAAATCCTAAATTTCAACTGCCAATATCAGGTCCATCTGCTTTGCAACTCATCTTCGTAAGCTTGTCAAAACAAACAACAAGTTTCAACTGAAACAGTACACACATTTCCAGGTATATTCAGAGGATTTTTCTTCCAGACGAAAAAGAAATCACAACATTTTAGTAGAACTCTTGTCCTATATATAATTCTTGAACAGCAATATGCACAAATACATTATAAACCGCCAGAAAATTGAGCAAACAAATCCCACTTCAGTTCATTTCACTCACCAATGAAATCAATTATCAGACGGCCATCCGAGTGCCGGCCGGAAGGTCTTCCGAAGAAGGTCTGCCCATTCGGAGACCCAACAAAGCCAAACGTTGCTGAAACACTACCAGTATCAGAATTTGAATCTCCAAAGTTGTAGATTGAACTAAATGCACAGCCACTTTTTGGCTGCCCAGAAGCCACCCCACTTTGCTGCCCACTAAATGCAAAAACCAAACACACAGCAACTAGAACCACCCTAACTGCGACTGCTTCAATCCCTCTTCTAACACCCCAAGAACCCTTTAATCTCCCAATAATTCTACTGATTCTTCCCCAGTCCATGTTCTAATTGATAATACTTTAGGAGTTTAGAGACATGAAACTACTGATAAAATTATAAAAACAAGAAATTTTGGAGGCTTAAGCAAAAATTAGGGTTGGTTGGTGGGTTCTCGATTTATATGTATCACAGATTAGGGGTTTCTTTATATGCGTATGCATTTAGAATAAAATACGCATTCACAGTTCTTAAAAAAAAAAATTATAAACCTTGACAAGTGGGCATCCAAAACTTGCAATAAAAAAGTGCAACAACGCCATAGATGTATATACCTGCTCTATTTTCAAGAATAGGAATCTCCTGAAAAGCTTTTCACGGGTCTTTAGATCATCAATTTTCAGTTTTGACTTTTGAGGGAGAAGTGGAGAAGCCCATTCTTGAAATTTTTCAACAACTTTTGACTCTGCAATTACAAAATCAAAACAATGCGCCCCTGAGTTAGAATTTTGTTGGTACTCTTTGTACTTTAAAACTGCAAAAATAATATAACGTACCCCTCAATTAGACATTAGCACTTTGAAGGATTTTTAGCTTGGAATTAGGATTTTTTTTAACTCTTACGTATGGAAAATTTACTATTACCTCCAAAGTATAGGATGACCAATGTTATGCCTAATGGATTTTTTTTAATGGTTTGAGTATTTTTGTTGGCAAAGTGATAGGTTTGTGCTAAATTTTTGTTTTGTTGTTGTTATTGTTCCCGTATAATTGAAAAAAGCCCCAAATTTATTTTAGGATTTTATGGCAATAGCCAATAAGGTATTTTTTTTTTAGGTGATTTCACTAATTATTGAGGCTTTTCACATTGTGATGGTTCGATTATCTATGAGCTATGATTATTTGGGGAATCAAATAAAAATAAAATACTTCTTCCATTACAATGATTTGAGTAAAACTAGAATAAAATTTTCATACTATGGCATATTGGAAACAAAGCTAACAACTAATGCTCACAACTAACATTTTATACAACAATCGTACAAAACTAACGACTATAAATGACTAGTTTGAAAAAAAAATAACATGCTTATTACAACAACCCTTTGAAATTTCTATAAAGTACAATGCACTGTCGTAAACTATGACAAATAATAACAAAGTCACATTTGAGGGCATGAGAGTCATTTTATTTTAAATAAAAAAAAGTACTTTCGACAGTTCATATTAATTGACTAATTAACGAGGTCCACAGAAGGTTGGAAAGTAGTACGCCCGGTTCACCAGGTTCTACCACTGCAGGGCTCAATCATGCTAGTTAGGCTATATGCTTAACATAGGCAAGTCGAATCTCTGATCGCTCTAGACAAAATTCTCGGTGTCGAGAGAGATTTGAGATTCCGTAAGTAACTCAGTGCCTAATGACCATTTGTCAACCTAACGGCATGTATAAAATATTAGACGGAACACAACGTTGAGAGAGTAATTGTAATTTTCCATATGGAGGGGACTGCTTTTCATAATTTTATCATACCTTAGGAATGATAACCATAATTTGCCTATATTTATATGAGTTAACTATTTTAACCTCTTACAACTTGTCTTTTTTTCTCGAGCGTAATTTGTACTGAAATATAATCAAAAGGTGGAAAATACCAAAAAATTCTAAATAAAAATACATTGTGCTATTTTTATAATTTTAGATAATATAATACCAGTAATCTTATCTTAAAAACGCAAGAGACAACTTACCCGTGGCGTCCCATATATATATATATATCTATATATGATGTGTCAGCTTGATTAAATGACTAAAAAGCCCCTGAACTGACCTGTCACAAATTCCAATAACTACCATTATTCCAGCTGCCGCAGTCTTTCCCTCCAGCTCCGCCTTTAAAATCAGTTTCAGCTCAAAAACGATAAACAGAACAAGAATTTTACTCAACTGAAAGATAAACAGAGAAAAAAAATATGAGCGATCAAGAAGCAAACTACCTCCAAGAACTCCTAGAAGACGAGAGCATCTGTAGGTCCATGCTCCACCTCTCCACCGCCGCCCACCACCCCTCCGCCTCCTTCGCCGCCGCCCACAACAGCTCCGCCAAACGACAGTCCCATTTCTCGCCATCGTCTTTTCAAGAACCCTCTCCCAAAAGGGCCGCTATCCATCCCCCTTCTTCCCCCTCCACCTCCACCGCCGCCGCCAATCATCCCCTCCTTGGCTTCACGAAACTCCCACTGCCGCAACCCTTTCCCGCCGCCATGCCGCCGCCGCAGGGCCATCTCTGCCGTACTTTCTCTGCGCCCATTTACTCTGCTGGAGCCCTCGTTGCTGCAGGGCCAAGTCCACAATTACAGGAATTTCCCACTTCTCCGGGCCCAATCTTGACCCAGCCACCGCAAGATTTCCCGAACAAAGATACTGTTCAAGACCCAACTCCATTTTCGCTCCACCGCACGGTTTCTGATCCCAGCCCTGTCTCCAACCGTCAGGTGGCGGCGGCTGGCGGCACGCCGCCGACGGGCCGACCACCGGCGAGAAGTCTTTCGAGGTCTCCGAGCTGCGGAGAGAGCCCTAGTACCAAAGTCGGTTGTTGTCAGAAGTATCTGTGAAATTCGTTGTTTTCTTTTATATATTTTTTATGGGTTTTTCTTGATTTAATTGCAGAGGCTGAAGAGAATGAAGGAGAGGATGAGAGAGATGAGCAAGTGGTGGAATGAAGTCGTGCTTGAAGGCGAGGAAGAAGATAGCGAACCTGAAAACTATACCACTGATAACACTCCAAAGGTCTAATTTCTATTTCATTTTTGTTTATTGTTTTCAAATTTCTATTTACAGTTAAGTTTCTTGGCATGTCATTGTGTTTAACTCTCTGATTATTTATTGAAATGTCTGCCTTGTTCCATATTTATTTGTTGGCGCATTGCGTTTTTGAAGTCTTTGTGGATGATTGTGTTATGACTTGCATACACAGAAGAATGCATAAGTCTCATCCATTTGAAATGCTCCTAATGTATTTTGATGAATCTTATTGTGTTAAACCCAATATCTGGTCATTGTTTGAAAAACCTGCCTGTATAATCGTTTTTTGAAGTCTTTGTCGATGATTATGGTATGGTCTGCATATACACAAAGAGTGCATAAATCATATCCAGTTGAAATGCTTCTAATGTATTTTGATTTTTTTTTTCTAATGTTTTTTGATGAATCTTATTGTGTTAAACACAATCTCTGATCATTGATTGAAAAGTCTGCCTACATAATTGTTTTTCAAAGTCTTTGTGGACGATTATGTTATGGTCTGCATATACTCAAGAATGCCCAAATGATATCGAGTTGAAATTATATCATTTTTTTTTTTCTGTTTATTTGAAAGGTAATTTGCTGTAATATTTCAGGATGAATCAGAGATTGAAATGGAGAATCCTTCTCAGGAAGCTGTTTGGGTGGAGAAGAATGGAGACTGCATTATACTCCATTTCAAGTGCCCTTGTGGGAATGGCTATCAGATTCTGCTCTCTGGCAAGAATTGTTACTACAAGTTGACGAACTTCTGAATCTGCAAAAGTCAAGCAATGTCAAATAAGCCCACTTCCATACATTCATGTTACGCGATCTTTACTCAAAGATTTCTAGAGATACCAGCTATTATAGATTAGTTTTCTCATCATATACACAAAGAGGGATACACAGTTGCTACTGTGAGACAGAGTTCTTAGGCTCTGCCGAGTTTGCTGTAATAGTCAATAAACAGTTCTCGTGTTTTTTTCTTCTTTTTCGCCACTGGTTATGAGCAGAAGTACATATTCCAATACTTAGTTCAGTTCTACTGTACGAAACTAAAATTGCAACTATAGAGATGTTGAAAATGTGATTGCAAGATGTTGCTTCTAACCTGTCTCGGGTTGATTGTTTCAAATGCTAATGAATGCCAAATTTAACATTGAAGAGATATCACCTGTGTTGGAAAACTGAGAGGTTACTTTCTCTTTATTTATTTTTGCACCTATGTTATCCACCTGATACCTTGATTGAAGGTTTCTGGTTGATTATGTAAAGTATATTGCAGTAGGAATGTTATAGTTTTCGGTTCTTGGAAAAGACGGAGAGGGGAACTTTTAACAGTGAAGCTGAGAGGCAATTTTAGCTTTAGAGTTGTGCAGAAAAGAGAAGCTTTGTGACCAATCTATAGGCAGCATTTAGGATATATCCATCTTCAACTTGATAAAATTAGACAAACAATTCTTGTTATCCTGGATAAAAGTTGACATTGGTGATCTTTTGTGTGACTTATATCTCACAGAATTTGATCTTCTGTATCATTTCATTAGTTAGATGCACTGTTTCTGCTGCTATGGCGCTTTCTTCCTTTAGCTGATGAGCCAAATCTGAGCTCGACTATGCGATCCGTTGCTTTGTGTATCGTATTAGCACTAAACTTTCTGGTGCTTTATTTGGTCATTATATTTTGGGTGGCATAATCATAGGCATGGCATTTGATGAAGTAAAACATTCCCGCTCAGGAAAGAAACACACAAGAGAATCAAACTAATGGAAAATTTAGTGTACATTGATTGAAAAGATTACACGCACACACACACACACAATGGACAAGGACACGAAGGATGTCCATTTATTTTCATACAGGAAAATGTGAAATAAGAAATGTTTAGTTATGCACAGACATTAGGATTGGCACATAGGTACTGGTCACAAGCCTTGTAGAGCCCCATAGACTGTTCTTTCCCGGCTTTCACCTCTTCGTCGTTGAGCTCAACGCTGGGTTTTGTGTGATACTCACTATTTAGCTTAACCACACAACCTCCATCACTGGTCTGCTCAAATTTGAGGTGATAACACACCTTCTCAAGCTTGTCAGCAAGTACTTCTCCTTCGATCAGAGTGTACTTGCACACAAAGTTGCTTTCATCAACCTCATCGACTCTGTGCTTGATGTACTGGAAGTGGGCACCTGACAAATCATACAGAATTCAATCATATAGTGATGAAGCAATAATGTAATCTATTTACTCAAAATAATATTTTTTTTCTCTATTTTATTTTAATTTTTTTGTAAATCACTAACCTTCGGGGAAGTTAATTTTCCATATGCTTCCGGCACGAAGGCCACCTCCTCCAACAACCTCTAGGCTCTTGATGGAGTCCATGAATTTCGGGACTTGTTCGTGTCCGTTGGTGATCAGAGCCTTGAACATTCTAGATGCGGAGGCCTGGCTCTTGTATTCTTGCAAAAAGCTCTTAACACCCATGTTTGCTGATCTTAATTGAGAAAAGGAAATTAATTGAACTTGTGCAAGAAAATGTATAAGAAGGTGATAAGAAAATAAGCTCGCAAGTGTGCTGAAAGCTGAAGCTGGCGATGTGTATTTATAGGCAGTTGTTCGGTGAACATGGCCAAAGATTTCAATATTCAAAGTAGTGCACTATTGAATGTCTGTTTCGTTTATGATCGTCCGTTGACTTTTCAAACTTCATCCATGACCACCGTAGCTAAAATATAGAGGGTGGCGATGTCATCAGTCAATTTCTAGAATTTCTCTTTTTCTGAAGCCGGCAACCGTTTATAAGGAATCAGTTACTTGACGAGTGATGACCAAAAGAGCCTGTTTGGATGATTTTTTTTTTTAAAAGTATTTGTCATGTTGCGTTTTATAGTAGATTGTATTTTTTTCTTTGAAGTTAAAAAATTTTGTATTTGAATGTAATAATTTAAAAGTACCTAAATATGTGCATATTTTTCTTTAAAAGATATTTTGGATAATTTTCAAAAAAAAAATTCACTTTAAAAATTCTTTTTCCAAACTTCTACTTTTTTAAGAAAAAGTCCAGCAAAGCACAATCAAACTAGCTCTAAGTTGTGTTGGTCATGCAACCGGGGGGGGGGGGGGGGGGGGGGGGAAGGACACTAGGGCTAAACAAATTTTCCCTATGAAATAGATTGGAAGAATATTTAGAGAAATTTAAGTATGGAGAAAGTTTAAATGTGAGTAAGGAAGTTGGGTTTGGAGTGGGAGGAAGTTTTTTCCTTGGACTAAAAGACTAGAAAACATGGAATATGGATTCATAAGTAAAATTATAATTAAAGACAAATTTAAGTGTTATAACAAAGGCCAACTGGTGATATAATTGGAACGACATTAATTTGCTATCATAATTACCCGATTAAATTTGGGGGCAATTTGCACTTTGCACTCTAAAAATAAGTAAAATGAACACTAAGCACTCTTAAATAAGAAAAATAGCACAATACACCCTCGAATTGATATACTTAAGACAGATTGCACCATCACCTATTTTTAGGCTGAAATACCATTAAAATGAAGGGTAAACAAGTCCATAGAAAAACGAAAAATAATCCCTTCTATATTTTATGGTGCAAAGTGTTCATTAATTATATTAGGTTAAAAAATGCAATTGATATAAATATATATATATATATATATACATGTTAACTTCAGAATAATTATTCTAATTTGAGTTTCTATAAATGGTCATTGAACTTTTTAGTGTTTACAAAAAAAAAAGTAAATAAATAAATAATGTTGGTGGCTTAATAAGAGTAATAGCTATTTATTCAAATTTAAGTCTAATATATATATATATATATATATATATACACACCCACACAATTGAAATCAAAACCTTATGTGCATTCTATATTTAAAAAATTGGAATTTGTCCTCTTGGATATATATATATTGTTTAAACACTACCCCACGAGGAATTTCAAAAAAAAAATGTAATATAGTTTTAAAGACATGTTTGAATATTTAAAAATTAAAGTTTTAGAATTTAAATTATTATTTTAGAAGTTATTATTGAATCACCTAAACTTTGATGATTAATTTTTATATTGTATTTCCATGATACAACAACATTCTATTTGTCGCGAAATATAAAAAATTAAATTAAGCATTTAATAGAATAAAATTAGGATAATTTTTTAAATTTCAAATATAAATTAATTTGCACTATACACCTTGAAAGTAAATTAATAAGTCATACTATCAAAATAAAATTTAAAGAAAAGGGGACGGGTCTTCTTTGGACAATTTTACCCATCATGTTAGTAGTATTTTAGTCAAATATAAATGAGGGCGCAATATATCGTAGTTATATCAATTTCAGGGTGCATTGTGCTATTTTTCTTATTTAAGGGTATAAAATACTCATTTTACTTATTTTTTAGGTGCAAAGTGCAAACTGCACTTAAATTTGTAATATTTGTTTCGACCTTTAAATTAGATTATTTAATAAATTTAACATCAATTTCAAAAGGCGATTTTAGTAAAAATGACAAAAAACTGCTATTGGTGAGGTAAAATGAGCTTATATATACAATCATTTGAGCATCCGGCATTATCATGCACATGTCACTTTTATCGTACCAAACATTAATTGTTTATTTATAACTAATAATCATTGCAGGTAGCTCCCGCATATATAGAATAATTTGAGCATTCGACATTATCATGCATATGCCACTTTTACCATACTAAACATTAATTGTTAATATTGAACTTTTTTCATATTTTCTTATCAGAAGATCACCATCATCACTTATAATATAATTAATTTATTGATTTAGAAATATTGCTATTTTTTCTATAAAAAATATATTTCTACAAAAAAATAATATATAATAAAATGAATAGACTTGTGTCAAATTGACCTTTTCAATTTGCCTCAATATTGTAATAAGAACTTGGGTAGTAGGTTTAATCATTTATATATATATATATATATATTTATTTATTTGTAAGTGGAAATGGGTTTAATCTACAAAATTACAATTTAACTAGATTTTTTTTGGGTATTATTACAATAATTGAAAGGTTAGAATTGGTACACACAAACTTAATATCAGAGCAACCTTTAATATAGAGAGATTTTCAATTTTATCCTCCACTTTAAACACAAAAATTGATTTCTTTTTTATAATAGTAGATATAATAGTAAAAATTTTGAAACAAGAATGAGTTATTTATAATTTCACTTAAATTTAGGAGAGATGGATACAATTATTATTATTTATATATATATATATATATCTAATACGCACGTATGCTCATACATTACAATCAAAATTCAAATCCTGAACCTAATCGAATCTTTTAAAAAATTCAAAATTCTTAATTCGGTCAAAATTAAAAATCACCGTCTCCTATATATATATATATATATATATATATATATATATATATTATAGTTGGGGGTTACACCGCACGAGGCGCAGTGCGTGGAGTATGATAATTGCGGCATGCTATGTAGGATATGGCTCTTATTTATTTGGATATTTGTTATTAGTCGTAAATGAGTGGACACGGAAATGTCCTTTTTATATACAATATTGAATCGGATCTATATATTATTAATGTTGTAAAAGTTCAAGAAGTAAAGACTACCTCTTGGCTTAGTACATAGTAAGCCCAACCTATACTATTAGTGATCAACTTGTACATTGTTTACAAAAAGAGGAAAACATTGACCCTACCTAGGCGATATATATGCGCGCATCTGCCGGTGGGTACGACGTACGTGGGGTTTTCTTATAATGTGTTCTACATTATTTCCCTCGGTAAATTATGATAAATGAAAGAAATTAAATATATAAATTATGATATTAAAGTGAGATTAAATAAGAGGAAATCTAGACCATGAGCATATAAACATTTTGATAAAAAAATACTTAATACAAATTATACACTTGAATCATATTCAATTAAGGGGTAAAAACACTTTACCCCCAACTATGCATGTGTTTTTGTTCATTCGTAAATGGAGGTGTGACTTTTTATTTGATGTTGATATTATATAAACTATAACAAAACATATATAAATATATAATTATCTCTGTACTCCTCAATAAATTATACTAAAATCAATAAATTAAAATATAAATTAGAATATTACAGTGATATTAAATAAAAGCAATAAAGCTTAAATCTGGAGCATGAATATATAAACATTTTAGAAGGAAAAAGTATAGAAATTATGTAATTGAATTATATTCAGTTAAAGAGGCAAAAGCTCTTTAAACCCGAACTATGCACTTGTTTGAAGCGCAAAAATTTCATTTGAAAAGGAGCATGTGACTTTTTATTCAATACTAATATTATATAAACTATATACATATTATATATATATATATATAATATTTGAACATATTCCGATGAACACATACACACATTAAGACACTCACCATGACAATTAAAATGTTGTATAATCATAACAACAGTAACAAATAAATTTCTTATCACAACCTGCAAATAGGGCTGTAAATGGATAATCGAAAATTCGTTTACCATTCGCATCCATATCCATTTATAAGGTATATTATCCGTATCCATGTAAAGCAGATATTATCTATATCCAATTATAAGTATCCAAATAATAAATAGATATAGATATGGTAATTGCCTATCCACTGAGTTTAATATCAACTCCAAATGTGTATTCGACGGATATATTCTTTTAATTATATTTGTTATTCGTATCTGATAAATAATATTAGAAAAAAATATATTATTATTATTATTATTATTAGTAGTAGTAGTAGTAGTAGTAGTGGTAGTAGTAGTAGTAGTGTGTATGTGTGTATATATTCTGATATCTTCTTATAAGTAAAATAAATGGAAAAAAAAATTCAATTGACTTATATTTCCATAATTTATAATGAAATAAAAATACAAGTAAATATAGTAACTTTACATATATTAATTAGCATTTAATATACTTATATATACAAAAATTTCAATTAGACTTATACAAATTTTACTTGATTTTTTAAATTTATATAAATAGATTTGGATAAGCGGATTTAAATATTCAATCAAATATTTGGATAAGTGTAAGCGAAAACGGATATCCGAATATTCATAATTTTGTCAGATTTTTAGAAATACTAAACGGATTCGAATATATCCGAATTCGCAAAATATTCATCGGATTCGAGTTCGGATATGAGGTTTTGAATAACCACCGGCTTCGGACGACACAGATACGAATATCAAAAAATTTAATCAAATATAAATTCAAATATTACATATTCGCTCTATTTAATATCTGTTTACACCTCTACATGCAAATATAACTTAAAGAAACCCGCGCCTGTCATGCACAATACTAGATATACTTCCTATATGTGAGCCCCACAGGAACAACTACAGGAAACATATCTTTAACTGGCATCACAAAAAGTCGTGTAACAACACCCACCTGCTACAGTCCAGCAATTATATATGTACATAAGTATGCAATAACATACACATGCTATTTGCCACAACGCTTCCGGTAGCTACAAGACACACACCACGCAAAGCCTGTAAAAACATAAACCAACACACCCGCATAAGACTACGGATCACTTCACCAACGAAGCAAACAATATTTGAAGATAGAATAAGCACACGAAAGGTACTCAATATAGTCTTATAAAACAAGGCCAAAATCTAGAGCCTCACCTACAAAGCAAAAGGTGCAATAAAACGGCTCGACGAAAAACATAACGTGGGCTTGTTTCTAGTCCTAACACACCTTGGCAGCTAAAGCAGTCTCATTTTTTGGGCCCAAGGAAGACAGGCCTGCCTTTCTACCCAATCAAAAAAAGAGAAACTATCCCAAGTAGGCCCTATCGGCTAAACCATTGAAGGAAAGACTCAATCGGTTGTTGCCACCTCTGCATAGTTATTGTAGCTCAAAGCTACAACTTAAACTATAATATATGCACGCACAAGTATAGATAGATAGATGTGTTTGTGTAGATCATGGTTCGCTGGAACAGCGAGAAATCGGCTGGAATGGCTCTCGCCGTTCATTGCTACGGTGGGCAATGGGCGCGGGTTTGACACGGAGTCGGAGAGGAGCAAAATCGGCCGAAACGCCGTTTTCGTCCGAGAAATAGGACCAGAACCCCGATTCGGAATGGGAATGGAACGTATATGGAGCAATTGCTAGGATAAGATTGAACGATTAGTTGGAGAAGACGAATTTCACAAAAACCAGTCAGCGGAGAAGACAAAAAGCAGAGAAGATGAATTGAGCCCTTAATTTTAATTAAGGTTTATGGGCCAAATTTAATTAGGTAAATTGATCCATTTCTCAAATCAAAAGTGGGCCCATTATTTCAAATTAGTGATTATGGGCTTCTATTTTATTATTTCAAACTTATAATAAATAATTTAAATTTATAAGTATTTTGAATATTTATTTATACTATTAGGTGTGACACACTCTATATTTGTGTAAAATAAAAATTAAATATAATTTAATCACATGTTTGATGAATTTATAATTTTATATATTATGAAAAATTAAAAAATGATTGAAAATTATATTTATATATTCTGAAAAACAAAAAAAAAATTGATTGAAAATTAAATTGAGTTTTATTATTAAATAAATAAATTAAAAGATAAAGATATGAGCGAAAATGGGGGGAAAAAAATAAAGAAAAATACAATGTTACGTTGAAAAAATATATGAGAGAGAAAAGGGAGAGAAAATAGGAGAAAGGAAAAAGAAAAAAAAAAGGCCAGACCACAGACACCAAACAGTTATTAGAGAGCGTTGGTGCTTTATAAAAAGATATATATTTAAAATTATAATATATTTGTTACTTGATTGAATATATTTTGTATTTTTTAAAAACTTTGTAATCTTTAAAAATTTTATTTATTTCATAATAAGTAATCTAGAAATAATATTATTTTTTTATAATAAGCTTGTTCTATTAGTTATAACTACATATTTAAAACTATAATATATTCTTTTAAATTATATCTTTTTTTTTCAAGATATTACAAAAAATTAAGTAATTTTGTGGATTTTTCGGCAGAATTCTCCCAAAATTAAGTAACTTCGGCAGAATGAGTTCGCGGAAAAATCCTTCACTGCTTTTCAATTTCGACGGCATTTTGGCGGGTTAATCTACCAATTTTTTTTTTTTAAATTAAATCAATGTTTGACAGAATTATCCATCAAAATTTAATTATTTTTCAGCAAAATTTATGCGGATTATTCCGCACGCGCCGAAATTAATCCATATTTTGCTATCACTAGAAGTTGAACCTCGCCTCTTGGTTGACAAACAAGTCTCTTGCTATTAGACTATCATCACTTTATTATCTTGTTTTCTTCTTTTTCTGTACTTAACATATATGTCTGAAATTATCACTTTAATAATTTTTGAAATATCATTACATCATTATTTACTTTTAGTTGCATTAAATTTAAGGTTAATTAAATTATCAAATTATTTATTTTAATTTACTATAATTTATAATGGATCATTGCATTCTTTTTTGATCAGAAGTAGTAGTAGTAGTAGTAGTAATAATAATAATAATAATAATAATAAATACACAAATATTATGTATGTAGCATACAATAATCAAAATAATAATAATAAGGTTAATATAAATATTTCTCCAACAATATATGTGTATATACACAAACATTATATAATATTTTTTATTTTTTTTAAATTTTTGATTCTTTTTACCAAAATTTGAAAATTTAAGATTTTTTAATTTTTGATAGAAAATTCTACTAAAATTCTGCTGAAATATTTTTTAATTTTTTTTAAAATTTTGGTGGAATTTTTCATCGAAATTCCGCCTAAAATTAAAAAATAAATATTCAAATATAAAAATATTTATTTTTTTATTTTTGGCTAAAAATTCTGCTACAGTTTTATTGAAAATTGAAAATTTAATATTTTTTATTTTTTTAAAAAGTTTTTGATGGATATTTTTGCTGAAATTCCTTTGAAATTTTAATTTTAAGATTTTTTTATTTTTTTTATTTTCGGTGAAAAATTCCGTTGAAAATTGAAAATTTAATATAAAAATATTTATTTTTTAATTTTCAAAGGAAAATTCTGTCGAAATTCTTCTGAAAACTATTCTACCAAAAATTGAAAAATTAAGATTTTTTTAATAAAAAATTCGGTGCAATTTTCCGTTGAAATTCCTCCAAAAATTTAAAAATAAATATTATTTATTTATTTTTTAATTTTCAGCTGAAAATTCAACTAAAAATTGAAAATTTATGTTTTTAAATTCCGCTGAAAAAATCCCCCGAAATTCCCATTTTTTCTTGTATTATCAATTAAATAATAAATTGAATATTTTACACTTTTTGGTCATCTTCATCTCATACTATTAATTATATTAATTGTTTATATTTAATATATATGGTTAAATCTTTATGATCACATTAAAAATTATGGAAGTTGGTTTCAAATAAAGATGAATGGAAAATTTAGTACATATTGATTGGAAACTTTACATAAAAAGCACAAACAATGAAATATAGCAGTCCAAGAAAACACGCACGCGCACACAAACACCTACTCGGCTGGACAAGAACAGGAATGATGCCGATTTATTTTCAAATCCGAAAAAAGTGAAATAGGGAGATATAACTAATTTAGGCGCAAACATTAGGATTGGCACAGAGGTACTCGTCACAAGCCTTGTAGAGGCCCAGAGACTGTTCTTTGCCGGCTTTCACCTCATCATCGTTAAGCTCAACACCATCCTTTGTGTGATATTCGCTGTCGAGCTTCACCACACACCCTCCATCACTCGTTGGCTCAAATTTGAGATGATAACACACCTTCTCAAGCTTGTCACCAACTACTGCTCCTTCTATCAGAGTGTACTTGCACACATAGTTGTTTTCGTCAACTTCATCCACTCTGTGCTTGATGTATTGGAAGTGGGCACCTGTTGAATCATGCAGAACTCGATCATGCAACGATAATGTAATCGATTTATCCAGAATAAATAATTTCTTTCTATTTTATTTATATTTTGTTGTAAATAACTAACCTTCGGGGAAGTTAATTTTCCATACGCTTCCGGCATGTAGGCCACCTCCTCCGACAATCTCGAGGCTCTTAATGGAGTCCATAAATTTCGGGACTTGTTCGTGTCCGTTGGTGATCAGAGCCTTGAACATGCTAGATGCAGAGGCCTTGCTCTTGTATTCTTGCAAGAAACTCTTCACACCCATGTTTGCTAGCTCTTAATCGAGATTGATTAGAGTTGTGCAGGAAAATATATAAGAAGGTGATAGGAAAATTAGCTTGCAAGTGTGCTGAAAGCTGAAGCTGATCATGGCAATATATAGAGAATGTTTAGGATTGGCAGGGCCAAACACTCCAATGTTCAGAGCGGATATCGTTGACTGCATGTCTTTTGTGATCATCTTCGGTTGATATTTCAACTTTTCCAAAATTCCGGAAACTAAGTTAATGTAGCATTGTTATTCACGTCTTAGTTTCTAGTTTCTAGACTTCAAACAGGCAACGGTTCAAACATTGTTATATGGTATTGGTATCTATCTCAAACCCAATTGAGCACGCACCAAGGGGTTTATGCTTATTGTGTAAGAAATATAAGAAATAATAATGTATAGTACGGAAAATTCTAGTCCAGATCCAGCTTAACCGAATCAGTGTTAATCATGTGACGAGTGTTTTATACTTGTCCTATAAATGATCGATAATTTAGGGAGAGTAACCAATCGTTTGGCAAGTGCAATACACTTGTCATATGATTTGTTGAGTTCGATCAAACCAGGTTCGAGTTAGAATTTTCCGTATAGTACTTATTCGATCCTGTGCGACATTTTAACTATGTTTAAAGTTAAATTATGATAAAATAACTATTTCTTTGAAAATAGATATGTCTATGTCGCTGAGTTGGTAAAAGGTTTATTTTACATTCTTACAGATTTATAGCATTCAAAATAATAATTAAAATATATTAATTTTTTTAAAAAAATCATAATCAAATGTTGCACCGACGATGGACCGCAAATTATGGGCGTCGGTGTCGCGTAGCCAAGAAATTGCCACAAATCATGTGACGAGTATTTTACACTTGTCCTATGAATGGTCGATAATTTAGGGAGAATAACCAATCATTTGACAAATGTAATACACTTGTTATATGATTTGTTAGGTTCGATCAAACCAAGTTCGGATTAGAATTTTTCATATAGTACTTAGCTAACGAATTCGATCCTGGGCGACATTTTAACTATGTTTAAAGTTAAATTATGATAAAATAATTATTTCTTTGAAAATAGATATGTCTATGTCGCTGAGTTGGTAAAAGATTTATTTTACATTCTTACAGATTTATAGCATTCAAAATAATAATTAAAATATATCAATTTTTTTTTAAAAAAAATCATAATCAAATGTTGCACCGAATATGGACCTGCAAATTATGGTCGCGTAGCCAAGAAATTGCCACAAACTTTCCGCGCCTGGAAAATTAATTTTGAGACACCGTTGTAGACTTGTAGTTGTGACAAATGCCAAAGCTTTAATTGATTTGTCTTCAATCAAGATATTTGACCAAAAACTTTCGGTAGCTGGGGCTCAGACCTTATCCTATTGAAATCTCATATTCGAATTCTTTTATCTCTTCTTTCTTTCGTATAAAAAATAAAAAAGATAGAGATTTGACCTAAAAAATAATAAAAATAAAAAAGAAATCTGTCCATAAATAGCTGGATAGAAAAGCAAGACTCTCCCATGCAACACCCGCACCTCCCAACCAACCACATATGCACATTTTACCTAATAATAATAATAATAATAATAATAATAATAATAATATCCAACAGATTAAGCCTTGCCTTGTATATAATTAAAACCTTTACATTACGTGAATAGTATTACTCCTACAATCATTGAAAAAAAAAAAAAAGAATGCGACTTGTTCTAAACATTTGCATTGCTGGAAACCTAATTTAAGAGATCGACCAATTGAAATATTATGCACAAGGAACAACTTTGGCATAATGAAAGAAATCGAATTAATTAAGAGAAATTCCTCTACTAGACCTTTTATTTAATCAAATGAGTTTTAGTCCTCAAGGTTTTTGTGGAATCTAATTTATAAAACACTGAGAATGCAGCTTGAGATGTTTTCATCGAACCGGTAATTTATTCGCAGGGGCAGAGCCAGAGGCCCCCCAAATTTGTACCGAGTTAAAATTCATTTTATTTTTTTAAAATTTAAAATTTTGTCTCCCTATACAAATCATAGAAATATTTTTAATATTTTATAAAAATTTGATCCCACCCCCTAAAATAAAAATTTTGACTCCTCCCCTATTTATCTACTATCTAATTTTAGTATAATACTACCAAGGATGGAACCAAGGAGCTGTTGGTTTAAGCAGTCGTTGTACTAAAGTTTATTTTATAAAGTATATATGTATTATATGTGTATTTTTTTTTTAATTTTTGAACCCAAGATGAAAAACTATCTTTTATATTTTATAAAAATTTAGTCTCATCCTTCAAATAAAAGTTTTTTTTTTGTCTCTTTGATTATGTACATACTATCACATTTATTTAGGTAATATTAATTATATTGGAAGAAACTGAATTCATGCTAAATTAGATATGGTCACCGCACAAAATTATTCCTGGACTTCCAATTTTTCTATTGGTGTAATTAAAGAAGAATTCTTTTGTTACAAGCTTTTTTTTTTTCATGTATAATAATGCAGGCAATCTACTTATACACGCACATTATTAGAATTTAAATTATTTACGACGACTCACCGTATTTTTTATAATAGAGTGCACGTCCACTAAATTAAGAGCCAAAAAAATCTTTTGTTGCAAGAGGATAAAATGGTTTGCTATTTGTTTATTTGTTGGATTTCTAATTGTATTGACGGGGTCCATTGTGGTAGCGGTCTCCTCCATACTTGCGAAGTCTTGTCATTGCCATGCTTAGTTCATACGTCTAAATCAAGAATTTTAAAATATGATAATTCAGTTCCAATTCTACTAAATTAACATTGGAGATTTCATTTGTGTGTGTGTGTGTGTGTTTTCATGTAACATGTATATTAGTCGATTAGTTGATGTTGGATGATTGCTAATTAATTATTGATAATATTCCTGATGTTGATGATGATATATGTAACCATTTTCGAATGCAAACATGGAACTTTGTCGCCTTGGGACTGACTAATTCCAAAAAGTATCATGCCGTCCATGACTAAGAGAGTCTTGTTACTTTACATGAGGGGTGGGGTCCATTTGACATATAGTTATTACTTTATAAATTCAATTTTTTTTTCACTATCCTAAAAAACAAAAAAAAGAACAATAAACTCAATTTTTTTTTGGTAATTTATTATTATGTAAACCCTAAACAATGACTATGATGTCTTGGCGTTCAAGACCCGCTACCAACCGACGATTAGAAGATCTATCTATCCATCTAATCAGTCTATTTATTTATTTATATTAATAGGTGAGACACTCTCGGTATGTGTATAAATTAAAAGATATTTAATTTAATTATATGTTTAAAATTTTAAATAACATAAAATTAAAAAAATAATTTTTTATTTGAATATATAATTAAACTATTTTTAATATATCTACCAAACTTGTGAGAGATAAAAAAAAATGATTAAATTATAGAATTAAAGAATTATAGATACTCGCGCGTAAGTATTTCTTCAGCTTATGAGGAAAATTCCACCCATTTTAATCATAATTTTGTAAAAACTAGTAATCCACTAGTAAAATGAACAGATATAATCTCACACATATAATGCTATACTTTTATAAATATTTCAAGTATAAATTAATCGTGATACTTTACAAAGAATATCTTAATAAATAATATTCAAATTTTAGTTAAAATAGAATTTTGTGATACTATAAAATATAAAAATAAGCGTTAGAAATATGCGAAACTATTGACTACCATCTCAAAATTAAAGTATCACAATATTAACTGAATTTGCGGCGCTTTTGTTGTTTTTTTTTAAAAATAGTCCTTTGTATATCATGTGTTAGTCAATCTTAATTGAATTTTTAACAGTTAGACGTAATTGTACATTAATTGACCAATGCATCAATCATTGAGAAAATGATATAATTTATATATTCACCATCTAATTAGCACTTAGTTACTATTTTAAAATATACAGCAATTCTATGGTAGTGTATTTTTTTTTATTTTTTTTATCAAAATTAACTTTATTTTGGGTCATTTATAGCTGAAAAAGCATATAGGTTTTCAATGTCTTCCACAAAATTAGCTCACTCATCCTTAGTGCCTGGATATAGGCTATTTACTCGAAAACGACGTATTCAATTATAAATCAATTTCATAATTAATTAATTAATGCTAGTTGGGAAAAATAGAAAATATGCATTACAGAACTCTCACTCGGGAATGAAGCACAAAATGGATTCAATTAAAAGGGAAAATTTAGTGTATATTGCTTGCAAAGTTTACATGGAAAGTACAAACAAATATATGGAACCATTAAAATGAAAACACACACACACACACACACACACACACACAAACACACTGAGCCGGACAAGGACAACCAAGGATGTCCATTTATTTTCAATCAGAAAAAGGCAAAACAGAACATGTCTAATTTAGGCGCAGACATTAGGATTGGCGCATAGGTACTCGTCACAAGCCTTGTAGAGCCCCAGAGACTGTTCTTTCCCGGCCTTCAGCTCATCGTCGTTAAGTTCAACACCAGGTTTTGTGTGATACTCGCTGTTGAGCTTCACCACACAACCTCCATCGCTGGTCGGCTCAAATTTGAGATAATAACACACCTTCTCAAGCTTGTCAGCAAGTACTTCTCCTTCGATCAGAGTGTAGTTGCATACAAAGTTGGCTTCATCGACCTCATCCACTCTGTGCTTGATGTACTGGAAGTGGGCACCTGACGGATCATGCAGATTATTAGACGACCGTCTCATTTAAAAGTTTAAGCCATTAGAAAGACGAGAGATATCGCATACTGAATACGTGAAAATTATGTGAAGATTGCCTACCTTCGGGGAAGTTAATTTTCCACACACTTCCGGCATGAAGGCCACCTCCTCCAACAATCTCTAGGCTCTTGATGGAGTCCATGAATTTCGGGACTTGTTCGTGTCCGTTGGTGATCAGAGCCTTGAACATTCTAGATGCAGAGGCCTTGCTCTTGTATTCTTGCAAAAAGCTCTTAACACCCATGTTTGCTGATCTTAATTGCGAAAAGGAAATTAATTGAACTTGTGCAAGAAAATGTATAAGCACTATTAAGAAGCTGACAGGAGAATAAGCTTGCAAGTGTGCTGAAAGCTGCAGCTGGCGATGTGTACTTATAAGCAGTTTTTAGGACTACGAATGCCAAAAACCCCAATATTCAAAGCGGACATTGTTGACTAAATAATTCCATTTTATCATCTATTGATTTTTCTAACCTTTCCCATTTCAGCGGATCACTATGCAAACGTTTCATTGTCATCGAGCCCACCACGTCCTATTTTCTAGTCGTCAAAAATAGGCAACTATTTAATAATTTATGCTGTATCCTATTCATGCACCAGATACCCTTTGCTAAAATATATACACCCAAATTTTGAGATAACAACAATTAAATAAAATATAAAGGTGTAAAATATATTATAAAAAAGCATTCCCTTCAGTATTACTGGAACAATCCATTCGAGATTTAATTAAATCCATCACAAAACATAGTTTGGTTACAATTTTTGTTGGCCACAACTCTGTTGTTATATGACTCAGCATTAATTGTTGTTTTAATTTTCTTTTAATAGATTTCAGTCGCAAACTCATCACAACTATCTTATATAGTAAAGGGGATGCTTTTTGATAATGATGAGTATAGAAGAAAATATAATATGATTGTGTAGGTATTTTTTTTTTTTGATGAATTAATATGCTGGTATAATAGAAGATTCAAATTGATATATATACACATGTACAATTATTATATACAATTCATATATAAAGCATGTAAACGTGTATATCTATCCATATGATGTACGTAGCTCACTGGGCATGACCGAGGAGGATTTGCAGCAGGTGGGGTAAGGGAGTGGGAATAGAGCATTTCGAATTTTCCATTAGACAACTATATAGCCATTTCTACTTCACTTAATTAATTAATATACACTACGTGTATTAGTGAGTATTAAAAATAAAAAAGAAAATATTTTTAAAAAAATCATATAATAAGTTTTTTCTTTTTTATTTTTATTTTAACCATTATATATATATATATAATATGTATTGATAAATATAATAAAAGATAAATGTACAATCATATCATAAAATATTCGAATAGGAGGATAGACGGAATTGCGGAGACATGGGGTTCAGTTAAGGGGATATTAAAAAAAATATTAATTGAGTGAAGGGTCAATTCGCCTATGACTGCTGATACTACGATAACGTTGGTCATTTTTAGAGTTATAAATTTCCATTCAAAACAGGCAACGCTGTTTACACTTTCACATTCCTTTACATGGAATCAATTTATAATGAATTATTTGATCAAAAAAGGGAACATAATTCAATTAATTATACCTGGAATTAATTATATTCCTTATAAAGAAAATAATAGATAATAATATTCCTCGCTATGAACTAATTTTTTGAATAAAAAAAAAATTCGTCACTGAAAATTAATTTTTGAACATTTCTGAAAGAAAAATTTGCCTTGATTGAAGGGAG
The DNA here is from genome assembly GCA_026212405.1 of Petrea volubilis. NCBI lineage: Eukaryota > Viridiplantae > Streptophyta > Magnoliopsida > Lamiales > Verbenaceae > Petrea > Petrea volubilis. The sequence continues at coordinate 18,177,878 of CM047884.1, forward strand.
TTGATGAGGAACAATCAATTAGAGCGGACATCTTACCAACCCGCTTGTATGGAGAAAGAAGACTTGCCGATAATTTTCATTAAAGGAAAATAGAATTTTATTTAGAACTTTCTAGAGTCAGTACCAAAAAAAAAAAAAAAAATGAAGAAGAAGAAAAAGAAAAGGGGAGAAAATTCGTATTAATGACAAAATGTATATATATATATACACATTCTTATAAATAACATGTATTAAGTAGTGATATCTTCCATGTTGTCAAAAAAAACTCATGAAATCGTTTTTCGATCCTAAAAGCCTATTGCTCCAATCTTTTATTCTAAAAGACCCACTACATTTGTGACAAAATTACTCTTGACCTTTGAAATTTAAATATTTAATTAATTATTATTTTTTTAACAGCAAATTTTCTCTAAGCTATTAAATAATTCCTTTGCGTCAACGATTATTTAATTAATTAGAATTTTTTTCAAAAGACAAGATATTTTTTGAATTTCTAGATGTACAAACATAATAAGTATTTTTGTTGAATTGGAATATATTTAAAACAAATATTTTAATTGTTAAAGTAAAATAAAATAAGCAAAAGTGTAATATCTTCATAAACTGATTTTTTTAAAAAGCAATATAAGAAAGTCAAGGGTGTTTTTGTCTAAAAAATGGGTAAAAATCAATGATTGGACTTTTCAAAATGAAAAATTGGTAGAATAGGTTTCTTAAATTAGGGGGCGTTTAGATAAAACTTTAGACGGTTTTTAGTTTTTTTTTTCCTAATTTTTATGCTAATACAAAATGGTTTAAATGCAACAACATTTAGTATTTTAAGGTATCACTATTCATAATGAGTGACAAATCTATGGTGATAATTTAATAACAAAAAAATTGTTTCTGTAAATTTGTAACAAAATTGTCCATGTGAGTAAGAGAGTGTGTGGCTGAGCTTATTTTAAAAAGCTTATAAGCTTGTAGAGCTTATAAGATATTTTTGGAGTTTATAAGCTCCTATATCTTATTTTAAAAATAAGTTCTTAAAGTGCTTGTATATTATAAGACATCGTAGCCTATAAGATATTTTTGGAGCTTATAAGTTATAATTTTGTTTGGTAAAAATTAGAGCTTATATGTTTTTTTAAGTGTAATGATGATCGAAAAAAATAAAGTAAAATTAATTTCTTGTTAATAAATATTTTTTGAGATAGTAGAAATGTATTATTGTAAACAAATAAATATATTTATGTTATTTTATCTTTAGCATTAGACAACTTATAAATTGTTTGAAAAAAAAAATAGGGGGAGTTTACTTTTTTTTTTTGGAGCTTATAAGCTCGTAGCAACTTATTTTCTAAGCTTATAAGATCTTTTACTAAAAAAATTATCAAACACTTTTAAGGATCTTATAAACTCCCAAACATATAATATGATATATGTTTTATATAAAATTTTTGGTTATGTAATTTGCATAATAGATCCGCGTCACGATCATCACGAGACAATATGATTAGCATATAATATGTTATATGTTTTATATAAAATTTTTGATATTCCGCTGCGTATACGTTCCGGGACCTATGTGAAACTCACACATACAATATATATGTTTATATATTAATCCATTAAAAGAAGAAAAACCAGAGGTAATCTAGCGAGAGAGAGAGAGAGAGAGAGAGAGAGAGAGAGAGAGAGAATTAGGACAACGGAGCGCCGGCGGCGAACGGCGGGGTCAATCCAGCATTCCCGGCGAACGAAGCGCAGCTCCACAAGTTCATGGCCCCGGTCTACCGCCCGCAGCCGCCTCCACGGCTGGGCCACCACCGCGGCTGCTGCTGCTCGTGCTGCCTCTGGACGACTGTCTCGATTCTCATCCTCCTCCTCATCGTCGCCATCGCCGGCGCGGTGTTCTACGTCCTCTACCGCCCCCACCGCCCCGCGTTCGCCGTGAACTCGCTCCAGCTCTCCAAATTCAATCTAACCGAAACGTCCCTGACCTCCGCCTTCAACTTCTCGGTCACCGCGCGCAATCCAAACAAGAAAATCAGCTTCACCTACGACCAAATCGCGGTGAAGATTCTCTCCGGCGACATCGATATCGGTGACGGGACCTTCCCGGGCTTCACTCAAGGCCGGAGAAACGCGACGACTCTGAGAGCCGTCGTATCTACCTCGAGGAACCCCACCGCCGACGGCGCCGACGTTTCGCCATTGAAATCGAGCTTCAGGAGCCGGAATCTGCCGCTGAAGATCCAGCTGGACACCAAAGTTAAGGTGAAGATTGGGAAAATCAACACGAAGAAGCTCAGAATTAGGGTTAAGTGCGACGGAATCAGGGTTTCAATCCCCGCCGGCAAAACGGCGACGTTGGCCACAACTTCGAAGGTGAAGTGCAAGGTCGATCCAAGGATCAAGATCATCAGATGGACTGTTTGATTCAGAGTTTCATGCTCTAGGTGTGATAATATTTTTAATAATTTTTTTTTCCCAAAAAAACATTTCGATTATCTTTTTTTTTTTTCGCAAATTCCGTTTTGGTCTTTTTTGGTTTTGTTTTTCTTTGTTATATGAGTGTTATTAGGTGGTATATAGGATTTTTAATTTTGCATTTGTGATATAGCTGCTTTTGTTTTTATAGGATTTTGTTAATTAATGTCAATTATTTAGTAATTGTCATTTAATTTAGTTCGATATTATTAATTTAGGCTCCAAAATAACTCTATAAAATAGAGTTATCAAAGTACTTTATAAAGTACTTTTATTTGAAGCAACTCTGGAGTAGCTTCTGAAAAAAGTTTTTTATAGCTTTTTTCCAAGCTTCTATTTTTTTTTCAAAAGTTTAGCCAAACACAAATTTTTTTTCTTTGAAGTGCTTTTTTTCAAAAAATAAGTGTATTTGATGAATCAAAAATAACATCTTGAATAGGATTCAAGTTTTGAATTTAATTGTTAAATTCGCAAATTAATTAAATTATGGGTCAATTTAAATTATTTTCGCATTTATTTATTCATGTGGATGAATGGGATGATCATGGAGCCTAGACCCCTTATGTTTAAGAAGTGAGGATAGTTCTTAGGAGAAGGACTTTTCAAAAAGGCAAGGAGCTTGGAGTAAGAAGCGTTCAAGACCCATGAATGTATGGGGATACATTTATGTAATAGATAGGATCTATTATGGTTTAATTCTCTTGCACACCCTAGATTGACCAATTGATCCATGATTGGCTCTCATGGATCGCATAGGACTCATGGCCCATGATCATCCACTTCAGGAGCATGCTAGGTTAATTTATTATGCTTTGTATTATCTATATGATACATGTGATGCATGTTAGATAATTAAGGCAAGATAATAAATTGAATGATGAGGTCTTGGTTATTACCTACAAGAAACCCTTACTTAAAATGTTTAAGTTATTTAATATTAAGTTAAAATGGGCAAACTTTAAAAGGAATTTTTAATGGCCCATGCCTTCCATCAATAGGCATCAACTTGTGATTGCTATCATGACTATTGCATTGTCTCATGAGTCGTGGAATGTAATAGTCGTTGAAAAGCTAAGATTGATGTCTAAGTAAAGAGTTACGTGTCTTTATTATCTTTATTATGACATGGTCTCATGAGTCGTGGCATGATCATAATTAAGGTAATGAAACTATAATTGATGGGTCCAACTTAACATCTAGTAGCATGGATGTCTCACGAATCGTGGGTCCATGTGAAAAGTGAGGCAAAATAAATCAAGAGTTGCATAGAGATGCAATTGGGAAGGTAGTTGCCTACCTTAAGATTATTATTGGATGTCTCACGAGTCGTGGGTCCAAGGATAATGCTTAAGGATCTTGATACCCATTAAAGAAGATATGTTTTCTTCGAATTCCTATGTGAGGGTCATAGGATTTGATAAAATAGTGGGAGGTAACTTATGATAGAAGACCATATCATATTTACATATTATTTTAATCGAATGAATGCTAAAAAGTTCTCCGCTTCTCTATGTGTAGATTAATTGATACTATCTGCAAAATGGCTAAAAACCCACTTCACTCAAACCTCGAAGATAATAAACTTACTGGCCAAAATTATGCTGATTGGCTAAGGAATCTCAAGATAGTCTTGGATTCAAAAGAAAGGACCCATGTCCTATTCGAGGATCCTCCACAGGATGTCCCAGACGATGCTCCTGAGGAGGAACGGGCAAGAGTTGCCAAGTGGAAATTTAATGACCTCAAAGTGAGGTGTTTGATGTTGGCAACAATGTCAAACGAGCTCCAAAAACAGCATGAGCATATGAAGCATGCCTCTGATATCTACAGGCGTTTATATGAGATCTATAAAACGTCATATAGATTTGAGCATTATGCTACATCACAAGAGCTGTTCAATATAAAAATGACTGAGAGGTCCAGTGTTCGCGATCACGGTATCAAAATGTTGGGTCTCATTGAAAAATTAACACAGATGAACGTGATCGTGGACCCTGAACTTCAAATAGATTTGATCTTGTAGTTTTTACCGAGCTCCTTCAGCCAATTTGTGGTCAACTTCAATATGCACGGTATGTATGTACCTATTGAAGAGTTGATTAACAAGTTGGTCACTGCAGAATCCACTATGAAAAAGGACAGGCTAGTGCTAATGGTTGCCTCCTCTTCTAAGACTGTAAAGTTAAAGAAAGGAAAGGGAAAGAGTTCCAATAAAGGCAAGAAACCGATGAAAGCAACTGGTGGGATCAAGAAAAAGGCGAAAGCCAAAAAGGCCAAAAACAGCAAGGCAGAGGATGTCTATTTTCACTGCAAGAAGCCAGGGCATTGGAAGAGGAACTGCAAGGAGTATCTTGCATCTCTCCAAAAGAATGGTATGTTTCTTGTTGAGGTTAATCTTTCGATTAACGCAAGGTCTTGGGTATTGGAAACCGGCTGTGTTGCTCATCTATGCAATGATTTGCAGGTAATGACAAGAACGCAGGAGCTAAGTGAAGGAGAGTATGTCCTAACGCTTGGAAATGGAGCAAGAGTTGCTGCTAAGGCAATAGGACTAGTTCACTTAGTTTTAAAAAATAGTAATAGGCTTATTTTGAATAATGTCCTTTATGTTCCTAGTTTAGTGAAAAAATTAATTTCCATTTCTGTACTTGATAATGAGGGTTTTGAATTCTCAATCAGAGGTGGAAATTTTTATTTAATAAAGAATAGTTCTTTTCTTTCACTTGGAACTCTCCAAAATGGACTTTATTTAACTAACACACCTAATACTATTCTAAATGTTCAACAAGAAAATAAATGTACACTACTAGAAAAACTATTTTTTGTGACCAATTTTGTGACCGATTTTGGCTTAAATCGGTCACAAAAACAGTTTTGTGGCCGAATCTATGACCGAATAAATCGGTCACAAAAACCTTGGTCACAGTTTTTTTGTGACTGAAGCTGTGACCGACTATTTTGTGATCGAATTTGTGACTGAAAGTTTAGTCACAGAAAAAATAATAGTGACTGAACGTTCGGTCACAAAATGAAGAGAATAGTGACCGAAATTTCGGTCACAATTTGATTCCATCTGTGACCGAAATTTCGGTCACTATTTATTTCATTTTGTGACCGAAATTTCGGTCACTATACCTTTCATTTTGTGACCAAAATTTCGGTCACAAAATTTTAATAAATCAATTTAAATTATATTTGTACTCACATCAACCCCACCCCACCCCACCCCACCACCCAAGCCCCCTTCCCCCACACCCCCTCCCTGGACCCCAACCCCAGTCCCACCCCCCTAGGACCCCACATGTTGAGCATGGAATAAATATTTCCTCTTGCACTTGATGTAGTTTGAACCCTTGACCTTTAGGTTGAGGTGAGGGTTTCAAACCACTACATCACCTATGCTCTTTGTGCATGAAATAATTTTTCTTATATTTAAATTATATTTGTGCGATATTCAAATTTTAAATTATCTAAATAAATTTCATTAAAATTTTATCAATTTTTGTAAATTTAGTAGTTTTACTAATTCTACATTTATCTTGACTTTATCAAAAATTTTGTTTTATTTCTGCATAAATTCTTATTTGTGAATTATCACGAAACCAAACTTTAGAGAAATATTTTCATATTTTTGGTTTGAGAGAAGAGATTTAGAGAAACATCTTATTTAAATTTTGTGTTTTGTGGAAAGTTTTTGAATTTTCAACTGAAACCAAACTCAATTCCACATCTAGGTTCGACTAATTATTCAATTTCCTTAATTTAATTGAACAATTACCCAATTTTTCTAATTCAATCAATTTGCTTAGATTAATGTTTTCTAATGTATTGATTATTAATTATCTAATTCAAACCAACTTAAATGTAAATGTTCCCACGTGATGTATTGAGGCAAGTAAATTGATACAATAAGCAATTGATATTGGTGTAGACCATTAGAATAAATGATTTGCTTTAAAAAATTACTATTCGAATAAAACACAATTCCTTATCTCAATGTCTTCATGGTTAAAAGAGGAAATCAAAATGAAGCTTTAGATTTATCATTAACTTAAAAATATATGATACATTGCAAATAAAAAAATATTAATAGAAAAATGACCTGATTACTCCAATTCCACAATTATATTAGGTTATTGTGACCGATTTTTTGGTCACAATTTCACTCAAAGAAGATAGGTTTTTGTGACCGATTGTTTGGTCACAATTTCACTTAAAATTAGATAGGTTTTTGTTACCGATTTTTCGGTCACAATTTGCCTCAAATTAGATAGGTTTTTGTGACCGATTTTTCGGTCACAATTTGCCTCAAATAAGATAGGATTTTGTGACCGATTTTCGGTCACAATTTTATCTAAAGAAGATAGGAACCAAAGTATTCGGTTTAAAAAAATTAAAGAACACATTTAACCGCACTTAATTGTGGAAAAGCCCACTTGATTTCTAGTCATGCCCGATAACCACTCCGGCACGACACTGTTGAGGCTTGTGAATAAAATTTTCGGCAGGATGAGAAACTATACATTTTAAGATGTAAAGGAGTAAGTTGTTCAAAATGGATATTATCCGTATTTGATTATAGATATCAATTATAAATGGATATTGATATGGTAATTAGATATTCTATCCATTTAATATCCGTTCCAAGTACATATCTATAATTTTGTTGTATTCGTTAATTATTCCAATAAACAATGTTTGCTAAAAAAAATATTGGATATTATATCTCTATAACTTACAAAAAAATGCAAAAAATATGTATGAAAAAAATATAGATGAGCTTTAGGTGTTACTAATAAAATGTATAATATCTATTTTTAGTGAAAATAATTGTCGAAAAAAATCACACATGATGAGTTGATAAGTATTTTTCATTTAATCTAGTTGCTATGAAATATGCTACACATGGCCTTTTAAATTTTTTCGCTAAATATTTCCACCAAAAATAGGCAAGAGGCTGGAAGGTGTAAAAATTTGCAGAATTTAGGAGGTAAATTGAAAAAAAAAAAGGTAAAATAAATTAGTGATGAAGCATATTCTAACATATCTACGACAAATAAATTTGTTAGTGATAGGTTTCTTGTAAACGAGAGAGGTCGCCACCGTCTCCGCCTCCGCCACGCCGCCGCCCTCCGTCCTTCGCCTCGGCCTCCACCACTGCTGCTGGGTGAGAAAAATAGATCGAGAGGGGCGAGAGAGAGATGTAGACGACAGAGAGAGATGTAGAGGGGGGGGGGGAGAGAGAGAGAGAGAAAAAGGAGGGGTGCGGGAGGTGGTGACAGTGTTTGGGGTAGGGGCTGGGGTGGGGTGGTTAAGTTAGGGTTTTATTTGAGAAGATGGTAATTTTTTCTCCAATGAAGGGTATTTTGGCTAATTCAATTTTATACATATTTTTTTATTTTTTAAATAAAAAACATTTCAAATATTCAAGGGGTAAAAATGATATTTTATTATTTCCGTCTATTTTATCAAAAAGTCCACAAAACTCAGGGGGTATCGATAATTTCTAATACATGGGAGTGCTATTTGTAATTTGACCTAAACTCAGGAATGATGGGAGTAATTATCCCTATTTTATATATCAAAATTATATATAATGCTTATATTTATAGGTTCTAATAATAATAATCTTGAAAAAATTTCGCCACGTCAATCAAATTTTTATCTCCATTCCTAAAAAGAAGCACACAAGCATTTCTATGTATTGATTTCAAGCTTACATATAAACGAACACACTGAGACGGACAAGAATGTCCATTTATTTTAACTTGGGAAAAAAAAAAAAAAAGAAGAAGCAGAAAACAAAGGACTCGATTGTTTATTCGCATGGACTAGACAGGCAGGTTTTCGGAATAACATGGCCAAAAATGTCTAATATTCAACGTAGTACAGTATTGACTAGTTTTTTTTTATTTATTTATTTTGGGTCATCGTCTGCTGCTTTGTCCAACTTTTTCCATTGCTAATGAACTTTATATAATTTAGAGGGTGTTTGGGATTGTTTTTATTTTTGAAAAAATTAAAGTTGTTGAAAAAGTTAAAAAAAAAATTAAATAGTAAAAGTTGGTGGTGTTTGAAAATAAAAGTGAGAATCAATTAAAAGTTGATAGTAAAAGTATAGAGTATTTGAAAATAAAAGTGAAAGAATCAGTTAAAGTTGATAATAAAAGTGTGGAGTGTTTTAAAACAAAAGTGAAAAACAATCAAAAGTTGATAGTTAACAGTTCAAAAAGTTCAATTTATTTACGAAAATATCAAGAAACACTTTTAAACCGATAGAAACAGCTTCCTCCTAGTCGTAGCTTTTTTTTCAACTTAATTTAAACAGAAGTTGTGTAACCAAACACTCAAAATAATTTTTTTTTTAAAGCTAAAAACAACAAAGTGATTTTTTAGCCAATTGCAAACACCAGTTCGGATCTTCTATTACATAATCATGTTACATCTTCTATTACACTCATTAATATACCCCACATGTATTGGTGAGCGATCGAGTTATGGAAAAAAAAACTGATAATATGAAAAAAAATCTAAAAATTCTCTTTCCTCATCTTGATCACTCATCAATACAAGTGACGTGTGTTGATGAGTGTAATAAAAGAATATGTAACACGATTATGCAATAGATCCGAACTATTGCAAACGCCCCCTAGTGTTGGCAATGTAATCAAGGGTGGTAGTCAATTAATTCTAAAGCTGGTTGAAGGCAACTATTTCATTGTTTTTTTATATTACTTTTAGTAATTAATCAACTAGTTATATGATGGACATATATTTGTTATATATGTTGTTGATATATTTATATTTAAACTTTATTTAATGAGAAAATATATAAGATATGATTAATAAAATATGGCTACAGAATATTTTTGAGACAGAAAATTATTTGAACTTCAAATTTTGATTTTTGGACACGCGCCATTAATTTTTGACACGTACTCGTTTAAATTTAAATTTTTTTTTCTTAATTTTAAAAAAATAAAATAATTATGTTATAATTAAATACAAGTCCATTTATTAAATTTCGACGCAGTATACCAGCATAAAAACACCGTCACGCCCTTATCCACCGTTGGCTCATTGTGACGAATTGTCAAAAGAAGCATCTATCTTGAACCAAAATACTTGACCATAAATATTTAAAAGTCCATTTTATACACTAAAAACTGCACACGCCTAAATGATAAATTAATTTCACTATAAAGCTGATTTATGTGACAGATTTTGTGTATAATAAATTTATTAATAAATATCTAATTATTTTTTAATTCTATTATTAAGACATCATAAATTTTCGATTAGTGAATGATGTATTTTTCTCTAGTTTTACCCACTTAGATGGAAAGAAAAAGAAAAGGAAAAAGAGACAAAAAAAAAAAGGACAAGAAAAAAAAGAGGACTTTCCAACATTTGAATTTTCCAACATTTGAATTCTAGAAGATAGAAACCACCATTTAAGTTAAAATCACATACTAAATTTAAGATAAATTTGCATTCATATCTTACAGGTAATATTTATTAACCACAAACAATCAGGGTAAACGTCTTCATTACTCAACAAACATGAGGGAAAATTCTTGCCCATGCACGATTTGATCGCATAATTGATCATTTTCTTCTAAATGTATATCAATTAATGTATATCTGTGTTACGTACGAAATCAATTTTAAATAAAAAAAAAAGATAGAAAAGCTACAATAAATCAACTTGTATATTGGTCGTTTTTGCTTTTTACAAACTAAACTTTATTTTTCCGCATTTTACCTCTCCAACTTCATGATTTTTACCCGTTACCACCTGAAGGCCTATTTTTTATTACCAAAAAAGGAAACATATAATTAAAAGTTTTGACTGTTATGTCAAAAACTGTCAAAATGATGTAATGCTTGATCATAATTATCTAATATGGTAATATTTAGCATTTTCCAATCCTTATGCAGTATACACTTCACAGTGGCACTCCTCAAAATTTGATTTGGTATACAATCTAGATAAACACATCATCAATTAATTATTATAACATGCCATATCTTATTCTCTCCATTTGTGCCTGGAAAACGTAAAAATATAGAAATTTAATATCCGTTGAAGCAAGAAAAAAACAAAAAATTATAGGCCCCGTGATCGGCAGGATTTGAACCTGCGCGGGCAGAGCCCACATGATTTCTAGTCATGCCCGATAACCACTCCGGCACGACCACAACTGATAATAGCATTTGTTACTATTATTTTAGTTATAATAAATATTTGATGGAATTCTTCAAATTAAAATAATTTGAATAAGAGATGAAATACAATTTGATATAGAAGATCTCATGTGTTACTCAAATGCAACTCCTTAAACAAGTTGATTTCTTGAACTTGTTTGAATAATTCCACATATAATTAGGAAAAAGATAGAAATCTAAAATTAGTAGAATTAGAGAATCTCCATTCAATAAAATGATTTTCCAAATTTGTGCAATTATCCATTTCCAAATTTGTGCAATTATCCATTTCCAATTTGAGCAATTTGCGTTGTCTTCATTCTTCAATATAATCGAGACATATTTGTACAATACAAGCATGTTGCAATTTTGAAAATGTGTAACAAACGTGGTTGGCAGTATTCGAACCTGTGCGGGCAAAGCCCACATGATTTCTAGTCATGCCCAATAACCACTCCGGCACGACCACTGTTGAGGCTTGTGAATAAAATTTTCAGCAGGATGAGAAACTATGCATTTTAAGATTTAAAGGTGTAAGCTGATGGTTAAAATTTGATTACCGTTTGCATTTGTATTCATTTATAGAGTAAAATATCAGTATTTGTTTAAAATGGATATTATCTGTATTTGATTATAGATATCAATTATAAATGGATATTGATACGGTAATTAGATATTCTATCCATTTAATATCCTTTCCAAATACGTATCCATGATTTTGTTGTATTCGTTAATTATTCCAACAAACAATTTTTGGAAAAAAAAATATATTGGATATCATATCTCTATAACTTACAAAAAAATGCAAAAAAAAAAGAAGTGTATATGAACTTTAGGTGTTATTAATAAAGTGTATAATATCTATTTTTAGCAAAAATAATTGCCGAAAAAAATCACACATGATGAGTTGTTAAGTATTTTTCATTTTATCTAGTTGCAATTAATGAAATATATTACATGTGGCGTTTTAGATTTTTTTCGCTAACTTTTTCCACCAAATAGGCAAGAGGCCGGAAGTTGTAAAAATTTGTGGAATTTAGGAGGTAAATTGCGAAAAAAACAAGGTATAACACAAAAATTGTCATAGTTCTCATGACAAAATGAGAGATGAACAGATGGAGGCTCATATTGACTCTAAAGACGGGGTTTTCCTCAATCACATAACTCAATTAGGGAACTAGCGCTGTTCGTGAACTGAGGAATGGAGTCTAAAACTAAGGAGACGTAGCTAGCTCAACATCAAGAAAGGAACTGGCCTCATGCTATAGTAGTCTTCTTTCGTCTACTTCATACTCTCATCTGACTGCTAATTGAAACCAAAAATGACTGTCTTTTTTCTCAATGGCAGTTTCTTGTGTAAGGAAAGGGATTCACGCGCTGGTTGACTTGATTGTTCGCCTTTTTCATTCGAGTTCTAAGCTTTCACTGCTTTTGGAGTGCGACCATCCCATCCTACATTGGTTTCAGGCGGGCTTCTGGCGAAAATCCCATATAGTGAACTAGGGTTATAACGTTTTTAATTTTTGGTTAACTAGATTTTGTAAAACATGTAAAAGTCAGATACTAAAATAATAAATAGTACAATAAATACTAAATAGGAAAGATGAATAGATTATGGTTTTGACATATTTATGTTACGAAGTCAATGACAACAAAGTGTTGATATGTCTGAGTGGTTTAGGGGACAGACTTGAAATCTGTCGGATTTTGCCCGTGCAGGTTCTAACTCTACTGTTGATGGTTTGAATTTCCTTCTCCGGTGGAGATTGTTTTTCCAAGTTAAAATTAATTCTCATATCTTTAATTATAAAAAGAAATAATAAAATTAAGAACTTATATTTGGCATTGTATTTTATTACCATTGAAATTAAACATTGATTTACTTTCGATCTGGCCATCCATATCAAATGTTGAGTTATCATTCTTGTATATATATTTTTTTCAATTTATAAAAGTACGCTTTTAGATTCTTATCTATTTTATACTATTTTAATGTTCTATAAAATAATTAATAAGAATAAGACATAATACTATAAGAATATCATTAAGAAATAATGGTGACAAGTTAAATAAAATTCTTGTCATTATGAAGAAATGCTATCAAATTTCAGCTAAGAATTAAAAATATAATAAATCAATGACTACGTCCTTCTCATATGATAGTTTCCTTCCAAACACTATTAATATCACTAAATTACACGAAATCACAAATGAGGCCCTGAGATTATTAATGTCATGGGTTTAATCGCCACGAGTGTGTGTCTGTTGTTCTACTTTAATAGTAGTTTACTCGTTTATTAACTATGAATTAGTCTCATTTGTGATTTGAATTATAACAGTTTAATTTGTGCTTCAACATGAAAGGAAAAAAAGTAGAGTCGATAACTATATGGTATACACGTTGTCGATAATGTAAATTACGAATAATAGGATCCAGTTTACAACTAAAAGTTATGTTATACGTGTTGTGGGTTCAATTCGCAACCTATGCTTGCCTTTTGTACTACTTTAATATTAATTTATTTATTTTTTTATTATAAACGTAGCCTGATTTGCGATTTGTATTATAATGAAATAATTTGATTTTTGTTTTACTATTATTAACACACCAGAAAAATAATCGAGTCAAGAATTCTATGCTATACACGATTACACGTGGTCAATTATGTCAATTACTAATGATGAAGACCAAACTTGCAACTAATAGTCATTTTTAGTCCAAATCTTTAGAAGTGTGCCATTTTCAGTCACAAACTTTGAAGGTTAAATTCCAAAATATCCCTTTGTATTTTGGTGAAACGGCTAAAAACCCTCTATAATCTTAAAATAGTTTAAAAACCCCCTACAATATGAAAAACTTAGTGCACTTACCCTCTTCGTCAATATAAACTTAACGGCAATAATTTTCATTCCAATACCCATTATGTCCTCTTACAAATAACCATTAGATCTTGCTTTGGAAAATGAATGGTCAAAATTGGTCTTTAAATATAAAATTAAAATATTAAATAAAAATTTTGACTTAAAAATATCTAATATATAAATATAGAGATATGTATACACAAGTCTCTAGCCCTCTCTCTTCCCCTTTCACACACAACACGCATCTCTCTCTCTCTCTCTCTCTCACTCACACACACACACAACACACATGTCTCTCTATTTTTCTGTCTCTCTCTCTCTCTCACACACACACACACCACCCCCTCTTTTATCTCTCTCATGTGTGTATACACACACACACACACACACACACACACACACATATATATATATATATATATAATTTGTCCAAATCTTTAGAAAGGTGCCAATTTTAGTCACAAACTTTAAAGGTTAAATTCCAAAACACCCCTATATATGTGTTTTTGTGAAATGACTTAAAACCCTTTGATGAGGCATAGATCGTCCCATATTGGCTGAAGACGAGGCGCTTGTGTGCTATAAAGGCCCAGACTCTCTCCTCCATTGCGAGGCGCCTTTTGGGACAAAAACCCTCGTGGTTTATGGGAACCGCTCATGGTATCCACGACAGGAGGGACAATACCTCGCAGGGGAGGCCATTGTGTAGAAGGTACGGCTATGGGCTCATCATCTGGCGCCGTCTATGGGGACGTGAGCCATGTGCTCCGCTCCCAAGCCCCTCGTCAAGGGGGCTTATGATGAGGCATAGATTGTCCCACATCGGCTGGAGATGAGGCGCTTGTGTGCTATAAAGGCCCAGGCCCTCTCCTCCATTGCGAGGCGCCTTTTGGGACAAAACACTCCTGTGGTTCAAGGAAAGCCCTCGGGGTATCCATAGTTGTACCTTCCACACAGTAGCCTCTCCTGTGAGATATTGTCCCTCCTGCCGTGAATACCCTGAGGGGTTCCCTTGAACTACGGGAGGATTTTGTCCCAAAGGGCGCCTCGTAATGGAGGAGAGGGTCTGGACCTTTATAGCATACAAGCGCTTCGTCTCCAGCCGATGTGGAACGATCTATGCCTCATTTCCCCCTATGATCAAAAAATAGCCTAAAAACCCACTATGTTACGAAAAAGTTGGCGCACTTGCCCTCTCCGTCAATATAAATTTAATCGCGTTAATTTTTATTTCACTACCCTTTATGTTGTCTTACAAATAACCATTAGATCTTACTTTCGAAAACAAACGGTCAAGATTGGTCTTTAAATATAAAAATAAAATATTAAGTAATAATTATGGCTAAAAAATATATAATATATTAATATTGAGATACATACACACAAGTATCTACCCCTCTCTCACACAAAACACACACGTAGGGGTGTAAATGGATTTTAAACGTAGTGGATATACAATATCCGATTAAATTTTTCAATATCTGTATCTGTATGCGAATGCGATGGATATTTAAAACCTCATATTCAAATTCGAATCTGACGGATATTTTATGGATTCGAATATATTTATATCCATTTAATATTTCTAAAATCAAACAAAATTATAAATATCCGAATATTCATTTTCGCTAACAATTATCTAAATATCCGATTGAATATCTAAATCCACTTCTCTGAATATATTAATTTATTTATATAAATTAAAAAATTAAATAAATTATATAACTTATTTAATGAACTTTTTATTTATATATATAAGTATAATTAATATATTTACTTATATTTCTATTTCTTTATAAATTAGATTTTTTTTTTATCTATTTTACTTATAAGAAGGGATTAACATATATGTATATATATATATATATATATATATATATATATATATATATATTACTAAGAAAAGAGAATATCCCGGATAATTACTAAGAAGTGGTGTATATATATATATATATATATTCTTGACTTATGAGTATCAACTTTTGGATAGTGAAGATAAGCTTTTGCTCGATAATGACGATACGTTATTTCATTTCATTTTTCTTCTAATTTTGGTGAAAAATCTATAAAACTTTTGCAAGATTAAATGACAGTTTCGGAGTCAGAAATTTTTGTTTGAGAGGCCAGGTCAAGTTCTTGTAACATATTAAAGACATTTTTATAACTTGAGGGCTAAAATTAAAAAAAAAATTAAAAATATGTATAAATTTTAGCTCAATATAAATTCAAAGCGGCGATCGCACCACCCTGTCTCCGGACTCCGTCACTCATATATTGGCATTTGGCACTAATTACCAATAAAAGAAAAAGAAGAAGTAACGCAATTAATTAACAGATAATCTTAAAGTTTGTACGTAATCCAACATATCTAAACACAAATTAAAAAATAAATAAGAAAGTCATGTGAGCCAATATTTATGTATAAATATACCTCAATGATCTCAGGATTATCTCCACCGTTGTCGGTCCCGCCGGAGATTCTACGGACGAGATTACGAATCGGGTCGAAAATGGATCGCCCGATATCATAATCGGAGCCTGGATCAACGTTTTTCGATTTTATTGCCAACTTAATGTTTTTGACGTGTTTCTTGAGTTGCCAATAGTTCACAAAAGCGTGTTTCCATTCTGGGATGAGCTGCGCCTCAAGCTCCTTCGAGAACTTCACCATGACGGGAGCGGCGGCTGAAGGTGGCGGAAATGATGGTTGCGGTGGTGGTGGAGAGAGGAAGAGTTGAGAGGCATCAGAGAATGGAAGTGGAACGAGTTATATATAATTGAATAGAACATTTGTAACCCAAAAAAAAAAAAAAAAGGAATAGTACATATCTTGATGACAAGTCTTTTTTTGTTGTCATTAGCTGCAATGCGATTTTTGTTGCAGTGCGAAAGTATGTTTCGAAAACGTGTTGCTTTTGCTATCGAAAACGTGTTGCTTTTGCTAACTTTGCTTTTCACTAAATTTGTTAAAGTCGTTCAAAAGTATCCATTATTAATTAAATTATATATATGAACGGATTTTTTAATTACTTTTAATGTATATATTAAGTTTTATTATAAATAAAAAATAATTTAACATAAAATAAAATCATATAGTAACAAGAAAGTAAGAAAGAGAAAATTCGACCAAAAAAAAAGGTAGATAAGGAAGAGATTATAGAAACTTAAACCAAAAAAATGTTAATAAATTATGGAGAATAAAAAAAGAAAGCAGAAAAAAAAGGAGAAAAGTGGAAAGTGGGTTGAAAAATATAAATGAGAGAGGAGAGAAAACGAAAATGAAAGAAAAGAGACACCAAAACTACAAAAAAAACTCTAAAAACAAATGTAGTAAATCCCTCTATTATAGAGACAATATAAACACTAGATAGATTTTATTGATCCAACATTTAAATTCAACGCTATATATATAAGTAGTGGACGTTGAATTTGGCACTATTGAAGTTTTGAATTCGAGTCATTTTTCAACCTCCTTCTTTCTTGGATGAGTATGTTGGCGTGTGTGTGCCAATTTCTAGTTGATATCTTTAACGTGTCTCGAGAGTCGTTATTCGTACACCAAAATTTTTATTGACACTTCACTCTCATTTTATATTATAGAATTGACCAAAATACTCATTTATTTTTAAATAAGATTAAAGAAACTTTACCCCTCAATGATAAGCTATGTATCATTCATCTCTATAAACTAACAAATATAACACTCATTATATATTTTGACAAAAATACCTTTAAACCTATGTAAATATATTTATATATATAGTACATAAAGTATTTAAATCAATTTATAATCTAAATTGAACTTTAAATTATATTTTAACTAAAACCAGGTTATTTACTTTTAAATGAAAAGTAAACTTTAAACTCTTTTAAATAAATATGTACAATTATGCTTTCATTAATTACTTAAATTTTTGAATTTTTCTACGACAAATTTAATTTACATAATCATTTTTTAAAGAATTTATATTTATTTAGATATATCACAAGTTAATATAATATAACAAACATATTTAAACTATTGTTAAAAATATTTATCCATTTTATTCAAAATAGTCGAAAGTTACTTGGGATTTAGACTTAATAAATTTATTTAGTTACAAGAATCGGAATATTGTTCCCGTGTTTCATTTTCAAGTATTATTATAATAATTTAGTAATTTTCTTTTTATTTCAATATACTTAAGCTATCAACTATTTTTGAAATTAAAATAGAAATTATTTTTATAACTAATAGAGGATTTGAGTTGAATTTGGCATGCTGAGTGCCAAACAAATTACTAAAATTATATAAATAGTAGTGATATTATGGCAATTTTGACTTCAATTTTAATTACTAAAATTTTGATTTCAATTTTAAAATAGTCCCTGTACTTTTAATTGACTTCAATTTCATTCTCAAACTCCAATTTTTTGGTCGTTCTAAAATATTGTATTTTTTTATTATCATAAATAAAATTCATTTTATGATTAGATAGGTAATGGAAAAGTTCATTTTTGTATTCACACAATAAATTCAATGACAACTCCAACCACTAATATGCACAATATCACACCGTGGCTTTGTTTCTTCCATTCTTCCTTTTTTTTTTTCTTTTCCTGCCATCTAAATTAAACCAAGTTGTTCCAACACCTTGACTGCTACCACTATTTATGAATTTTATTAAAAAAAGAAAAAGTGAGTAGAAAAATAAACTTTTTGGAATGAGAATCTAAAACTTAAAATCAATTTCTTATATGCAAATAGAAATTTCTGTTCTTTTTAAAGTTCAAAAGGGATATTGGTTTTCTTTTCTTTTTGATGTTTAGAAAAAACATTGAAGAAGGGTTTTAGAAGCTAAATTTGTTATTGATCCTATTGTATAAATTCTTTCTCGAGTCAATATCTTCTCATAAATGTATATGATTAAGTTTCCTAAAATACATGGACTATTCGGATTTTCTAGTACGTAATTTTTAAAGGAGGGGTGGGGGTGGGGGTGGGGGTGGGGGTGGGGTGGGGGAAGACTTCCTAATAATTTATTTAATTATTATAAAGGTATCAAATTATTTTTAAAAAACCCTCTAATTTGAAGGAAGACGCCACCAGAGGATGAACACAAGGATGAAATTGAGGCCAAAAACGATAGGAACTATTTTAACAGCTCTTTCCAGCCAAAAAAGTCACTGGAATTTACTACTTGAGAGCTCTTTCCGACCAAAATAAATGGGCATTTTGGTTGACTCCTCATAACAAATAACAAAATAAAGTGTTAATAACAATTTTCAAAGTGCTAATAATAATTCGCCGTATATATAAATTTTTGGAAGAAAGTAAAGGATATGATGCATGAGATGAATCTATTAATGGAGTTAATTTTGTCCAAACAATCATGACTAAATGTACTGAAATTAACGCCCCAAAATTAATTAATTTTTGGGCATTGTGGCGGACAGGACCACCCACTGACCGGAATCACGGCGGCGCTGCCTATTCGTGGCGGTCTTCCCCACAGGGCACAGGGTCTTTATTTTTTTCAGGTGAAAATGCATTTTCAACGCACAGCTTTAATTGATGCCCCAAAATGGATTTACATTTACACATCAAATATAATTATATTATGTTATGTTGATAATTAATGCCGTAAAATAGGGTCCAAAGTAGAAATTTCCAATTTGAACTTCTAATGTCTAATTGTTTCAAAAAAAAAAAATGTCCTACACTATCAAACTAGTGGATTTATTTATTTCAACTCAATTTATTCCATTTTATTTAATTTAAAAGATCTTCTTTTGCTTATTTTGATCATCATCATATCATAAAAAGAAGCCGTTGAGGATCCATACAAGAGTAAAGTTTTTTTTTTTTAAATTAAAAATACTCTTTGGGGAAATATATTTATATAATATCAATACTATCTTTTCACTATTATTATTTATACTATCTTTTAATTATGTTTAATATATTTATAGGTATACAAATGTTTATATTGTGTATATATATATAGTATATATAATATATATATTTGTATAGTATCAATACTATCTTTTAACTATTATTATTTATACTATCTTTTAATTATCTATATAATATACTTATAGGTATACATATGTCTATATAGTATATATATGTTCATATAGTATATAGAATATATATATTTATATAATATCAATGCTATCTTTTCACTATTATTATTTATACTATCTTTTAATTATGTTTAATATACTTATAGGTATACATATGTTTATATAGTATATATAATATATATGTTTGTATAGTATCAATACTATCTTTTAACTATTATTATTTATACTATCTTTTAAATATGTATATAATATATACTTATAGTTATACATATGTCTATGTCGTATATATATCTTCATATAGTATATAGAATATATATATTTATATAATATCAATACTATCTTTTAATTATGTATATAATATACTTATAGGTATACATATATCTATATAGTATATATATGTTCATATAGTATATAGAATATATATTTATATAATATCAATACTATCTTTTAACTATTATTATTTATACTATCTTTTAATTATGTATAGAATATACTTATAGGTATACATATGTCTATATAGTATATATTTTTTCATATAGGATATAGAAAATATATTTATATAATATCATTACTATCTTTTAACTATTATTATTTTTACTATCTTTTAATTATGTATATAATATACTTATAGGTATACATATGTCTATATAGTATATATATGTTCACATAGTATATAGAATATATTTATTTATATAATATCAATACTATCTTTTAGCATTGGCAGCGGCAGCGGTCCGGGGGGTGGTGACGGCGGGGCAGGCGGCGGCAGTCCAGGGCAGGCGGTGGCGACAGCGGGGCGGTCCGGCGGAATTCCGGCGGACACGATTCCACCAGATTTCCGTCGAATTTCCACCGGATTTAGCATTTTCCGACGAAAATTCTGCCGAATTTTCCCCGAATTTTGGCCTTTTTTCCTGTAGTGTTTGTTTTATTTTGATAACAATTCCTTTGTTTTGTTATGATAAAATAATTTGATTAGCACTTAAAATTATAATATAATAATTTAATATGTAACTGATGATTTATACAATCGAACCAGATGCATTCTTCCAAAAAAAGATGAGAGACTACAGGGTGCTTCGGATAAGTATACACATATTTCCTTTCTCTATGTGGGATTATATAATAAATCTAAAAGTGGCAAAATAGGTTAGGAGCTATGGATATTGGTTTGGATTGAGTTGGGTCTCATATCATTGATATTGATATTGTATTGTAGATGGGTTCATCATGCATTGCTAATAGGTTGATGTTGGATTGTAAATGGATTATCCCATAAACAAATATATATATATATGTATAATATTTGACTGTAATTTTTTTAATATTTTCGAACCATTACATGAACAGTAATTTTTTTTTTTGCCTTGATTAAATACAAAATAATCATGAATTGAGTCAATTAAGAACCATACCAAATGCATTTACAACCCACTTGCAACTCATTGTTAACCCATTTTTTGAAATTCATCTTTAACCCAACCCAATATGACCCAATCAAAATCTAATCCAACTCGCCCAATTGCCACCATTAAATACAACGATCTTTTCTTTAAAAAAAAAAATCCGATTTCAGACCTTTGTAAAGCTTTTCAATTTAATTCCATGGACTTGCTACAATTGCGTACATTACAGTTGATAAAGTAAAACAGTACTAAGGCTGAGGAGAAACGCATTAGGGATCAGATGGAAGAGGTGCGGATCCGGGAGGAAGTGTTTTGGCAAGAGCAGGGCAAGGCGGAATGGCTAAGAGATAGAGACAGAAATACTACGGATTTCCACTCTAGAGCTATTATTCGCAAGAGGACAAACCATATCTCAGGGTTGGAGAACGAAAGGTTACTCGAAGTCTCAAACAAATGTCCCCCCTCAAGTCCTTGAGGTCCGATGGTATGCGATCTCATTTTTTATCAAAAATGTTGGGCTATTGTTGGTCGCGATGTCATTTCGTGTGTTCTTGAGTTTTTGAATAATAATGACTTCTTGCATAAATGAATATTATGCATATTGTTCTTATTACAAAGAGTAAAAATCCATCACTTATTACCCAATTCCGGCCGATTAGTCTTTGTAATGTGGTGTGCAAATTGCATAAAAAGTTAAAAGTGGGTTGTTAAATACATGTGGGGGCTTGTGAAGGCCTTACCTAATATTAAGTAGTATTAACATACCTTCTTTTAGACGGTCCCGAGTGAGAAATGTCAAAAGAAAGAAAAAGGAAAAAAAAAACAATATTAAGTAAAATATAAATGAATGAATTGAAGGATATTTACATCAACTTACATTCTTTTGAGGGGATTAAATGTTACATTTAATGGGCAAAATGTATTTTAACCCTAAAATTTTCCCCAACATGTGAAGTACAAATTTATTTAGAATGGATTACAAGTTATCGTTCAACATATTAGTAGCTCTTATAAATCATCATTCGTAAAATGACAATTTTTGACCGTTCTAGAAAAAGTTAATATTATGCAAAATAAAATATACTACATTAATTCATATGACCGGTAACTATTTTTCAACATAATTGATTCGACCAAACCGAACCTTGACTAGTAGAACTTCATGGATACATAGTTCATCAAACTCAGAAAAACAATAAATGCATTTATAGTTGGTTTCGATTTGGATCATTAAATTGCGTTGTAACAATTCCAATTTCATTAATTTTTTCAAAACTGAACACCGATATACAATACATATTTACACATATATTCAATTAAAAAGCCACGAGAAAACCAACACTAAAACACCTGAGAAACTCTCGATTTAACTCTCTTTATCAAACGTTATGCATAATAGATCTTCAAATTCGGCTAAAAGATTCACAATGGTTTCAAAAACAAACATCATAGCCACCATCATAACATATCTAATAGTCAACGATGCGATCCTAGCTAATCAACGCATTCCAATCAGCCAAAACAACGGCAGCTGTAGGAGGGTCGCCTATAGAGGATTGTTCCAAGCTATCGGAAGAGAAATGTGCGTCTGTAGTTTTTGCTGCTATATGGGATGAAACCCAATATGTGCCGCGCGATTGTTGCCATACTTTATGGACTTATGATTGGCTTTGTCATCAAGAATTTTATAGGGGCATTAGGAAATCGCAGCAATGGAAGAATAAGCCTGACGATGAGATTTTGTACAGGGTTGGCGAAGTAGCTTGGCGATATTGTTATTCAGATTAGTGCCTGGCAAATCAATATATTTTAACTTGTTGATTACTCTTTGTATTAAACAGTTTGTTTACACTATAAGAAAATAAACAATAATTTTGTGGATTTTTTGGTAGAATTCTCCCAAAATTAAGTAATTTCAACAAAATGAATTCGCGGAAAAATCCTTCACCGTTTCTCAATTTCGACGGCAGTTTGGCGGATTAATCTGCCGAAATTTACTATTTTTTTAAATTAAATCAATTTTTGACAGAATTATCCACCAAAATTTAATTATTTTCAGAGAAATTTATGCGGACTATTCTACAAGCGCTGAATTAATCCATATTTTGCGGTCACTGGAAGTTGAACCTCGTCTCTTGCTATTGGGCTATCATCACTTTATTATCTTGTTTTCTTCTTTTTCTGTACTTAACATATATGTATGAAATTATCACTTTTAATAATTTTTAAAGTATCATTATATTATTATTTACTTTTAGTTGCATTAAATTTAAGGTTAAATTATCAAATCATTTATTTTAATTTACTATAATTTGTAATGGATCATTGCATTCTTTTCTGATCAGAAGTAGTAATAATAATAATAATAAGATTTATATAAACATTTTTCCAATTGTATATATATACATGTATATGCACAAATATTATATATGTAGCATACAATAATCAACATAATAATAATAAGGTTAATATAAATATTTCTCCAACAATAAATGTGTATATACACAAACATTATATAATATTTTTAATTTTTTTTTAAATTTTCGATTCTTTTTACCAAAATTTGAAAATTTAAGATTTTTTAATTTATTTTTAATTTTCAATAGAAAATTCTACTGAAATTCTGCTGAAATATTTTTTAATTTTTTTAAATTTTTGGTGAAATTTTTCATCGAAATTACCACCGAAAATTGTAAAATAAATATTTAAATATAAAATATTTATTTTTTAATTTTTGGCAAAAAATTTTGCTAAAATTTTGCTGAAAATTGAAAATTTAATATTTTTTATTTTTTTAAAAAGCTTTTGATGGATATTTTTGCTGAAATTCCTTCGAAATTTGAAAATTTAATTTTTTTTATTTTTTTATTTTCGGTGAAAAATTTCGTTGAAAATTGAAAAATTAATATAAAATTATATATTTTTTAATTTTCGATAGAAAATTCTGTTGAAATTCTTCTGAAAACTGAATTTTTAATATTTTTTTAATTTTTTTTAAATTTTTGACAAAACTTTTCGCTAAAATTCTACCAAAAATTGAAAAATTAAGATTTTTTTTTTAAAAAATTTGGTGGAATTTTCCGTTGAAATTTCTCCAAAAATTTAAAAATAAATATTATTTATTTATTTTTTAATTTTCAGCTGAAAATTCAGCTAAAATTTGAAAATTTATGTGTTTTTTTTAAATTTTGCTAAAAAAATCCCCCGAATTCCCATTTTTTCTTGTAGTATCAATTAAATAATAAATTGAAAGTTTTACACTTTTTGGTCATCTTCACCTCAGAATATTAGTTATATTAATTTTTTATGTTTAATACATATGATTAAATCTTTATGATCACATTAAAAATTATGAAACTTGATTTCCCGTAAAGATGAATGGAAAATTTAGTACATATTGATTGGAAAGTTTACATAAAAAGCACAAACAATGAAATAAAGCAGTCCAAGAAAACACGCAAGCGCACACACATGCCTACCGGGCTGGACAAGACCAGGAATGATGCCCATTTATTTTCAAATCCGAAAAAAGTGAAATAGGGAGATATAACTAATTTAGGCGCAAACATTAGGATTGGCACAGAGGTACTCGTCACAAGCCTTGTAGAGCCCCAGAGACTGTTCTTTGCCGGCTTTCACCTCATCATCGTTAAGCTCAACACCATCCTTTGTGTGATATTCGCTGTTGAGCTTCACCACACACCCTCCATCACTCGTTGGCTCAAATTTGAGATGATAACACACCTTCTCAAGCTTGTCACCAATTACTGCTCCTTCTATCAGAGTGTACTTGCACACATAGTTGTTTTCGTCAACTTCATCCACTCTGTGCTTGATGTATTGGAAGTGGGCACCTGTTGAATCATGCAGAACTCGATCATGCAACGATAATGTAATCGATTTATCCAGAATAAATAATTTCTTTCTATTTTATTTATATTTTGTTGTAAATTACTAACCTTCGGGGAAGTTAATTTTCCATACGCTTCCGGCATGTAGGCCACCTCCTCCGACAATCTCTAGGCTCTTAATGGAGTCCATAAATTTCGGGACTTGTTCGTGTCCGTTGGTGATCAGAGCCTTGAACATCCTAGATGCAGAGGCCTTGCTCTTGTATTCTTGCAAGAAACTCTTCACACCCATGTTTGCTCCTAATAGAGATCGATTAGAGTTGTGCAAGAAAATATATAAGAAGATGATAGGAAAATTAGCGTGCAAGTGTGCTGAAAGCTGAAGCTGATCATGGCAATTTATAGAGAATGTTTAGGATTGGCAGTGCCAAAAACTCCAATGTTCAGGGTAGATATCGTTGACTGCATGTCTTTTGTGATCATCTTCGGTTGATATTTCAACTTTTCCAAAATTCCGGAGACTAAGTTAATTTTGCATTGTTATTCAAGTCTTAGTTTCTAGTTTCTAGACTTCAAACAGGGAACGGTTCAAACATTGTTAGATGGTATTGGTATCTATCTGAATCCCAATTGAGCACACACCAAGGGGTTTATGCTTATTGTGTAAGAAATATAAGAAATAATCTATAGTATGAAAAATTCTAATCCAGACCCGACTTAATCGAATCAGTGTTAATCATGTGACGAGTATTTTACACTTGTCCTATGAATGGTCGATAATTTAGGGAGAATAACCAATCATTTGACAAATGTAATACACTTGTTATATGATTTGTTAGGTTCGATCAAACCAAGTTCGGATTAGAATTTTTCATATAGTACTTAGCTAACGAATTCGATCCTGGGCGACATTTTAACTATGTTTAAAGTTAAATTATGATAAAATAATTATTTCTTTGAAAATAGATATGTCTATGTCGCTGAGTTGGTAAAAGATTTATTTTACATTCTTACAGATTTATAGCATTCAAAATAATAATTAAAATATATCAATTTTTTTTAAAAAAAAATCATAATCAAATGTTGCACCGAATATGGACCTGCAAATTATGGTCGCGTAGCCAAGAAATTGCCACAAACTTTCCGCGCCTGGAAAATTAATTTTGAGACACCGTTGTAGACTTGTAGTTGTGACAAATGCCAAAGCTTTAATTGATTTGTCTTCAATCAAGACATTTGACCAAAAACTTTCGGTTGCTGGGGCTCAGACCTTATCCTATTGAAATCTTATATTAGAATTCTTTTATCTCTTCTCTCGTTTTTTGGGGTAAAGTGTATGTGGATGATGATTGATATTTATGAAGTATTTTGTATAAAAAAAAACAAAACAGAGATTTGACCCAAAAAATAATGAAAATAAAAAAGAAATCTGTTCATAAATTGCTGAAATGAGCATCGACCCTGGCTGGATAGAAAAGCAAGACTCTCCCATGCAACACCCGCACCTCCCAACCAACCACATATGCACATTTTACCTAATAATAATAATAATAATAATAATAATAATAATAATAATAATAATAATATCCAACAGATTAAGCCTTGCCTTGAATATAATTAAAAGCTTTACATTACGTGAATAGTATTACTCCTACAATCATTGGAAAAAAATAAAAAAGAATGCGACTTGTTCTAAACATTTGCATTACTGGAAACCTAATTTAAGAGATCGACCAATTGAAAGATTATGCACAAGGAACAACTTTGGCATAATGAAAGAAATCGAATTAATTAAGAGAAATTCCTCTACTAGACCTTTTATTTAATCAAATGGAGTTTTAGTCCTCAAGGTTTTTGTGGAATCTAATTTATAAAATACTGAGAATGCAGCTTGAGATGTTTTCATCGAACCGGTAATTTATTCGCAGGGGCAGAGCCAGAGGCCCCCCAAATTTGTATCGAATTAAAATTCATTTTATTTTTTTAAAATTTAAAATTTTGTCTCCCTATACAGATCATAGAAATATTTTTAATATTTTATAAAAATTTGATCCCACCCCCTAAAATAAAAATTTTGACTCCTCCCCTATTTATCTACTATCTAATTTTAGTATAATACTACCAAGGATGGAACCAAGGAGCTGTTGGTTTAAGCAGTCGTTGTACTAAAGTTTATTTTATAAGGTATATATGTATTATATGTGTATTTTTTTTTTTTTAATTTTTGAACCCAAGATGAAAAACTATCTTTTATATTTTATAAAAATTTAGTCTCATCCTTCAAATAAAAGTTTTTTTTTTGTCTCCTTGATTATGTACATACTATCACATTTATTTAGGTATATAAATTCTATTGGAAGCAACTGAATTCTTGCTAAATTAGATATGGTCACCGCACAAAATTATTCCTGGACGTCCAATTTTCTATTGGCGTAATTAAAGAAGAATTCTTTTGTTACAAGCTTTTTTTTTCATGTATAATAATGCACGCAATCTACTTATACACGTACATTATTAGAATTTAAATTATTTACGACGACTCACCGTATTTTTTATAGTAGAGTGCACGTCCACTAAATTAAGAGCCAAAAAAAATCTTTTGTTGCAAGAGGATAAAATGGTTTGCTATTTGTTTATTTGTTGGATTTCTAATTGTATTGACGGGGTCCATTGTGGTAGCGGTCTCCTCCATACTTGCGAAGTCTTGTCATTGCCATGCTTAGTTCATACGTCTAAATCAAGATTTTTAAAATCTGATAATTCAATTCCAATTCTACTAAATTAACATTGGAGGTTTCATTTGTGTGTGTGTGTGTGTGTTTTCATGTAACATGTATATTAGTTAATTAACATTTCGAATGCAAACATGGAACTTTGTCGCCTTCGGACTCACTAATTCCAAAAAATATCATGCCGTCCATGACTAAGAGAGTCATGTATATAAGGGGTGGGGTCCATTTGACATATAGTTATTACTTTATAAATTCAATTTTTTTTCACTATCCAAAAAAAAAAAAAAAAAAGAACTATAAACTCAATTTTTTTTTGGTAATTTATTATTTATGTAAACCCTAAACAATGACTGACTATGATGTCTTGACGTTCAAGACCCGCTACCAACCGACGATTAGAAGATCTATCTATCCATCTAATCAGTCTAATTATTTATTTATATTAATAGGTAAGACACTTTCGATATGTGTATAAATTAAAAAACATATAATTTAATTATATGTTTAAAATTTTGAATAATATAAAATTAAAAAAATAATTTTTTATTTGAGTATATAATTAAACTATTTTAAATATATTTACTAAACTTGTGAAAGATAAAAAAATGATTAAATTATAGAATTAAAAAAAAGTAAGAATAGAGGAGAAGTAAATTGAAGAAGTGATTGTGGTTGGGGGTGGGCGACTTATCTAATCAAAGACACCAATTAATTATTAAAAAGTACCAAATATTACATAAAGAATTATAGATATTCGTGCGTAAGTATTTCTTCAGCTTATGAGGAAAATTCCACCCATTTTAATCATAATTTTGTTAAAACTAGTAATCCACTAGTAAAATGAACAGAAATAATTTCACACATATAATGTTATACTTTTATAAATATTTCAAGTATAAATTAATCATGATACTTTACAAAAAATATCTTAATAAATAATATTCAAATTTTAGTTAAAATAGAATTTTGCGATACTATAAAATATAAAAATAGGCTATTACAGCGTTAGAAATATGCGAAACTATCGACTACCATGTCAAAATTAAAGTATCACAATATTAACTTAATTTGCGGCGCTTTTGTTGTTGTTTTTTTTAAATAGTCCTTTGTATATCATGTGTTAGTCAATCTTAATTGAATTTTTAACAGTTAGACGTAATTGTACATTAATTGACCAATGCATCAATCGTTGAGAAAATGATATAATTTCTTGCTAGTGTAATATATTCACCATCTAATTAGCACTTAGTTACTATTTTAAAATATACAACAATTCTATGGTAGTGTATTTTTTTTTTTTTATCAAATTTATGACAGCGTAATTCGATGAAATTAGATTTAACCAAGAATTTCCCGGCGCCTAACTTTATTTTGGGTGATTTATAGCTGAAAAAGCATATAGGTATTCAATGTCTTCCAAAAAATTGGCTCACTCATCCTTAGTGCCGGGATATAGGCTATTTACTCGCAAACCACATATTCAATTATATATCAATTTCATAATTAATTGATACTAGTTGGGCAAAAATAGAAAATATGCATTACAGAACTCTCACTCGGGAATGAAGCACAAAATGTATTCAATTAAAAGGGAAAATTTAGTGTATATTGCTTGCAAAGTTTACATGGAAAGTACAAACAAATATATGGAACCATTAAAATGAAAACACACGCACACACACAAACACACTGATCCGGACAAGGACAACCAAGGATGTCCATTTATTTTCAATCAGAAAAAAGCAAAACAGAACATGTCTAATTTAGGCGCAGACATTAGGATTGGCGCATAGGTACTCGTCACAAGCCTTGTAGAGCCCCAGAGACTGTTCTTTCCCGGCCTTCAGCTCATCGTCGTTAAGTTCAACACCAGGTCTTGTGTGATACTCGCTGTTGAGCTTCACCACACAACCTCCATCGCTGGTCGGCTCAAATTTGAGATAATAACACACCTTCTCAAGCTTGTCAGCAAGTACTTCTCCTTCGATCAGAGTGTAGTTGCATACAAAGTTGGCTTCATCGACCTCATCCACTCTGTGCTTGATGTACTGGAAGTGGGCACCTGACAGATCATACGTATTATTAGATGACCGTCTTATTTAAAAGTTTAAGCCATTAGAAAGACAAGAGATGTCGTGTACTGAATACGTGAAATTACGTGAAGATTGCTTACCTTCGGGGAAGTTAATTTTCCACACACTTCCGGCATGAAGGCCACCTCCTCCAACAATCTCTAGGCTCTTGATGGAGTCCATGAATTTCGGGACTTGTTCGTGTCCGTTGGTGATCAAAGCCTTGAACATTCTAGATGCAGAGGCCTTGCTCTTGTATTCTTGCAAAAAGCTCTTCACACCCATGTTTGCTGATCTTAATTGCGAAAAGGAAATTAATTGAACTTGTGCAAGAGAATGTATAAGAAGCTGACTGGAGAATAAGCTTGCAAGTGTGCTGAAAGCTGAAGCTGGCGATGTGTACTTATAAGCAGTTTTTAGGACTACGAATGCCAAAAACCCCAATATTCAAAGCGGACATTGTTGACTAAATAAATTCCATTTTATCATCTATTGACTTTTCCAACCTTTTCCATTTCAGCGGATAACTATGCAAACGTTTCATTGTCAACGAGCCTACCACGTCCTATTTTCTAGTCGTAAAAAATAGGCATCTATTTAATAATTTACGCTGTATCCTATTCACGCACCAGATACCCTTTGCTAAAATACATACACCCTGAGTTATTAGATAACAACAATTAAATAAAATATAAAGGTGTAAAATATATACATAAGAAAGCGTCCCCTTCAGTATTATCGGAACGATCCATTTGAGATTTAATTAAACCCATCACAAAACATAATTTTGTAACAATTTTTGTTGGTCACAACTCTGTTGTTATATGACTCATCATTAATTATTGTTTTAATTTTATTTTAATAGATTTCAATTGCAAACTCATCACAATTATCTTATATAGTAAAGATGATGCTTTTTGATAATGATGAGTGTGGGAGAAAATATAATATGATTGTGTAGTTTTTGTTTTGATGAATTAATATGCTGGTATAATAGAAGATTCAAATTGATATATATACACATGTTCAATTATTATATACAATTCATATATAAAGCATGTAAACGTGTATATCTATCCATATGATGTACGTAGCTCACTGGGCATGACCGAGGAGGATTTGCAGCAGGTGGGGTAAGGGGGTGGGAATAGAGCATTTCGAATTTTCCATTAGACAACTATATAGCCATTTCTACTTCACTTAATTAATTAATA
The DNA here is from genome assembly GCA_026212405.1 of Petrea volubilis. NCBI lineage: Eukaryota > Viridiplantae > Streptophyta > Magnoliopsida > Lamiales > Verbenaceae > Petrea > Petrea volubilis. The sequence goes on from CM047884.1 coordinate 18,208,761, forward strand.
TACACTACGTGTATTAGTGAGTATTAAAAATAAAAAAAAAATATTTTTAAAAAAATCATATAATAAGTTTTTTCTTTTTTCTTTTTATTTTAACCATCATATATATATATAATATGTATTGATGAATATAATAGAAGATAAATGTACAATCATATCATAAAATATTCGAATAGGAGGATAGACGGAATTGCGGAGACATGGGGTTCAGTTAAGGGGATATTAAAAAAAATATTAATTGAGTGAAGGGTCAATTCGCCTATGACTGCTGATACTACGATAACGTTGGTCATTTTTAGAGTTATAAATTTCCATTCAAAACAGGCAACGCTGTTTACACTTTCACATTCCTTTAAATGGAATCAATTTATAATGAATTATTTGATCAAAAAAGGGAACATAATTCAATTAATTATACCTGGAATTAATTATATTCCTTATAAAGAAAATAATAGATAATAATATTCCTCGCTATGAACTAATTTTTTGAATAAAAAAAAAATTCGTCACTGAAAATTAATTTTTGAACATTTCTGAAAGAAAAATTTGCCTTGATTGAAGGGAGTTGATGAGGAACAATCAATTAGAGCGGACATCTTACCAACCCGCTTGTATGGAGAAAGAAGACTTGCCGATAATTTTCATTAAAGGAAAATAGAATTTTATTTAGAACTTTCTAGAGTCAGTACCAAAAAAAAAAAAAAAATGAAGAAGAAGAAAAAGAAAAGGGGAGAAAATTCGTATTAATGACAAAATGTATATATATATATACACATTCTTATAAATAACATGTATTAAGTAGTGATATCTTCCATGTTGTCAAAAAAAACTCATGAAATCGTTTTTCGATCCTAAAAGCCTATTGCTCCAATCTTTTATTCTAAAAGACCCACTACATTTGTGACTAAATTACTCTTGACCTTTGAAATTTAAATAGTTAATTAATTATTCTTTGTTTAACAGCAAATTTTCTCTAAGCTATTAAATAATTCCTTTGCGTCAACGATTATTTAATTAATTAGAATTTTTTTTCAAAAGACAAGGTATTTTTTGAATTTCTAGATGTACAAAAACAATAAATATTTTTGTTGAATTGTCAATGAAATGAAAATTCAAATCAAAGTTTCAATGAAATGAAATTTTGATATGCCGAAATGTCATACAAAATATCAAATGGAGATAATTATTTTACCTATTTTTTCATGTATTTTCGTAATTCATTTTTCTAAACGAAAAAGAAAAATAAATATTCAAATAAGTATAATGTCTTGTTTATTAATTATTTTATAAAAGATAAAAATATATAATAATCTAAAAGCATACTTTTTAGTTTTTATAAAAATTAAGCATGAAAATATGCAATGTTAAATATAACTTCTTCTCTTTTTTTTTTTTATCAATATTTTGATAATTAAAGATCTGAGAATTAATTTAACATTTTGGAAAAACGAAGACCAGAGAAAAATCGTCGACAGCAGGGTTCGAACCTGCGCGGGCGAAACCCAACAGATTTCAAGTCTGTCTCCTTAACCACTCGGACATATCGACTATTGATGACTCCAAATTTTGTAGTTTTCTAATTGACCTTTACTTCTGTTATGTCCAATCGGTTTGTCGATATATGAGTTTACTCGTATTATTTATTTGTTATGCTTTTTATTATTTTAAAATTTGACTTTACATGTTTTATAAAACCTATTTACCGAAATATTGAAAAGAGTTATACCCCTAGTTAATTAATTATATATGATTTGAGTAATTGTGTTTACAATTTAATTTCTTGATGTTTTTTGCTTTTTGGTGGAAGAGCTGTAGATAATTTTTTTTGAGTTGTGAATTTATGGTGTAATAATTTGATTCGTACTTCACGTTTTCAATCAAAAATGAAAAAGAAGTGGAATTAGAGGCAACGTGCTATGCACATGATTGATTCTGTCAATCACAAACGTCTGGACCAATTTTACAACTAAAAGCACGTAGCTCGGGGCCTTCTTGCAGGTCTTATCATACCACTTGATCTCAATCCTGTAATGCCTTGTTATAGGACTTTTTTCAAAATTGATCAGAAAAAGTGGAATGTTGAACATTGTGACCCAAAAAAAATTATGGAGTAAAATCTAACTTAAGTCGCAGAAGTGGGAGGCGAGTTTCCCAAAACTCGCCAGTCAACCAGGCGTGTTAAATAAAAAATTAATAAAAAAATAAATTATTGACTGCGGGTTTTGTTTTCGGAAAAAAAAAAAGATAAATTCTAAAGTCGCCACTGCATTAGGCGATTTCGAATAAATTTTTTTTTAAAAAAAAATCGCCTTTAATCGCCACTGCATTAGGCAATTTTGAATAATTTTTTTTTTAAATCGCCTTTAACGTAGGCGAGTTAAAATTCTGATAAAAAAAAAATACATTTACTGAACTCGCCTCCAGTGCAGGCGAGTTCAATTTGTGAAAAAAATATCATTTCTTGAACTCGCCCTCAGCCCGGGCGAGTTCACTTATTGAAAATATGTATATATATATATATATTTATTGAACGCGCCGTATGCCCAGGCGTGTTAAATAAAAAATTAATAAAAAAATAATTCAAAAGTCGCCATTGCATTAGGCGATTTTGAATAATTTTTTTTTTTAAATCGCCCTTAGCGTAGGCGAGTTCATATTCCGGTCAATTTGTGAAAAATTTTAATTACTTAAAGGCGATTTTATTTTAAAACAAATTGAGCAAAAGGGGGATATTTTTTTTAAAACAATTCGCCTTGATGGAAGGCCATTTTTTAAACAAATAAAAACACATTTTTTAAAACAAATTCGCCTTAATGAAAGGCGATTTTTTAAAACAAATTCGCCTTAATCAAAGGCGATTTTTTTAAACAAATTTAATTACCGCTTTTATTCCTTTTTTTTTCGGCAAAATCCGCTTTTTTTCCTTTTTTTTTCGGCAAAATCGTTAACAAAGTGGGCATGTTATTTTTTAATATTTGTTCGGTTAATCTAACTTTATAATTTGAATTTGTTAACATCTTACAAAAATTATAATAGACTTTCACAAATTATAATCAAATTACAATATCAAATTATACATCTTACAAAAATTATAATATCCAATATTTTAATACACAAATTTCTTAAACATCTTACATTACATATTTTTTCATATTTTCAAAAAAAAAAATCTACTACAAAATCCATATTACAAAATAAAACAAAATTCATATATATTATAAATTTTTACAATCTTTTACCAATACACTTTTAACTATAAAAAAAAATTCTTAAAACATAAAAAAAAAATCTCAGGCCGAAATCGCAAAATAAAAATTTTGGTTTAATTTTTTTTTTTAATTACACAAAATCGCCATGATGTGAGGCGATTTTTTAAAGAAATCCGCCACAAGTGGCGAATTTCTTTTAACAATCCACCACAACAAGTGGCGAGTTATCAAATCATAATTATCTCATTTTTAATTATGTTTTAATTATGTCATAATTATCAAGTAAATCATAATTATGTTTCAAATTTCGCCACTGTTTGTGGCGATTTCTTTGATGTGTTTTTCAAACAATCCGCCACACAAGGTGGCGAATTTTGAAGGCAATTTCTTTTAAAAAACAAATTCCCCTTTATTTTTAATTTTTGACTTTGGCGAGAAGAATTTTCGATTTTTTAATTTTTTTTTCCTCCACTTAACTCGCCGAAGCCTGTGGCGATTTTTAGTATATTGTATTTTTTTTTTTCACTTTACTCGCCAAGGATTGTGGCGATTTTAGTATTTTTAATTTTTTTTGCACACTAAATCGCCCAAGCCTGTGGCGATTTTTGACCTTTTTTAATTATTTTTTTTGGACTAATTCGCCCTACTAGTTGGCGATTTTATTTGTTTTAATTTTTGTTTTCCGGGAAAGAACTCGCCTTGATTGTTGGCGAGTTCTATTGTTATTTTATTATTATTTTTTAACAATGCGATTAAATATTACATAAATTTATAAATATTCATATTTTATTTAACTCGCCATCCGTCAAAGGCGAGATTAAAAAAAGTCGCCATTTTCCCTCGCGATTTGGGTTACTTTTTCCAACTTGTTTTTTTTTGGATCACAATGTTAATCATTCCACCTTTTCCGGTCATTTTTAAAAAAAGTCCCTTGTTATAGAAGCCTTTTCATTTCAAGTGCGGGCTAGCCTACTTTCAAGCCTTTTATTTTAGTATCCTAACGATAAGCTAGAGCCAAACTAAATTGATGTGATGTGATGTGACCCACGCACGCCCCGGAGTCTTAAACCCTTTCATTAGAAAGAAAGCCTGTAAGGGAAAGGCCCAGCCCAGGCTTGTGCGGTTAAGGTTGTTGCACACGACCTCATTAGAAAAGAATGAAAAAAAGATGGATGTTTTCACTTAGGCTAATGGACCTTTTATCAAACGGATCTCCTTGAAGATTAGGAATCGATCTCTATTAAGGATCGAATACATCTTTGGCTTATGAATTATGCGTTGAGGCTTTCCGGAGTCTCTTTAAGCAACTTGGCACTTTCGGCTAGTGCATGATCATGCCTATGGAGAGCAGCGGTCACAAGCTTGCCTGTGGGCCCACAGAAGATGGCTAAGGTCTATGAGCATGTCTTATTTAAGTTGGGAGTTTATGTTCGTTTTCTAAAATCCTTGGTTTCGACAAGAGGCTCCGCCTAGTTTGCCAGGAGGTCTCACCTGGGATTGAGGGTTACCAGGCTATCTCGATTAGCATCGGTCTGGAGTGAATTGTGCTTATGTCGCGGCAGACCTCTTATCTCTCGAGCTCAACTTCCGTGGAGAAATGCGACCGCGGGAGCTTTCATTATTCCAGGATAGATTGAAATTGAATTTATAAATTTTGGTACCAATTCTCACATTTGCTTAATTTGGGGGACTGACCAAACAATTTTGTAATTTTGAAATTAATACATTTATTTATTTCTTTGTAATTGATTTTTGTGTAGAGATTTGAATATTAGGATTATTAATATAAATCTTGATAGTTGTTCAATATTAAATTTAATAAATCTTGATGTTTATTTGTTGGGCTATTAACTTGAATGGATTTTACTAATTTGAGACTTGATATTTAATTGGGAGTGATTTGGAGAATGTGATGGTGGAGAAAAAAGGAAAAGATGTTTAATTTTTGAGTTTTGAATATATTTTTTGATTGTGAGAACAAAGAGATAGAAAAAACAATTATTTTAATATTTTTTGTGTTTTGATTATATATCTTTATGTGGGTTAATATTAATTTTGTTGAGTATTGTTGAAGATTTCTTTGCTAAGTATTTTTTAAATACAACTCATTACCCATTATATTTACATCTTTTGAAACAGAAAATAGAGCTTGTTATTTTTTTAATATCATTTTTTATAAATAATTTTGATTATAGCTCTTTTGTATTAATCGTATAATATAATAAATTTTATTATTTTATATGTCAATATTATATATGCCGCTTATATTTATACGTTTTAATAATAATCTCGAAAAAATTTTGCAATGCCAATCAAATTTTTGGCTCCGTCCTTAAAAAGAAGCACTCAAGCATTTCTATATATTGATTTCAAGCTTACATATAAATGAACACACACTGAGATGGACAAGAATGTCCATTTATTTTAACTTGGATAAAAATTAAAAAAAGAAAAAGAAGAAGCAGAAAACAAAGGACTCGATTGTTCTTTTCGCACGGACTGGACAGGCACAGTATATAGGAGATCACTAATTTAAGCGCAAACATTAGGATTGGCACAGAGGTACTCGTCACAAGCCTTGTAGAGCCCCAGAGACTGTTCTTTCCCCGCTTTCACCTCTTCCTCGTTGAGCTCAACACCGGGTTTTGTGTGATACTCACTGTTTAGCTTAACCACACAACCCCCATCGCTGGTCGGCTCAAATTTGAGGTGATAACACACCTTCTCAAGCTTGTCACCAATTACTGCTCCTTCTATCAGAGTGTACTTGCACACGTAGTTGTTTTCGTCGACTTCATCAACTCTGTGCTTGATGTACTGGAAGTGGGCACCTGACAGATCATACAGATTATTAGATGACAGTCTTATTTAAAAGTTTAAGCCATTAGAGATGAGACATATTGCATACTGAATACGTGAAAATTATGTGAAGATTTCTTACCTTCGGGGAAGTTAATTTTCCATACACTTCCGGCATGAAGGCCACCTCCTCCAACGATCTCAAGGCTCTTGATGGAGTCCATGAATTTCGGGACTTGTTCGTGTCCGTTGGTGATCAGAGCCTTGAACATTTTAGATGCAGAGGCCTTGCTCTTGTATTCTTGCAAAAAGCTCTGGATACCCATGCTTGATCTTTATTCAGGAAAGGAAATTAATTTAGTACAGTTGTATATAAGAAGCTGATGGGAAAATTAGCTTGCAAAGTGTGCTGAAAGCTGAAGCTGATCAAGACAATTTATAGGCAGGTTTTCGGAATAACATGGCCAAAAATGTCTAATATTCAACGTAGTACAGTATTGACTAGTTGGGTTTTATTTATTATTATTATTATTTTTTTGGGTCATCGGCTGTTGACTTGGCCAACTTCATTGTTGACTAACGTTGGCAACGTCATCAAGGGTGGTGGTCAATTAATTCTACAACTATTTGAAGCAGGCAACTATTTCATTGTTTTTTATATTAATTTTAGTAATTAATCAACTAGTTATATGATGAAGGAAATATATTTGTTATATATGTTGTTGATATATTTATATTTAAACTTTATATAATGAGAAAATATGTAACGTATGATTAATAAAATATGGCCAAAGAATATTTTTGAGATAGAAAATTTTTTGAACTTCAAATTTTGATTTTTGGACACGTACCATTAATTTTAATGGGGTCTCTGAGTTGTTATATTTTCGACGTGTACTCGTTAAAATTTAATTTTCATTTTTTTTCTTAATTTAAAAAAATAAAATAATTATGTCATAATTAAATACAAATCCATTTATGAAATTTCGCCGCAGTATACGAGCATAAAAACACCGTTAGTGACGGTGTGGAAGGAGACGCCCTTATCCACCATTGGCTCATTGTGACGAATTGTCAAAGAAGCATCTATCTTGAACCAAAATATTTGACCATAAATATTTTTTTTTGATCGCATTTGACCATAAATATTTAAAAGTCCATTTTATACACTAAAAAATGGAAATAATTTTTATTTTACCCTTTTTTTAATTTTTATAATTTTAAAATAACACATCTTTTTAAAAATTTTCTAAAATACCCTAGATTACATTTTCAAACTTCGATTTTACTGTTCATGTGAGCCGCCGTATTTTCTTAAAAATCCAAATTTTAACCCTTATTTCAATAAAACCCTTCTTGAAGTATTTTTGATCATTTTAATACATTTTTATCTAAAGAATTTCTTTAAAACATGTTTAAAATAGTAATACTCATAACCATCTTTGTTTACAACTAAATCTTAAAATTTTAATTATTACTCATTAATTTTTTTTAAATTCATAATGTTAAATCAAGTAAAACCCCACACAAATTTGGTATCAGAGCCATAAAGATCAATAAAATATTATAAAATACAAAATACAAAATATTTAGAATTATTAAAAATTTCATTCATAAATCTCTTAATTACTAAAGAGTTATTCGTTTATTTAAATAAATTAAACTATAAAGATTTCAGTGATGATTTAAATTTTGATTTATTATCTTGTGATTTCTCATGTGATGAAATTGATTGACAGCTACCTTTACCATGACGAAGAGTAGACTGTTTACACATACAAAAAAATTTCACAGAATCGATAGAAAATACAAGTATTTGATGAAGCTAGAGTACATCGCCATAAAAATGCTAGATTAAGGGGACTATATTATAAAAAGTTAGAGGCTTATCAAGAAATTAGAGCTATAATAATTCTATTTAGTAATGCCTTGTTATACATTGCATAGGCTTCAAGTGGAATTGTATCAATATCAAAAGGAGTTGGATTTTATATTAAGGAAGCCAGCTTATTATAGAGGAGATGTTTTTAGAATTTATTTTTCAAAGGACCAAAATACAACAAATAAATGAAGGTTTTGATGTTTTAAGCCAAGCATGAAGACAAATAAACATCTTAAACGACGGATACAAAACATAAATCTAATTCTAAGTTTAAAGGTAATTCTCGAAGAATATAATCGAGAATATGAATATATTAAAAAAAAGAAAATAAAACAAAAATACAAAGTTGCAAACAAAAAATAAAAGATACCCAACAAAATGCTCAAATACATTCGGATAGATATAAAAAATACAAATGGATAAAATAAATAAAAATATTAAAGAATTAAATACAGGAATGAATAAAATACTTGAATTATTATATGTTCTAAGTCAAGAACATAAAGAATTAAAAACAGAGGTTCAAATCTTAAAAATTTGTAATTCAAACATTGAAGACTTAATAAAGAATACCTGTTTAAAGAAAAATAAATTTGACAAGAAAATAAAAGAAAGAGAAATTATATTTAAGTCATTAAAAACTGTGAAAGAAACTATACATCCAAATTCCTTTGATGCATATATGTTAAATGTTGAATTACCTAAAATAATAGCCGAACAAAAAGCCCTTAAAAAGTAAGAAAAAGGTAAAGATATAGCTACATCATTTAATCCACTTAAAGAATAAAATTCTGAATCTGAGGCAGATAAAGATGAATGAAATTAATGAATTAATGGATCAATTTGAAAAAATAGATCTTTCTGAAATGGAGGAATATGAAGTATTAGTTAACACAAATATTACAACTGGAGGCCCAAGTGGTACAATAAAACCAGAAGATATGGATTTAGATGAATCAGATATGATGCCTATTCCTAAATATAAAAGGCAATATTATGATCATATAAAGAAAGATAAATATCATAAACAATTAGATAAATTCACTCCAGATAATAATTATAATGAATCTATAAATCATGAAGGTTCTAAATTAAATATAGATTGTAAAAAAAACACTAAAAAAGCCACAATTTCATGGACAAATACCATGAAAGTTTTCTTTTTATATAATTTTGATGATACATGGACAACAAATAGACATATAGTTTATTTAATAGCTACCTTTGATGGAATTATTTTAATTAGTAGCAAGGATTAACTGAAAATTCGAAAGCTTTAATAAAAAGAAATGTACAAACTAAATTAATAGATAGTACTAATAAAGAAATTAAAATTTTAGTTGCCTATCTTTCTGGTGAATTTTTAGGAGAAAATTGGCAAAAACCTGATAAAGAAAGTTCTAAAGAAAAGGAAGAAGCAAAAACTAATTTAATAAATCTTAGAATTTATAGTATGAAGAATCTAAAATAATATACATGTGAATTTAAAGAATATTATTATACACAATACTATAGTGATGAAGATCAGAGTATATATCTCAATATATACTTTTTAAAACTTCCACATCCTTGGAATAAATATATACTGAATAAATAGAAAGAAGAAAATAAAGATTCAAACTCAACTCTAAGAAGAAAGATTAGCTCCCTGTTTGCAGAGTTAAGTAAATTATGTAAATCTCAAGATTTATATAGAAGAACTAAAAAATTTTCACCGTTATATTGTAATGAATTTGAAGTTCCTAGTCAATGGGGATGCAATAAAGAAAGATTTAATAAAACGAAAAGAAGGTTTCATAAAAAGAAGTATAAAAAATATAATAATTTCCAAAAGAAAAATATAAAACCAAGAAGAAGATATTTTAAAAGAAAACCTAATTATAAAAGAAATAAAACCCTTTCACAATGCCAATGTCGGAATTGTGGAGAATTGGACATAAATCACCAGTGTAAAAAACCTAAAAAAATTCGAAGTATTGAAGCCGAATTCATTGAACTTCAAGATGAATTATCTGAAGTTTCAGATATAGAGAATTATGTAGATAAAGAAACATACATTGAAGAAGAAGAATATTCCAGTAATTCTGAGAATGAATAAAGATTTAATAGAAATAGAATATTCAGATAAAGTAGAAGTTTATGGAGGATCAGAACGTTATGCTCAACGAATAACCTTTGATCAAGAAACTTTAGCAAAAATAAAAGGTTTAAAACTTAATACAACTAATCCTACCAAAAGTATTTTTACGACTTTTGGTAATCTAATAAAAAGAGAAAAGATAAATATTTATGACTATCATGCAGTTGAAAGATCCATAAAGGTTGAACATACTAAAGGGCAAATGATACTCTAAGCTTATATACTTTCAACTTTTGAAAGATTTAAAACTAAGAGATAAAAGTCAAACATTTACCTTTTACTATAGAGCAATTTATGCTTTTACTAATAGCAATTATGGCAAGATATATCAAGATTAACCATATATAGAAATTGATGATGAATGTCGTGATATAAAGACAATAAAGTTATCAATGATAGAAGAAATTAAAGAAATAAAAGATTATGAAGTTAAAATAAATAGAAAGCCTATTCTAGAATATGGATCTAGTAGTGGTTAAGTACCTCAAATAGATTTTGGAGAAAATTCTATATCTAGAAGAAGCGTTAGTAAATTACCTCTTACTAATGTAGCATTTACAAGGCGAGATATAACCAATACAATGGAAATAAATGAAAAATATTTTAATGGTCAAGAATATATTGAAGGGCCAAATATATTAATTGATATAGGATCTAGTGGCAATCACTTTGGAAGACATAAAAATAAAGGTTTAATTGCAGAGGTTGCTTCTACAATATTTCAATATAAAAATTTTGAAGGTCAATTAATAACTTGTGATCAAGAGATACAAGTTTCAATAATCTTTAAAGATTTAAGAATAATTGTACATTGTTACATAGATAGTGATATGGTCGGAGACTATTACGATATAATTTTGGGTAATAGTTTCTTAAATCAGTGTGATTATTATAAAATAGAGAAACATAGTGTCACACTACAAATAGGAAATATAAAAATCTTTTGTAAAAAATATGAAGGGAATTAATTTTCCTTTGAGTATCTTTGTACAAATAACAATACAAGATACTAATATAACAACCCATGCCTTAATAGATAATGGTTCAGAAATAACTTTGTTTAAATCCTTTCTCTATACTAAATGGTAAGAGAATGGAAATACAAAGATAAAGGGTGTTACGAGTCAAGTCGAACAAATTAATAAAAAGACAGATAAAGTAAATGTTATTTTAGAAAATAAACTTGTTATTATAAAAACTATTCATGAATATAACTCTCTTAAAACTGATATATTGTTAAGAAATGATTTCCTACAACAAGTTCAATTTTATTCACAGAATTTGTATTCTGTAATACTTAAAACTAAATGTAATCATTATTTAAAATTACCTAGAATAAATGAGAAATTCAGAGTTCAACCAACGAAGCTTGGTGGATCGTATAATAAAATTTCGATACAAGTACATAATATAATAATAAAAAGGATAACTCTGGAAGATGTAATAAAACATATAAAAGAAAATTATAATGATCATCCTTTGGCTTTTTATAAGGAGTCAGACTAAAGGCAAAAATAGAGTTAACTGAAAATATTGTTATAAAAGAAAGACCTATGTTATATACTGAAAATGATAGAAAAGAATTTGATAAACAAATAAATGATTTATTAAATAAAAATCCACCTTTAATTAGAAGGAGCAATAGTCCTTTTAGTAGCCCAATTTTCTTGGTTGAAAATGAAGCTGAGAAAAAACGTGAAAAACCTAGAATGGTAATAAACTATAAAAGACTAAATCATTTTACTAGGTCAGATAGTTATTATCTTCCTAATAAAGAAGTTTTACTAAATTTAGTCAAAAGAAAGAAATATTATTCTAAATTTCATTGTACTTCAGGGTTTTGGCAAATAAAAATGGAACCTGAAAGTATACAATATACAACATTCAGTCCTCCTCAAGGATAGTTCGAATGGTTAGTCATGTCATTTGGATTAAAGAATGCACCTTCTATATATCAAAGAAGATGGAAAAAATCTTTAATAAATATAAAGACTTTCTTGTCGTTTATGTTGATGAAGTTTTAATTGCTTCTAATACTTTTAAAGAACATAAAACTCACCTACTCCATTTTGTTAAAGCCTGTAAAGATAATGGTATAGTCTTATCCTAAAGAAATGCTATAATTTGCAAAGAAGAAATTAAATTTCTAGGATTAAAAATAAATAAAGAAGGAATAAAACTTCAACCTCATATATCTAAGAAAATCTGTGAATTTCCTGATGAATTGGAAAACAGAAATCAAATTGAAAAATTCATCTGTTGTTTAAATTATGCTGAGAGATTCATAATAAATCTTGCTAAAAAGAAGTATGAGATTCAAAAACCGCTTCAAAAAAATAATACTAAAGGATGGATCAATCAACATACAGAGATTGTTAAAAGCCTAAAGGAAGAATGTAAAACATTGCTTGAATTAAAATTTCCTGATTAAAAGGATAACTTGATAATACAAACGAATGCTTCAGATCTTTATTGGGCAGCACTACTTAAAACCGATCTCAATGAGATATGCAGGTATACAAATGGTGTTTTCAGTCAGGCTGAGGTCAACTATACAACCCATGAGAAAGAACTTCTAGCCATCACAATAAATTACGAAATACACCCCAATACAGAAGGCTACATAGATGACAAGTTTTCTTGTTCTTTTATAGTTTCAAAATAGAGTACAGAAAAAGGTTCATAAAATTTCCTAGCCGATTTTATTTCTAGAAATATAGAATTTGGAAAAGAATGAGTTCTCTAACTCTAAAATGGATGAGATGGGTGTACATTTTCCTTTAAATGCAACTAAGAGTGATTGTGTGCACTATACATACAGCTAGTCCACTATCTAACGGTTGGTGGTAAAGACTTCTCAAATTTGTTGATGGGTGAAAATTTTCTAAAAATTGTATTGATGATTCAGATCATCTTATACATTCTTGTTTTTTTGCCGGAATAAATTCATAAAGAAATATGGATATTGATAAAGAAGCAAATGAGGTAAAGAATGAAATTGCTGATATTGTCTTGGTTTGTCAAGACATTGTTGATGGCAATAAAGCTCTAAAAGAACTGATTGAATTAAATTTTAAAACAGTATTAGAAATATCTCAAGAAGGACTTAGAAGAGCCCTTTATATTCAAGAAAGTTTAAATTTGTTCCTTGATTCCAAAAATAAAGAAAAGGAAAAAGAAAAAGAAAAAAATGAGTGTTGCTATAAATGAGAGTGATAAAAAAAGAAAGCAATAAAGGAAAAGATAAAGCAGAGTTTTCTGGAGTTCAAGCTAAACCTTTATCTGATAAAGATTTCATTGACTCCATGAAAAATAAAGAAAATGCTTCAGAATCTCATGATGAATCAGAGGTTCTTGAAGTTAAAATTTCTAAAGCAGGAAGCTTCAATAGCAAGAGTTCCAATGATAAAGAGTTTGTTCCCACAAATAAATGGCAAAATGAGTACAAAGAAGTTGCAGAAGAAGCCTATAAATGGGTGAATTCTAGGACACTATTCTACTCTAAAGGATATAGTGTTCATCTAAGAATTACAACCATATTTGGAGCTAATCCGCATAAAATTTTTCAGGTTGCAAACTATGGATTTCTAGATCTTCTCTATGTTGATAAAGATCTTCATGAAATTTAAGCATTTGATGATCCCTTAAATCACAAGTCAGTCAAGTTGCTAGAAATAAAGTTGTTGTACTCAAGTTCTATTCTATAGCTCTAGAACTTGAGATGCGAATTTAGCATGAAATCCAGCAAATGATTATCATAGATATTTTGACTACAAACTTAAAGATTGAAACTGGTATAAAGAATTTTCAATCTTTTAAGTTCACCAATTTATGGATCATAGAAGGAAGAGCCATGGGTATTAAAGTTATTCAATCCATTGTTGAGTCTCTTTAAGAGCGTCAATATGAGACACTCATACAGGCTAACAATTGGATTTTATTAAGGAAAGGTGGACAAATTAAATCTCCACTTCCAAAGGAATTTCTTAATAAATTCATCATACATGAGTTTTTCTGCACAGAGCCTACAAGGAAAAAGGCTTGCAGAATGATTGGGTGTTGCAAATCATGATGTAACCGCTTACGATTTCACAAGGAGTGACGGATGCCATGACGTCATTACCACTAAAAAATTATGGCAAACAGCTGTAGGAGACAGTTTTTTGACTCTTAAGATAAAGAGATAAAGCTGACAACGCGTGAAAATAAAGGAAGAAAAAAATGTGTTTGCAGCACATAGAGATTGAGACAACGGACACCAAATAAAACTTTGAAGTCCAAATAGTTCATTTTTTTTTTCTATAAATTGTGATAGGATTTTCATTTTGAGATCATCGAATCCTCAATCTGAAAAATACTTTGTATCAGAAACCTAGTATAGAAAACCAGCCATAGAAAAATCTTCTTAGACTTTTCTAAATCATGTTTGTATAAATCTCCTTTGAAAGAAATAAAGCTATTTTTCATAAATTTCGAGTATTTGAAATTTTAATATAAGAATATTTCATTCTTATATTTCTCCTTATTTTCTAAAATTCTCTAAATCTTACGAAGGCCGTAGTGATTGCACTACTTGAGACAGTAGCCGTTTGGAACTGTACATCCTGTGAAGCTAGGAGGGCATTTAGGCAAACACCAGTCAGGTTTGTCAAGGAGAAAGAAGATGAGTCCCTAGGAGGATTAAAAAATTGAAGATCGAAAGGAGGTAATATATGTTTAAAAGATTCAGATATTAAGATTTCTCTACTTGATTTATGAAAATTTATGGTTTTAGAGTATTTTATTATTACTCATGATTTTGAAAATATATTTTACAAAATTGTGCATATTAAATGGGAAAGAATTTCGATATCATAAAGAATCAATTTAAAAGAAGAAATAATTATAAACATAGAATAGCTATTTTAAAAATACTAGAGAATTTACCTGAAGACCTAAGAATGCTTATTGCAACATATAATAATAAAGAAGATTATGCTTTTGATTATATCAATAAAAGTATTAATAAAAATTTTCTTGATAACTACATTAAAGAACTAAACCTCATTGAAAATGATATTCAAGCACTTTGGGAAATGAAAATGACTATAGAAAATTATATTCTAATAACTATTAAAAATTGAGAAAGAGTAAATTTAATAAAATTTATATATCATGCAACATGGGATCTACCGTCCTTTTTCTAAATAAAAGGTATGCAATCTTAAACAAATCTAAAGTTTTGGACAATAAAGTAAATAAATAAACTTTAAATAGTGGAATTACTATTTAAATATTGAAATCACTATTTAAAAGGGGTAAAAAGAAAAGGATTTTGTAACGTAGGATATTTGGAATATAGAATTATAAAAATAGGTTAATTTAAAAATGTTTTCCTAAAAAATGCATGCGCCAAAATGATAAATTAATTCACTATAAAGTTAATTTATTGGATGAATTTTGTGTATAATAAATTTATCAGTAAATATTTCGTCACTAATTATTTTTTTAATTCTATTTATATTGAATTTTATTATGATTATTATTATTTCACAAATTTCGATTAGTGAATGATGTGTTTTGCCATAGTTTTACCCACTTTGATGGAAAGGAAAAGAAAAGGAAAAATAGAAAGAAAAAAAACAAAAAAAAAAAAGAGAGGACTTTCCCAGTTAATAACAACATTTGAATTATACTTTTTTTTAAAAAAAATTCTCGAAGAGAGAAAATGAAATTTAAGTCGAAATCACGTACTAAATTTAAGATAAATTTGCATTTATTTATTACAGGTAACATTTATTAGTTAAAAACAGTCATGGTAAACCTCTTCATTAAGGGAAACTTATTGCACAAGCATGATTTGGTCGCATGTAAATGATCATTTTCTTCTAAATATATATCAGTTTATGTATATCCTGTGCTATGTATGTAAGCAATTTAAAAAAGAAAGAAAAGCTACAATAAATCAACTTGTATTTTGGTCACTTTTGCTTTTTACAAACTAAACTTTATTTTTCTACATTTTACCTCTCCGACTTCATGATTTTTAGACATTACCACTTCGAGGCCTATTTTTTATTACCGAAAAATAAAACATATAATTAAAAGGTTTGACTGTTATATCAAAAACTGTCAAAATTTTATAATGCTAGATCATAATTATCTAATATGGTAATGTTTAGCATTTTCCAATCCTTATGCAGTACACATTTCACAGTGGCACTCCTCACAAATTTGTTTTCGTCTACAATTTAGATAAACACATCATCAATTAATTATTTGTGAGAGGAAAACGTAAAAATATAGAAATATAAGATTCGTTGAAGCATGAAAAATAAAAAATTATAGGTCCCGTGGTCGGCAGGATTCGAACCTGCGCGGGCAGAGCCCACATGATTTCTAGTCATGCCCGATAACCACTCCGGCACGACCACGGCAGATGACCGATTGGCAAACATCATTTTCATTTCGCATTATGTTAATTTACAATAGATATTTGAAGGACTGCTGATGATTCTTCAAATTAAAATAGTTTGAATAAGAGATGAAACATAATTTGAAATAAAAGATCTTGTGTATTACTCAGATGCAACTCCTTAAACAAATTGTTTCCTTGAATATGTTTGAATAATTCCACATATAAATTAGGAAAATGACAGAAATCTAAAATTAGTATTCAATAAAATGATTTTTTGTATTCGCACTGAACCAAAATATTCGGTTTAAAAAAATTAAAGAACACATTTAACCACACTTAATTGTGGAAAAGCCCACTTGATTTGTAGTCATGCCTGATAACCACTCCGGCACGACCACTATTGAGGCTTGTGAATAAAATTTTCGGCAGGATGAGAAACTATACATTTTAAGATGTAAAGTAGTAAGTTGATGATAAGAATTTGATTACCGTTTGCACTTATATTCGTTTATAGAGTAAAATATCTGTATTTGTTTAAAATGGATATTATCCATATTTGATTATAGACTTCAATTATAAATGGATATTGATATAGTAATTAGATATTCTATCCATTTAATATCCGTTCCAAGTACATATCTATATTTTTTTTGTATTCGGTAATTATTCCAATAAACAATGTTTGCAAAAAAAAAAAAAAAATTGGATATCATATCTCTATAACTTACAAAAAAATGCAAAAAATATGTATAGAACAAACATATATGAGCTTTAGGTGTTACTAATAAAATGTATAATATCTATTTTTAGTGAAAATAATTGTCGAAAAAAATCACACATGAGTTGTTAAGTATTTTTCATTTAATCTAGTTGCTATGAAATATGCTACGCATGGCCTTTTAAATTTGTTTCGCTAAATATTTCCACCAAAAATAGGCAAGAGGCTGGAAGGTGTAAAAATTTGCAGAATTTTGGAGGTAAATTGGAAAAAAAAAAGGTAAAATAAATTAGTGATGAAGCATATTCTAACATTTCTACAACAAACAAATTTGTTAGTGATAGGTTTCTTGTAGACGAGAGAGGTCGCCACCATCTCCGCCTTGGCCACCGCCCTCCGCCTCCGCCACGCAGCCGCCCTCCGTCCTTCGCCTCGGCCACCACCGCCGCTGCTGGGTGAGAAAAAGAGATCGAGAGGGGCGAAAGAGAGATGTCGAGGGGGGACAGACAGAGAGAGACAGAAAGGAGGGGTGCGGGAGGTGGTGACAGTATTTGGGGTGGGGGCTAGGGTGAGGTGGTTAAGTTAGGATTTTATTTGAGAAGATGGTAATTTTTTCTCCAAGGAAGGGTATTTTGGCCAATTCAATTTTATAAATATTTTTTTATTTTTTAAATGAAAAACATTTCAAATATTCAAGGGGTAAAATGATATTTTATTATTTCCGTCTATTTTATCAAAAAGTCCACAAAACTCAAGGGATATCGGTAATTTCTAATACAAAGGAGTGCTATTTGTAATTTGACCTAAACTTTGGGGTGATGGGAGTAATTATCCCTATTTTATATGTCAGTATTATATATAATGCTTATATTTATAGGTTCTAATAATAATAATCTTGAAAAAATTTCGCCACGTCAATTAAATTTTTGTCTCCATCCCTAAAAAGAAGCACACAAGCATTTCTATGTATTGATTTCAAGCTTACATATAAACGAACACACACTGAGATGGACAAGAATGTCCATTCATTTTAACTTGGAAAAAAAAAAAAAAAGAAGCAGAAAACAAAGGACTCGATTGTTTATTCGCATGGACTAGACAGGCACAGTATATAGTAGATCACTAATTTAAGCGCAAACATTAGGATTGGCACAGAGGTACTCGTCGCAAGCCCTGTAGTACCCCTGAGACTGTTCTTTGCCGGCTTTCACCTCTTCCTCGTTGAGCTCAACACCGGGTTTTGTGTGATACTCACTGTTGAGCTTAACCACACAACCTCCATCACTGGTCGGCTCAAATTTAAGATGATAACACACCTTCTCAAGCTTGTCAGCAAGTACTTCTCCTTCGATCATCGTGTACTTGCACACAAAGTTGTTTTCATCAACCTCATCGACTCTGTGCTTGATGTACTGGAAGTGGGCACCTGACAGATCATACAGATTATTAGATGACTATCTCATTTAAAAGTTTAAGGCTGTTAGAAAGGAGAGATATCGTATACATACTGAATACCTCAATGGCTCAATCCAGTTATAATAAAGATTTATCTTTTTAGTAAAAGAGTTCGTGAAAATTACGTGAAAAGTTAAGATTGCTTACCTTCGGGGAAGTTAATTTTCCATACGCTTCCGGCATGAAGGCCACCTCCCCCAACGATCTCAAGGCTCTTGACGGATTCCATGAATTTTGGGACTTGTTCGTGTCCGTTGGTGATCAAAGCCTTGAACATTCTAGATGCAGAGGCCTTGCTCTTGTATTCTTGCAAAAAACTCTGGATACCCATGCTTGATCTTAATTCAGGAAAGGAAATTAATTAATTACAGTTGTACAAGGAAATATATAAGAAGCTGATGGGAAAATTAGCTTGCAAAGTGTGCTGAAAGCTGAAGCTGATCAAGACAATTTATAGGCAGGTTTTCCGTTTTCGGAATAACATGGCCAAAAATGTCTAATATTCAACGTAGTACAGTATTGACTAGTTAGGTGTTATTTATTTATGTATTTATTTTGGGTCATCGTCTGCTGCTTTGTCCAACTTTTTCCATTGCTAATGAACTTTATACAATTTAGAGAGTATTTGGAATTATTTTTATTTTTGAAAAATTTGAAATTGTTGAAAAAGTTGAAAAAAAAATTGAGTAGTAAAAGTTGGTAATGTTTGAAAATAAAAGTGAGAATCAATTAAAAGTTGATAGTAAAAGTATAGAGTGTTTGAAAATAAAAATAAAAGAATCAATTAAAGTTGATAATAAAAGTGTGGAGTGTTTTAAAATAAAAGTGAAAAACAATCAAAAGTTGATACTTAACAGTTCAAAAAGTTCAATTTATTTACGAAAATATCAAGAAGCACTTTTAAATCTATAGAAACAGCTTCCTCCTAGTTGTAGCTTTTTTTTTCAACTTAATTTAAACAGAAGTTGTGTAACCAAACACTCAAAATAATTTTTTTTAAAGCTAAAAACACTCATTAATATACACCACATGTATTGGTGAGCGATCGAGTCATGAAAAAAAAAACTGATAATATGAAAAAAAATCTAAAAATTCTCTTTCCTCATCTTGATCACTCATCAATACAAGTGACGTATGTTGATGAGTGTAATACAAGAATATGTAACACAATTATGCAATAGATCCGAGCTATTGCAAACACCCCCTAGTGTTGGCAATGTAATCAAGGGTGGTAGTCAATTAATTCTAAAACTGGTTGAAGGCAACTATTTCATTGTTTTTTCATATTACTTTTAGTAATTAATAAACTAGTTATATGATGGACATATATTTGTTATATATGTTGTTGATATATTTATATTTAAACTTTATTTAATGAGAAAATATATAAGATATGATTAATAAAATACGGCCACAGAATATTTTTGAGATAGAAAATTATTTGAACTTCAAATTTTGATTTTTGGACACCGCCATTAATTTTAATGGAGGCTCGAGCTGTTATATTTTCGACACGTACTCGTTTAAATTTAATTTTTTTTTTTCTTAATTTTAAAAAAATAAAATAATTATGTCATAACTAAATACAAGTCCATTTATGAAATTTCGACGCAGTATACCAGCATCAAAACACCGTCACGGCCTTGTCCACCGGTGGCTCATTGTGACGAATTGTCAAAAGAAGCATCTATCTTGAACCAAAATACTTGACCATAAATATTTAAAAGTCCATTTTATACACTAAAAAGTGCATACGCCTAAATGATAAATTAATTTCACTATAAAGCTAATTTATGTGACAGATTTTGTGCATAATAAATTTATTAATAAATATCTAATTATTTTTTAATTCTATTATTAAGACATCATAAATTTTCGATTAGTAAATGATGTGTTTTTCTCTAGTTTTACCCACTTAGATGGAAAGAAAAAGAAAAGGAAAAAGAGAAAAAAAAAAAAGGACAAGAAAAAAAAGAGGACTTTCCAACATTTGAATTATACTTTTAAAAAAAAAAATTCTAGAAGATAGAAACCACCATTTAAGTCGAAATCACATACTAAATTTAAGATAAATTTGCATTCATATATTACAGGTAACATTTATTAGCTACAAACAATCATGGTGAACGTCTTCATTACTCAACAAACATGAGGGAAAATTCTTGCCCATGCACAATTTGATCGCATAATTGATCATTTTCTTCTAAATGTATATCAATTAATGGATATCCGTGTTACGTACGAAATCAATTTTAAATAAAAAAAAGATAAAAAAGCTACAATAAATCAACTTGTATTTTGGTCATTTTGCTTTTTACAAACTAAACTTTATTTTTCTACATTTTACCTCTGTGACTTCATGATTTTTACACATTACCACTTGGAGGCCTATTTTTTATTACTAAAAAAGGAAATATATAATTAAAAGTTTTGACTGTTATATCAAAAACTGTCAAAATTTTGTAATGCTAGATCATAATTATCTAATATGGTAATATTTAGCATTTTCCAATCCTTATGCAGTATACATTTCACAGTGGCACTCCTCACAAATTTGTTTTCGTCTACAATTTAGATAAACACATCATCAATTAATTATTTGTGAGAGGAAAACGTAAAAATATAGAAATTTAAGATTCGTTGAAGCATGAAAACTAAAAAACTATAGGTCCCGTGGTCGGCATGATTCGAACCTGCGCGGGCAGAGCCCACGTGATTTCTAGTCATGCCCGATAACCACTCCGGCACGACCACAGCTGATGATCACGTTTGTTACTATTATTTTATTTATAATAGATATTTGATGGAATTCTTCAAATTAAAATAATTTGAATAAGAGATGAAATACAATTTGATATAGAAGATCTCATGTGTTACGTACTCAGATGCAACTCCTTAAACAATTTGATTCCTTGAACTTGTTTGAATAATTCCACATATAATTAGGAAAAAGATAGAAATCTAAAATTAGTAGAATTAGAGTATCTCCATTCAATAAAATGATTTTCCAAATTTGTGCAATTATCCATTTCCAATTTGTGCAATTATCCATTTCCAATTTGAGCAATTTGCGTTGTCTTCATCCTTCAATATAATCTAGACATATTTGTACAATACAAGCATGTTGCAATTTTGAAAATGTGTAACAAACGTGGTTGGCAGTATTCGAACCTGTGCGGGCAAAGCCCACATGATTTCTAGTCATGCCCGATAACCACTCCGACACGACCACTATTGAGGCTTGTGAATAAAATTTTCAGCAGGATGAGAAACTATGCATTTTAAGATTTAAAGGTGTAAGTTGATGGTTAAAATTTGATTATCGTTTGTATTTGTATTCATTTATAGAGTAAAATATCAGTATTTGTTTAAAATGGATATTATCTGTGTTTGGTTATAGATATCAATTATAAATGAATATTGATATGGTAATTAGATATTCTATCCATTTAATATCCTTTCCAAATACGTATCTATAATTTTGTTGTATTCGTTAATTATTCCAATAAACAATGTTTGGAAAAAAAATATATTTTATATCATATCTCTATAACTTACAAAAAAATGCACAAAAAAAAAGCCATATATGAACTTTAGGTGTTATTAATAAAGTGTATAATATCTATTTTTAGTGAAAATAATTGCCGAAAAAAATCATACTTGATGAGTTGTTAAGTATTTTTCATTTTATCTAGTTGCAATTAATGAAATATATTACATGTGGCGTTTTAGATTTTTTCGCTAACTATTTCCACCAAAAATAGGCAAGAGGCCGGAAGTTGTAAAAATTTGTGGAATTTAGGAGGTAAATTGTGAAAAAAAAAGGTAAAACACAAAAATTGTCATAGTTCTCATGACAAAATGAGAGATGAACAGATGGAGGCTCATATTGACTCTAAAGACGGGGTTTTCCTCAATCACATAACTCAATTAGGGAACTAGCGCTGTTCATGAACTGGGGAATGGAATCTAAAACTAAGGAGACGTAGCTAGCTCAACATGAGGAAAGGAACTGGCTTGATGCTATAGTAGTCCTCTTTCGTCTACTTCATACTCTCATCTGACTGCTAATTGAAACCAAAAATGACTGTCTTTTTTCTCAATGGCAGTTTCTTGTGTAAGGAAAGGGATTCACGCGCTGGTTGACTTGATTGTTTGCCTTTTTCATTCGAGTTCTAAGCTTTCACTGCTTTTGGAGTGCGACCATCCCATCCTACATTGGTTTCAGGCGGGCTTCTGGCGAAAATCCCATATAGTGAACTAGGGTTATAACGTTTTTAATTTTTGGTTAACTAGATTTTGTAAAACATGTAAAAGTCAGATACTAAAATAATAAATAGTACAATAAATAGGTAAGATGAATAGATTATGGTTTTTGACATATTTATGTTACGAAGTCAATGACAACAAAGTGTTGATATGTCTGAGTGGTTTAGGGGATAGACTCGAAATCTGTCGGATTTTGCCGGTGCGGGTTCTAACTCTACTGTTGATGGTGAGACTTTCCTTCTCGGGTGGAGATTGTTTTTCCAAGTTATAATTAATTCTCATATATTTAACTATAAAAAGAAATAATACAATTAAGAACTTATATTTAGCATTGTATTTTATTACCTTTGAAATTAAACATTGATTTACTTTCGATCTGGCCAACTATATCAAATTTTGAGTTATCATTCTTGTATATATATTTTTTTCAATTTATAAAAGTACGCTTTTAGATTCTTATCTATTTTATACTATTTTTATGTCCTATAAAATAATTAATAAAAATAAGACATAATACTATAAGAATATCATTAAGAAATAATGGTGACAAGTTAAATAAAATTCTTGTCATTATGAAGAAATGCTATCAAATTTAAGCTAAGAATTAAAAATACAATAAATCAATGGCCATGTACATTTTAATATATTTATTACAAATAAAATCCATCACAAAATTATATTTGGTGATAGATTTCTTTAAGTAAGTTATGGCTCGTCTTGCCATTAATAAAAGGATATTCTTTTGTGATGATAAATGGAGCTAGCCGTTTGATAAATAAAAATCTAACTAAATCAAAGTTTTGAATAAACTGAAAAATTGATATGCCAAAATGTCATACAAACTATCAAACGGGGATAATTATTTACCCACTTTTGAAGGTATTTTCGCCAATCGATTTTCTTAAAAAAGAAAAATAAATATTGAAACAAGTATTATGTCTTATTTATTAATTATTTCATAAAAGAAAGTTATTGAAACAAGTATTATGTCTTATTTATTAATTATTTCATAAAAGAAAGCTAATGTTTCATTTAATTATTTATTTTTATAGAAGCAATACAACAATTGATATTTCCCTTTAATAATTCAAGTATAATGATTACGTCCTTCTCATATGATAGTTTCCTTCCAAACACTATTAATATCACTAAATTACACGAAATCACAAATGAGGCCCTGAGATTATTAATGTCATGGGTTTAATCGCCACGAGTGTGTGTCTGTTGTTCTACTTTACTAGTAGTTTACTTTACTAGTAGTTTACTCGTTTATTAACTATGAATTAGTCTCATTTGTGATTTGAATTATAACAGTTTAATTTGTGCTTCAACGTAAAAGGAAAAAAAGTAGAGTCGATAACTATATGGTATACACGTTGTCGATAATGTAAATTACGAATAATAGGATCCAGTTTACAACTAAAAGTTATGTTATACGTGTTGTGGGTTCAATTCGCAACCTATGCTTGCCTTTTGTACTACTTTAATATTAATTTATTTATTTTTTTATTATAAACGTAGCCTGATTTGCGATTTGTATTATAATGAAATAATTTGATTTTTGTTTTACTATTATTAACACGCAAGAAAAATAATCGAGTCAACAATTCTATGCTATACACGTGGTCAATTATGTCAATTACTAACGGTGAAGACCAAATTTGCAACTAATAGTCATTTTTAGTCCAAATCTTTAGAAGGGTGCCATTTTCAGTCACAAACTTTGAAGGTTAAATTCCAAAATATCCCTTTGTATTTTGGTAAAACGGCTAAAAACCCTCTATAATCTAAAAATAGTTTGCAAACCCCCTACAATATGAAAAACTTAGCGCACTTACCCTCTTCGTCAATATAAACTTAACGGCAATAATTTTCATTCCAATACCCATTATGTCCTCTTACAAATAACCATTAGATCTTGCTTTGGAAAATGAATGGTCAAAATTGGTCTTTAAATATAAAATTAAAATATTAAATAAAAGTATATAAATATAGAGATATGTATACACAAGTCTCTAGCCCTCTCTCTCCCCCTTTCACACACAACACGCATCTCTCTCTCTCTCTCACTCATACACACACACAACACGCATGTCTTTCTATTTTTCTGTCTCTCTCTCTCTCACACACACACACCCCACCCCCTCTTTTATCTCTCTCATGTGTGTATACACACACACACACACACACACACACACACATATATATATATATAATTTGTCCAAATCTTTAGAAGGGTGCCAATTTCAGTCACAAACTTTAAAGGTTAAATTCCAAAACACCCCTATATGTTTTTGTGAAATGACTTAAAACCCTCTGATGAGGCATAGATCGTCCTATATTGGCTGAAGAGGAGGTGCTTGTGTGCTATAAAGGCCCAGACTCTCTCCTCCACTGCGAGGCGCCTTTTGGGACAAAAACCCTCGTGGTTCAAGGGAACCCCTCGTGGTATCCACGACAGGAGGGACAATACCTCCCAGGGGAGGCCATTGTGTAGAAGGTACGGCTATGGGCTCATCATCTGGCGCCGTCTATGGGGACGTGAGCCATGTGCTCCGCTCCCAAACCCCTCGTCAAGGGGGCTTATGATGAGGCATAGATTGTCCCACATCGACTGGAGATGAGGCACTTATGTGCTATAAAGGCCCAGACCTCTCCTCCATTGCGAGGCGCCTTTTGGGACAAAACCCTCCTGTGGTTCAAGGAAAGCCCTCGGGGTATCCATAGTTATACCTTCCACACAGTGGCCTCTCCTATGAGGTATTGTCCCTCCTGCCGTGAATACCCTGAGGGGTTCCCTTGAACTACGGGAGGGTTTTGTCCCAAAGGGCGCCTCGTAATGGAGGAGAGGGTCTGGACCTTTATAGCATACAAGCGCTTCGCCTCCAGCCGATGTGGAACGATCTATACCTCATTTCCCCCTATGATCAAAAAATAGCCTAAAAACCCACTATGTTACGAAAAAGTTGGCGCACTTGCCCTCTCCGTCAATATAAATTTAATCGCGTTAATTTTATTTCACTACCCTTTATGCTGTCTTACAAATAACCATTAGATCTTAGTTTTGAAAACAAACGGTCAAGATTAGTCTTTAAATACAAAAATAAAATATTAAGTAAAAATTATGGCTAAAAAATATATAATATATTAATATTGAGATACATACACACAAGTATCTACCCCGCTCTCACACAAAACACACACGTAGGGGTGTAAACGGATTTTAAACGTAGTGGATATACAATATCCGATTAAATTTTTCAATATCTGTATCTGTATGCGAATGCGATGGATATTTAAACCTCATATTCAAATTCGAATCTGACGGATATTTTATGGATTCGAATATATTTATATCCATTTAATATTTCTAAAATCAAACAAAATTATAAATATCCGAATATTTATTTTCGCTAACAATTATCTAAATATCCAATTGAATATATAAATCCACTTATCTTAATATATTAATTTATTTATATAAATTAAAACATTAAATAAATTATATAACTTATTTAATGTACTTTTTATTTATATATATAAGTATAATTAATATATTTACTTATATTTCTATTTCTTTATAAATTAGATTTTTTTTTATCTATTTTACTTATTAGAAGAGATTAACATATATATATATATATATATTACAACTATTACTACTACTACCACCACCACCACCACTAATAATAATAATAATAATAATAATAATAATAATTGATGTGGGTCGGTTTTGGGAGCTAGTCGACCTCGATCGAAACTCTGGTCGAGTATGTGAATGAAAGTATTTGGTCGAGAAGTTGACCTGCAACAAGGGAAAAGGCAACGTGAGCTAGCCGAGATGAGTCTTGGCAAAAACCCTCCGATGCTTAAGTTAGTGAATCGATTTTGTCTAAATTTGAGCAGAGTAAAGGTGTTGAGGGTAATTAAATGATCTCCATCTTACTATAAATGCAAGGGTTTTTATAGTGTGTCCCAATAGGTCACTCCCTATAGGAGCCTTAGGGCTTAGTAGGTCATCATATGATGAGGTGAAGTGACCCATAAGCCTAAGGGTAGGGCCCTAGGACATTTGGCTTTTAATTAATGAGGTATGGGGTTAACTAGTGACCCCATACCTTGAGATGATAGAGAATTTAATGCCACCAGAGGCTGAATGGACGCAGTATGGTCCTGGTCGATAAATAATTCGATCGGGGTGATCGACGGGCTTGGTTGGAGGACCTACCGACCCCGTCGAATAAGGTCCCGACCGATAAAGAACTCGACCATGGTGATCGACGAGTTTGGTTGGAGGACCCACCGACCCGATCAAGTAAGGTCCCGGTCGATATAGAACTCGACTGGGGTGATCGACGGGTCTGGTTGGAGGACCCACCCACCCGGTCGAATAAGGTCTCGATCGATATAGAACTCGACCGGGGTGATCGACGGGTTTGGTTGGAGGACCCACCGACCCTATCAAGTATGGTCCCGATCGATAAAGAACTCGCTCGGGAGAATCCCGATCGAAATATACCATGTCAATAATAATAATAATAATAATAATAATAATTTTAATGTTATCGGATACGGATAACATATATAATTAAACAAATATATCCAAAGGGTACATATTCAGAGCGAATATCAAATAAAATGGATATATAATTACAATACTCGTATCCATTTTTCACTCGTATACTTGTAATCGGATATGGATAATATTCACTTTATACGGATATGGATAATATATCCTACAAACATATACGGATGCCCTATAATGAATTTTCGATATTCCATTTGCAGCCTTACACATCACACATCTCTCTCTCTCTCTCTCTCTCTTACACACACACACACACACAACACTCACGTCTCTCTATCTTTCTCTGTCTCTGTCTCTCTCTCTCTCTCTCTCTCACACACACACACACCACCCTCTCTTTATCTCTCCCATGTATGTGTGTGTATATAATACACACACACAAATATATATATATATATACAATGCACACACACAAATACATGTACAATACACATACATACATATATAGATGCACACAAAAGAAAAATAGACAGCAGGTTGGGCGAGAAGATTTGAGGGCGGCAATGGCGATTTGCGGGAGAGGTTCGGCAACGGAATTGGCCATCGCATTAGTATGGACGGAGGGGGTTGGCCCCACTCGTTGGAGTTGGGTGGAGGCTCGATTTATAGTGCACTACTAGAAAAAATAGATTTAGCCACGGATTTTGGCAAAAATTCGTGGCCTAGAAAATTAGTCATGGATTTTATCCGTGCCTAAAAGTGGCGCGTAGCTAGTCTTAGCTACGTCCTTAATTAGCCATGGGCAGGCAGTGGCTACTAGCCACGATCACGCCGTGGCCAAATTGGCCATTTAATTCTGGCAAATGCCAGGCCGTGGCTAGTCCGTGGCTAACCTGATCGTGGCTAGTCCGTGTCCCTTAGCCACGGCCTGGCCGTGCCTGGTGCATATGTGCCTCTCAAAATTAGCCATGGTCAGGCTGTGGCTAATCCGTGGCTAATTTTTCCATATTTAAGCAGCATTATACCCTTTTTTCCTTAACTAGCCTGCATCCTAGTTTTATTTTTCCAATCAAAAAACACAAGCATTCAAACAATACATCATTCATGCCAATTATCCATTCAAAATGACGATCACAGATCGTCCAATACAATTATATCATGAAATAGATTAGAAAGTCTTATTTATAATGCAAATACATTACAAACTTAAGTAGTTAAGGTCTAATGTCTAACAAATAGTTTGTCATAATAAAGTTAGTAAAATGTTAGAAAGTGTCAATGTCTAACAGGCCCAATACCATCATCTTCATCATCATACGTAATTTGGTAGAGTGTGCCTGGAGGTGGATTGCCGCCCTCCCAATGAAGTCCCATGAGAACCCCTCTGTTGGGTGGGGATGGGCTGCACATGTGGTGAACCAATTGACGGGTGTAGCTGATCAGGCAAAGAGACGAAAGTATACTGGATCAAACTTTGAACGCACTAAAGTAAGGCATGGAGAGTGTGCTTCATCTCAGTTAATTCAGAGGATTGTTTCTCCTCAAACCTCAAAAACCTTAGCTTCAACTCAAGCGTCAACGGATCCTCCCATTTCAGGGGGTAAGTATGGGAGCCTAAAGTTCCCGTACTACGTGATCCACCTGGTACGCTGTACCACCGACCCTTATTCGGTTTAGCCATTGTCTCCTTCCACACCTATAAATCCGTGAATATAGTTAGATTTAGACATAATATATCATTCATATATATCTATATATTATATTAGAATATGAAAGTCGAGTTATTTGACTTACATCGAGCTTGGATGGTCGAGGTAGGGGCGTGCCATCAGTAGATTAAGAAGGCGGCTGGGAATTAATATCGTCCCACTTCTCCTTAAATGCGTTCTATAAGTTTACAGGTTGAAACATCACCAACAAAGTCAAAATATCAATATTAAAGTTGAAACATAATGAATACTCACAAATAAACACTTCGCCCTCTCATCGGACCATTTCAAGTCTACATTCTCATCTTTATAAGACTAGAGATGGATAAACGACTGATCCACGGTCAGAAATCCCCCTATTTGAGGTTCTTGTAATAAGAGATAGGGAAAATTACACTGACCACCCCTGAGGTTTGGCTAATTTACGAAAAACCCCCTACTTTTTCAAAAATTATCAAAAACCCCCTGAGGTTATACCAATATTACAAACTTATTTCAATTTTCGAAAATACCCCTTCCCTTTTTTTGGGTGATTTACACTGACGACCCCTGAGGTTAGACTAATTTATGAGAAACCTCCTATAATTTTAAAAATTATCAAAAACCCCCTATATTACAACTAGCACCTACTTAGGTTGACTTATCAACAATATTAATTCTTTTTTTTCCCTCAATAAAATTGTTATCATAAAATTTTCATGTAGTTGATTTGAAAAAAAATATGATTATTTATTCAAATAAATATTCCAAATTTAGGGTTATGGATTTATACTAAATTAGTCTAATCTCAGGGGTGGTCAGTGTAATTTTTCCTACGTAATATGTGCTAAATTTATATTTGAGAAAAATATATCTAATTATATGCGTCGTATATATCCATAATGTGAAATAAGAAATGTAAACATTGATTGAAATAAAAAAATTGAAATTAAATAATGCACTTGAAAACATTATTTAACTTGAGGACTCTAACTCATTTCTCTTAAAATTTACTCCGTATTAGCGATAATATGTCATACTTGATGTGTTGGTAGATGTTTTTAATGCATTAAATTCAAAATATTTATTTGAATAAATAATCACATTTTTTTTTAAATCTATTACTTGAAAATTTTATGATAACAATTTTGCAGAGGGAGAAAAAAGAATTAATATTGTTGAAAAGTCAGTCTAAGTAGGTGCTAGTTGTAATATCGGTATAACCTCAGGGGTTTTTTGATAATTTTTGAAACTAGAGGGGGTTTCTCGTAAATTAATCTAACCTTAGGGGTGATCAGTGTAAATCACCCAAAAAAGGGAAAGGGTATTTTCGAAAATTGAAATAAGTTTGTAATATTAGTATAACCTCAGGGGGTTTTTGATAATTTTTGAAAAAGTAGAGGGCTTTTCGTAAATTAGTCAAACTTCAGGGGTGATCAGTGTAATTCACCCTAAGAGATATAATATTTTCATCCGATATATAAAAATGCTATCACTATCAATCATAATTTTGAAGTACTTATGAAATATACATACTAACCAACTCGTCGTTATGAGTGAGGTGAGATTTTGAACCCCTTCTGTAGTCGATCATTCCCCTTCCACCAGAATCCAAAGCCCGATTAGCTTTGTTGACCGTGCTCTTTTTAAAAAAACTGGGCAAACCCCATTTTTCTTGCAACTCCTGCCAAGCATTAGCACTGATCCACTCAGGCTTCTTATTTTTATGACGAGCTTTGTTAAGCCTATTCCTTAGGAGGTCCGATCCCTTGTGCTCAAATATTTTTCAAATGGCGTCATGCTGGTCAACTCTCCAATAGTACACTCTTTGTATAATAAGAAACATATAATTTATAAAATAATGAATGAAAAAATTATAAAAGAAAATTTATATATATATCAAGACATACTTGGAATTCGGAGAACCACTTGGGATTTCCTTTCACCTCCCCCATGCCTCTGTATACCCGTTTCTGAAAATGCGGGTGATCGTCCTCACAGTCTCCAAGGCATGATTGAACCTAATGAATATAAATCATATGTAAACAAAAATCGAGGTTTGAATAATTTTATCTTAAATAACGAACAAAAATAAACTTACTCATGTCCCCGCGAATAAATGACGAGCTTTTCGTCAACTTTGGTATTATTCGAAGTCTCAATCGGCATATCATCACTGATCGGCTCGTTTTCGCTATGGCCTGATGTGTGATGATGAGAGTCGTCGTACGGATCGTCTCGGATGTGCAGGTCCTTCGTAGGGGGCATGCGAAAGCCACGTCGGTTGGATCCTCCTTCACTACCAGTGACCTTCTCTTTGCCTTTTTTAGAACATGTCATCTGCATTCATAGCAAAAAAATCACACAGCAAGCACCTTTTTACATTCATCTAAAAAATATCAAATAACTGTTAATTTTTAACATTTCACATCATATTAGGTAATCGACCAATCTATTGCAATATAACACTCATAGCAAATACATATACATGCATTAATAGCAACGAAAAACAAAGCAAAATATTTATTCATAGTAAATTTTAGTCTTCTTCATCTTCGCCTTCTTCTTATTCATCATCGCCATATTAAGTCATATTTTCGTCATCCTCCTCCTTGTCATCTTGAGACTTAGAGTTCAATTCTTCTTCATCACCACTTTGACCCATTTCATCAACTTCTACATTATCATTGGTCATGTGCTCAAGATATAATTGGTTGACCTCTTCTATGGCACCCGTACAATCAACGAGGTTACCTGTCAGTTCATTATCGACAACCCCATTCATTATTCCAGATGACTCTTGCAATGGGTCATGAGTAATCTCTTCATTCACAACTCCACTTCGTGGTCTTGTTTTGATAACAAACTGCCATTTGTGAATAATTGTCAATATTGATGACGACTTTGCAGCCAAGCTCTATCACTACCTTTTAGGAGGTGGCCTCTTCATGGTACATTTGCCAACCCCTCGCATCAATTGACAACTTTGATGACCTCTGCCAAAAGTTTGTCAATCATTCCCACTCGTACACTCTAGCCAAGTTGCCACCTGGCCATCTTCACAAAATCAAACAGAGGGAAGGCAAATCTTTACAAGCCTTTTCCGCTAGGTTCAACATTGAGTTCCTCAAAGTTGAGAACGTGCAGATTGACTTTCTCCGTGAAGTTCTATGCTTGACCTTGAGACTGTGCGAAGCACATCGAGTGCAAATAGCCCTAGACACAAGCAAAAATAATGAGTATTGCCCACCAATACATTAACATCAGGAACACTCTCACGTACTTGTCCTCAAAGCACAACAAGGAAGAAGATCGAGGCAAGAAGGGCCGACACGGCTTTACCCCATTAATAATGCCTCGTAAGGAAATCTACACTATGCTGAACACCAACGATCCTACTCTATTTTGCAGACCCAAACCTATAGTTAAAAACAAGGCTGCTAGGAAAGAAAGCAAGTATTGTGCATTCTACCACTAATATGCAATCACGATATTGAAAGGTGCTTCGCTTTGAAGCAAAAAATCCAACGTCTCATCGACGATGGACATCCTGATGTCCGGAAGGTTGTCGAGAAGAGAGGGCAAGAAGAACAAAGGCGGTGGCAGCAAGTGGAAACGGTCATTCTCCCCAAATAGGCGCAACTCCAAGTCCTCGAACAAGGACTTGCCACAGGGGCGGCTCAACACGCAGCCTGTCATCGACCAAAACTTGCCAACAAGGGGTGTCATCGATACCATTGCCGGAGGCCCAGCCAAGGGGGACTCTAGAGGCTTGAGGAAGATGATAAAGAGATGGCTAAGACAGTGCTCGAAGAAGATCGAGGAGAGGTTGCAGAATGCTCACCTCGAGGTCAATATCATTGGAGGGAACTCCATACCCTTTAGTGACACTGATCTCTCACATATCTAGTACCCGGAGAGGATCAAGGAGTCCTCTGATTACCCGATGGTAGTTACAATCGACGCGCCAACTACGCAATAGCCCACACACTGATCGATAGCAGCAACTCTACCCATGTGTTGCTCTATTCAACTTTAAAGAAGACAGGCCCAGGCAATTACAAGTTGGAGCCACTAAAGACGCCTCTGGTTGGTTTTGGGGGATCTGTAGTTGTTCCCCTCAGCCAAATTTGCTTGCCCACCTCCTTGGGCAAGATACCAAATAGGAGGACTTTCATGGTCCCATATGTTGTGGTCAATGCTCCATTCGCCTACAACATCATTTTGGGACGCCCAACCATGAATAGCTTCCAAGCAGTGGTACCCACATACCACTTGAAGATAAGTTCCCAACCCCGGTACTATAGGAGAAGTTGCTTGTTGGGTCCTCGATGACTAGAAGTGCTACGCTATGTACATCGAGGATAAAAGGACCCCGCCACATTGAAATTCTGAAGGAGTTTATTGTAATCTTAGACCACCTATAAGTATCTATGGTAAATTCTCCAAAAAAACGTAACACACTTTTCATATGCCGAGACTTTGCTCGATTCTTTGCAGAAATCCTACTATCTTCATATCTTGTGCTGACTTAAATATCGGATGATCTACGCCGGACACGCTTCTGGCTAAACTCACGCATTTCCTATCCTAACAGGACGAGGAGCCACCAACATCAATTGAATCGTCTTTCCATATCGGCTCAAGGAGAATACCAAGATCCTACATCATCAGAGGATATCATGTGAAATCACAGGGTCTTTTGGAAGTAAACCAACTTTAAATGTTATTGATAAGATTTGTCTGTTTCAATCATAAACAAGTTAGTGATGAGGCTACTTGGTAACTTCTAAGACAATGTTAAATATAATCTCTTATCTACCATCAGTGACGCGACATTAATCAAGTGACACTCGGAAAAAGAAGCACACATGCATTTTATATATTGATTTCACACTTACATATAAATGACCACACATTTAGATGGACAACGAAGCATGTCCATTTATTTTCACTCAAACCAGAAAACAAGAAACTAATTGCCTTTTCTCATGGACTAGAAAAGCACAATACATACAGGATAAGAGATCACTAATTTATGCGCAAACATTAGGATTGGCACAGAGGTACTCGTCGCAAGCCTTGTACAGCTCCAGAGACTGTTCTTTGTCGGCTTTCGGCTCCTCCTCGTCGTTTAGTTCAACACCAGGCTTGGTGTGATACTCAATCTTGAGCTTCACCACACACCCTCCGTCACTCGACGGCTCAAATTTCAGATCATAACACACCTTGTCAAGCTTGTCACCAAGTATTGCTCCTTCGACCAGAGTGAATTTGCACACATAGTTGCTTTCATCAACCTCATCGATTCTGTGCTTGACGTGGGCGCCTGTTGAATCATGTGGATCAATCCAATTATAACCAAGATTTATCCAAGCAATCATATATAGGGAAATCAAGAAACAATATAATCAACAGCCTTTTTTCTGCTTTTATAAATCAGAATATCTCATTAAGCTCTGCTCGATTTTGTTATCATCAACACGCCCCCGCTCTTGCATGTGCAGACGTACTTTTTTTCTTTTTTTCGTATTAAGCTTGTGCGTGAAATTCTTTATTTCATAAATGGGTAGCGGTGGCATTCGAGCACAGAACCTTTTGTGTGATTTGGTTTTGATACCATGTCAAGTGATTTAAAAGTTTAAAGTACTATTTAACAAAATCATATCTTGATATTTTATCGGTATGGTACTGTTAAACAGATTTTAGTACTATTTTTTGAAAATGTCTCTGATTTTGTCATATAACTTTTGTTTTTCCCCCAATACTTGGTACACATACGAACTTCCGTTAAATTGTTAATAAAATCACTACGTGAAAATTAAGTGAGATGTAAAGATTTGCTTACCGGGGAAGTGTATTTTCCATTCACTTCCAGCATGCAGGCCACCTCCTCCAACGATCTCTAGGCTCTCGATGGAGCCCATGAATTTCGGTACTTCTTCATGTCCTTTGGTGATCAAAGCCTTGAACATTCTAGATGCAGAGGCCTTGCTCTTGTATTCATGCAAAAAACTCTTGATACCCATGCTGTAATAGAGGATAGGAAATTAATTAATCAGAGTTGCGCAAGAAAATATATTAGAATCTGACGGGAAAATTAGCTTGCGAGTGTGCTGAAAACTGAAGCTGATCATGGCAATTTATAGGCGGTTTTAGGATTAACATATGGCCAAAATTTTCATTATTTAAAGTTAGTACAGTATTGACTGTATATAAATAAATCGTCGTCCGTTGATTTTGTACACACACACACACACATATATATGATTTATATACGCATCATCATCCGTTGATTTTTTTAACCTTTCTCGTTGATAATGAAATTTATATAATTTATGTTGGCTATGGCATCATGGGCGGTAATCTATTTCTAAAACCGATTTGTACCATACAACTATCTTACTGTCTTTAATTAATATTACTTTACCAGTGATCAACTGATTATATGATTACTGAATTTATATTTTTTATATATGTGATTGATTTATTTATAATTAAAAAATATTTAATAACAAAAAAATTCAACTTGTAATTGAAAAAATTGTTTGGACTTCAAATTTGATTTTAGCAGCCACACACAATTACTTGTGATGGGATCTTTGATTTGTTATACTTTGGCTCTCTGTTTCTGCTGATTTGATAAATGATGCACTATGTAAAAAAAAAATATACCTCAATTATTGATAGAAAAATTGTTATAAGTATATACTGTTAGAAATATAAAAGTTTTGTGACGAATTTTTGATGGTTTATTAAAATAGAATTAAAGTAACAATTAATTAGTGTCAAGAGACATTTACAAATGAAATTATGACGAACAAAAAAAAAATTTGTGATGAATTTCGTTAAATTTATCCTACTTATTTCAATTTTATTTTTGTCGCCTTTTTATTTTACAAAAATGAAAAATAATTATATTAGGTATATATCTTTATCAAATTTCTATGCAGCATAAATACAACGCTCATGTGGAACCTACCGTTCTCATAGTGGCGACTAATTGTCAAAGGAGCTTTGGTCTTAAACCAAGAGTTTTGTTACATTTGTCCATGAATATTTTAAAGTCCATTTTGTTGCAAAAATTTTTATTTCACTGATTTCATCGAACATAATAAATTATATGATAAAAATATTATATTTATTAAATAATTAATTTATTTTAAAAATTATATATTAATTACAGAACAAATGAAAAATATTTTCTATATAATTAATACTAATTCGATCAAGTTAGGTCTTTTCTAAAATTTTCTCATTTTACCCACTTTAATGTGAAAAAAACTAAAACGAAAAAGAAAAAGAAAAGAAAAATAGAAGGAAGACTTGCCCAGTCGGGGCCAATATTTGAATTAAACATATTCTTTTTAATATCAAAAAGTGAAAATACTATTCAAACCACGGGTTTGTAGGATAATGTTTTGAGTAGTATCCCGATTCTTCTAGAGATAATCATCTGTAAGAAAGACGAAAATCTAGCCAAAGAAAATTAGTCACTGGTCCCACGTAAAAGTATCCTATAGATTATCTCATGTCTATGAAAAAATAATATCATTTGGATGGGTATAAAAAAGTGTATTTGGATTTGGTGAATGAATAAATTGATGTCTTCTTTTAAAAAAAAATCTATAATTTCATTGTGTTCATTAATTATATTCAATAAAAAATATTTGAAAGAAAAATGGATATCATATCTGTATATCTTACAAAAAGATACAATAAATAAATAAATAAACATATATGAATTTTAGGTGCTATTAATAAAGTGCGTGATATTTATTTTTAGTGAAAATAATTAGTGAAAAAATCACACATGATGAGTTGTTATGTATTTTTGATTTTATCTAGTTGCAATGGAATATATTATGTGTGACTTTTATATTTTTTCGCTAAATATTTTCACCGAAAATAAGCATGAGGTAGTAAGGTGTAAAAAAATGTGGAATATAGAACGTAAATTGCAAAAATAGTCATAGTTAACTATGGTTGGCAATTCGAGTGGGTCGGATGGTTCGGGTTGGATTGAGGTAGGGATATAACACAAAATCTCGCAATTCTAACCCAACTTATAATCTGTCAAACCCATGAGACTTCAACCCTAATCCAATTTGACTGGGTTCGTGTCAACCTGGGTTGATGTGTTTTAAATAAAAATTCAAACCTTTTTAATGAAAAAATTAAAACAATTATAATTTACTAATCAAAAGTTTTTTTTCCCCTAATTTTTTATTTGGCTAACTATACAATATATATATATATATTTATTTTGTATGTACTATAAAAAAGCACTCCTTCATTAAGTCCATCGAAAATTTTATAACAGAGAGATTTTTATATTTTGTCACAGTTTTGGAGAATAAAATTTTGTCAAGCGGCTACTTGATACCTTCAAGGACAATTTTAAATATAATGTCTTATCTACAATCAATGACGCAATATTAATCAAGTGACACTTAAAAAAGAAGCACACAAGCATTTTATATATTGATTTCAAACTTACACATAAGTGAGCAGTGAGCACACACTTAGATGGACAAACAAAGGATGTCCACTTATTTTCATTCAAACCAGAAAACAAGCAGCTGATTGCTTTTTTCTCATGGACTAGAAAAGCACAATACATATAGGTTAAGTGATCATTAATTTAAGCGCAAACATTAGGATTGGCACAG
Organism: Petrea volubilis; assembly: GCA_026212405.1. Classification (NCBI taxonomy): domain Eukaryota; kingdom Viridiplantae; phylum Streptophyta; class Magnoliopsida; order Lamiales; family Verbenaceae; genus Petrea; species Petrea volubilis. Next base: position 18,246,515 of record CM047884.1, read on the forward strand.
AGGTAATCGTCGCAAGCCTTGTAGAGCTCCAGAAACTGTTGTTTGTCGGCTTTCGCCTCCTCATCTTCCTTAATTTCAACACCGGGCTTTGTGTGATAGTCAATCTTGAGCTTCACCAAACACCCTCCATCACTCGACGGCTCAAATTTCAGATTATAACCCACCTTCTCAAGCTTGTCACCAAGTGCTGCTCCTTCGATCAGAGTGAATTTGCACACATAGTTGCTTTCATCAACCTCATCGACTCTGTGCTTGATGTGGGCGCCTGTTAAATCATGTGGATTAATCTAATTATAACCAAGATTTATCTAAGTAATTAATCACAGGGAAATCAAGAAACAATATAATCAGCAACATTTTTTTTCCAGCTTTTTTAAATGGGAATGTCTCGTATTTAGTATTACGAGCAACACCACACACTCTACGCGGGTGCAAAATATAAAAAGTATATATTATAATTTAGTACTTTAATTTTTCATAGGATGAAAATATAAATATATTATTAAATTTCTTTTATAATAATACTTTTGTAAGAATTATTTGAAATAATTTATTAAATTATAATAATTTAAAAATAAAATAATTATATGAAATATAATTACATGATAAAGAATAAGCACAAAAAAAATAAATTAAATAATTGTAATTAGAGAAAGTAGTTAGAGGGTTAAGAACATGAATTTTTTAAATTGGATGTAATATTATAATATTGACCTTTTTATTTATTTATTTATTACATGTGTTTACTAATTAGAAGGGTAAAATTGGCACATCAAAATTTGAAATCCGAATTGAATTGATTTCATGAGAATTTTTAATTTTACCCACAATTTTACATATCTCTATTGATTCCATATAAAATTAAAGGACAAATTTTGTAAAATCACATAAATAATCATCATTTGTGAAATAAAAATAATTTTCTTTTTATAATAATATAGATAAGTTAAGCTCTGTTCACTTTATTAAATTATCATTTTATCTAAAAGTTTAAATTGTGCTATCAAATATTTATCATCTCAAACACGCCTCAACACGTGCAGGTGTACTTCTATTTTGTACCAAGTTTTGCATGTGAATTTTTTTTTTTTTTCATGAATAGGTTGCAATAAAATTCGAGTACATGAACTTTTATTTGACATGGCTTTGATATCATATATATTAAGTAACCACCTCATATAAAAATTTAAACTACTCTTAAGCCAACCACCCACATCTTTATATTTCATCCAATATAGAATAGTTAATTAACAGATTTTAGTAATATAGTTTGAAAATGTATTTGATTTCGCCCTATTAACTTTTGTCCTTTTCTCAATAGATACTGGTGCACATGCGAACTTTGGTTAAATTGCTAATAAAACCAATAGGTGAAAATTACGTGAGACGTAAAGATTTGCTTACCGGGAAAGTGCGTTTTCCACACACTTCCAGCATGAAGGCCACCTCCTCCATCGATCTCTAGTTTCTGGATGGAGCCCGAGAATTTCGGGACTTCTTCATGTCCTTTGGTGATCAAAGCCTTGAACATTCTAGATGCAGAGGCCTTGCTCTTGTATTCGTGCAAAAAACTCTTGATACCCATGTTTGCTCTTAATCGAGATTGATTAGAGTTGTGCAATAAAACAGATTAGAATCTGATGGGAAAATTAGCTTGCGAGTGTGCTGAAAGCTGAAGCTGATCATGGCAATTTATAGAGAATGTTTAGGATTGGCAGGGCCAAAAAATTCCAATATTCAAAGTTAGTACAGTATTGACTGTGTATATATTTGAATCGTCTTCGGTTAATATTTTCAACTTTTCTCAATATTGCTAATGAAGTTATATAATTTATGTTGGCTATGCCATCATGGTTGGTAATCTATTTCTAGAACTGATTTGAAGCATACTACTATTTTATTGTTTTTAATATTACTTGTCTAGTGATCGACTAGTTGTATGAATATTACTGAATTATATTTGTTCTATGATTGATTCGTTTATAACTAAAAAATTATTTAGTAACAAAAATATTCAACTTGTAATTTAAAAAATATTACTTTGGCGCTTTGTTTATGGTGGTTTGATAAACGACGCACTATGTATTACAAAAATACCTCATTCATTGATTAAAAAAAAAATTGTCATAACTATATTCTGTTTCAAATATAAAAAGTTTGTGATGGATTTTTGATGGTTTATTAAAATAGAACTAATTAACGTAACAATTAATTAGTGTCTAGACATTTATAAATAAAATTCTGATGAACAAAAAATAATTTTGTGATGAATTTCATTAAATTTGCCCTGATTCTTCAATTAGTAAAGGATGTGCTCTTTTTTTTTTTTTTATTAAATTGACACCTACTTATTTAAATTTTATTTTTGTTGCCTTTTTAATTTACCAAAATGAAAATAATTATATTAAATATATATCTAGTTGTCAAATTTCTATGCAGCATAAATACACCGCTGGTGAAGTTATCCAAATAAATAAATAAATACACCGCTGGCGTGGAAGGAAAGGCGCCCTTATCCACTGTTGTCATAGAGGTGACTAATTGTCCAAGGGAGCTTTGGTCTTGACCACGAGATTTGACCATGAATATTTTAAAGTTCATTTTATTGAAAAATTCGTTTCATCTAATTTGATCGAATTTAAAAAATTATATTAATGTATTAAGTATATTCGATTTGTATAAAATAAAAATTAAATATAATTTAATAAAATGATTAAATTTTAATAGTACAGAATTAAATTTTTATTAAATTATATGTCTAGATACATATTTCTTGACTATTTTATTATCTATATTATCTTTTTGATTAATTATAATAAACTAATTAGATTTATGATCAGTTAAAGAATAAAATTAAAATAAAGTTATTTTTAATTGAAAACAATAATAGAAATATAAAATATAATAGAACAAAATTTTAAAAAGAAGAAATGGAGAGAGATGAAAAATAAAAATAAAAAAGAATTATGTTGTGGGAGGGGGATAGCAAATGATAGAAGAGCTAGAGAGAAGGGTGTATTACAAATACTACAACTAAATGACCATACGAAAAAAGTTAAGATCGGCTTCTCACTTAATTAATAGTATAGATGACAAATATATCACACTTTCTAAATATACACTAGTTAGTAATCACATGATAAATATAAAATAATCGTTATATGATTAATATTAGTTCGATTGAGTTGGGTCGTCTGAACTAAAATTTTCTCATTTTACCTACTTTAATAGGGAAAAAAAACTAAAAAGAAAAAGAACAGAAAAAAGAAAGAAGACGTGCCCAGTCGGGAACAATATTTGAATTGTACATATTCTTTTTAGTATCAAAAAGTGAAAATGCTATTGAAACCACAGTATTGTAGGATAATGTTTTGAATAGTACTCTTCCGATTCTTCTAGAAATAATCATCGGTAAGACCAAAATGTAGCGAAAGAAAACTAGTCACTGATCCACTTAAAAGTATGAAATGAAATCTCAGAGAGATTCTCTCATGTCATTTAACTTAATTAAAACCTTATCTTTTACCAACACTAACAGTCGCACACTCTACATTTATACAAAATATAAAAAATATATACTTTAAGTTAATATATAAAAAAATCACACCCTACATTTGTACAAATTATAAAAAATATATACTTTGAGTTAATGTTAAAAAATTTTAAGGATCAAAATATAAATATATTATTAAATTTCTTTCATGAGAATAGTTTTTTTAAGAACAATTTAAAATAATTTATTAAATTAATAATAAATTAAAAATAAATTAATTATATAAAATAAAATTACGTGATAAAAAATAAATATAAAAAGAAAAAAAAATATAGATCGTATAATTATAATTGGAAAAGGTATTTTGTTTGTGTGTGTGTGTGTGAGAGAGAGAGAGAGAGAGAGAGAAAGTATTAATTATCAAATTAAAGGAACTTTGTTTATTAGAAACGAATTTCAACTTCCAAAGTCTAGCATGATAGAGAAAATAATCTGTGGGTTGAGAACATATATTTTTAAATTGAATATACTATTTTAATAGTGACCTTTCTATTTACTTTTTGATTGTATGATTTTACTAATGAAAATGATAAATTTGACATATTAAAATTTGGTATTCGAATTGCAATGATTCATGAAAATTTTTAATTTTAGCTATAATTTCACATGTTTTTATTTATTTTACATAGAATTAAAGGGGCAATTTTTGTAAAATCACATAAAAATTATCATTTGTGAGACAAAAATAATTTTCTTTTTATAATAATATAGATACAATACAATGATCATTGAAGAAAAGAATTAAGAATTCATGAAATTTGATTTTCCAGTTAAAATATAGATGCCGTTCATAATTATCAATGTTATACCTTATTCAATACTATTATTCTAATTATAGACGTCGGATATAATCATATCATGAATTCGGAATTCTTTTGGAAGAATATCTTTTTTTCCAAAGTTTCATTGTTAAGAGGTCTCTTTCAAATTTGGTCAGTATTCCCGGGGCCGCCTCGTTAATATTCTCATACCTTATTACAATGAATGTAATATTTAAGTGAAATGAACATGGTCTCTTTCAAAGTTAAAGGATACAAGGGCCTTTCCGGTTTAAAAAAGAAAAGGGAACTTGTATTTTGCACCTTAAAATTATGTAAAATGAGCACTTTATACTCTTAAAAAAGAGAAATAGCACAACAAACCTTTGAATTGGTGTAAGTTTGACAAATTTCACCCTCAACCAGTTCTGGGCCAAGGTACTATTTAAATGAAGGATAAAATTGTCCAAAGAAAAATAAGAAGGTTACCTCTTTCCTATTTTGAGATTGCAAAGTGTGTCATTAATTTATTTTCTATGTATAAAGTACAAATTCATCTATGTTTTCTTGAAAATATAAATCCTAATTTGACTTTTTTTTTAACTTTTTTATTATTTATGCTTTACAACAAATATGATATTGGTGTTGGTCGTAGGTGGGGGTGTAAATGGATATTAAAAGGAGCAGATATACAGTATTTGAATTCATATTCGATTAAGCTTTTCGATATCTGTATCCGTATCCGAATCTGAATCTGACGAATATTTTGCGGATATATCTGAATTTGTTTAGTTTTCCTGAAAATTTGACAAAATTATGGATATCCGGATATCCGTTTTCGTTTATGATTATCTAAATATCTGATTGAATATCGAATTCATTTATCCGAATATTCGAATCTGTTTATATAAATAAAAAGAATCAAATAAAATTTATATAACTTATCTAATTGAAATTTTGTATATATATTGACGTGGCACAATTCCGATCGGAAATCCGACCTCCATTCTCGGGACGAGCTCCCTTTTACTCCCCGATTGATTCCCCTCTAATCTTCCCGATCGAACTGTCTGACACTGTTCGGCTCTAATAGCCCCTCTCCCCTTCGGTCCGGGCAGATCGTTATCCCTCTCGGCTCGATCACAACTCTCTCGGCTCTTCTGGTCGACACTATTATCAACTTGGACCATGCCAGATCCAACAGATCCCTACTAGCATTAAATGCTCCATCAGACGAGGTATGAGGGAGCCACCTAATCCCATACCTCATTAATGGAACGCCTGCTAGCGCCTATGGACCCTACCCCTAGGTCCACGGGTCGCCCATGTCGATCCTCAACAACCTACTTGGCCTGGTGGGTCCACAGGAACGCAGTCTACTTAGACATAGTATAAATACCCCTGCATTTATGGTAAGGGACACGCATTAATTACATACAGTACCCTTACTCTGTTCGAATCTCCCCAAAACCGATCCACTGACTTAAGCATCGGAGGGTCTTAGCCGAGACCCATCTTAACTAGCTCACATTGTCATTTCCCTTGTTGCAGGACCAACCTCCTGTTCGAATATCACCACTTATTCACTCGACCTGAGAAACCGACCAGTGTTGATCAGCTCCGAATCCAACCCGCATCATATATGTATAGTATATCGACACTAGAAAATATGCATTTAACCATGAAAAAAATCTGTGACTAATAGCCAAGGATTAACCACGAATTTAAACAAAGTCACGAAAAAAAAAATTAACCACGGATTTTCCGAGGCTAAAATTAGACGCAAAAAATCTGTGGTTATTTTTTGTGGCTAAAACTAGGGCAAAATTTGGCCTCAAATTTTCCGTGGCTATTTTTAATAAAAAAAATTTTCTTGAATTTGATGTAGCTTGAACTCTTGACCTCTTGATTGAGGTTAGTGTATTAAACCTCTACACCAGTTTAATTTTTTGTTTAAGAATTAATTTTTTTTGTACTTAACTAATATAAATTATGCCAATTTCTAAATATAAATTATCTAAATAAATTTTTGTTATTGCTATTAATTTATTAAATATTTGTTATAATTAATAAATTACTTGTTCAATCACTAAATACTTTACAATATAAACAAAAAATCAAAGATTAGGAAAAAAAAAAAAAAAGACTTGACCATGACATATAACATGATATATATTAGATTTTCAAAATATTTGAAGGCTAAAACCCGGATAAGATCTCCCATTTCATATGGTATTTTATCTTTTATTTCATAATACACATTGTTATACAACTATGTATTTAAAATTATTCTTTCAATTATACACATGATTTAAAATCCTTACAGTTGATATATATTCATGCAATGAAAAAGAAAATGAAATGCGTGTTTGGAATATAAAATTAAATGTGGTTACAACCCCTTCGGTGGTCCTAATACTACTTGTGCAAATAAATAATTTTATTAAATTATGAAAGTTATCCCAAAATATAAAGTTAGAACCATACTTGATTGGGCTTATGAATCAAAAGAATAAAGCGAGCTTGATTTAACTAGTCAAAAATCATTCAATATAACTTAACAAACATTAATTTAAAAAACTAATTCAATAAAATAAATTCAAATATTAGATTTACATATTTAAATTTATTTACGGTTATTGTTCATTTTACTCAATTGAAAAATAAAATTAGTATTTGAAATTATTGATTGTTTGATTTCTTGTGGAAGAGCTACAAATAAATTTGTTTGAAAGAGTTGCAATGGATGAAAATATGTCAATAAATCGAAGAGAAAGTTAATATTTTATTGGTTTTACAAAAGCAGTAAAACAATGTTTCCCTTTAATAAGTTCAAACATAGTGACCACGTACTTCTCATATGATACTTTCCTTCCAAACACTATTAGTGTCACCAAATTACACGAAATCACAAATGAGGCCTTGGGATTATTGAAGTAGTCTCATGTGTGATTTGGATTATAACAATAGTTTGATTTGTACTTTACTATTATCAACACAAAAGGAAAAAAGTGCAGTTAACAGCTCTGTGCTATCCACATGGTCGGTTATATAAGTTATGAATAATAGGACCAATTTTACAACTAAAAGTAATTTTTAGTCCAAATCATAAACCAATTTGTCAAGCGGCTACTTAAAAAATATAATGTCTTATCAACAATCAGTGACGCAATATTAATCAAGTGACACTTAAAAAAGAAGCACACAAGCATTTTATATATTGATTTCAAACTTACATATAAGCGAGCAGTAAGCACACACTCAGATGGACAAACAAAGGATGTCCAATTATTTTCATTCAAACCAGAAAACAAGCAAGTGATTGCTTGTTTCTCATGGACTAGAAAAGCACAATACATATAGGATAAGTGATCATAAATTCAAGCGCAAACATTAGGATTGGCACAGAGGTACTCGTCGCAAGCCTTGTAGAGCCCCAGAGACTGTTCTTTGTCGGCTTTCGGCTCCTCATTATCGTTAAGCTCAACACCGGGCTTTGTGTGATAGTCAATCTTGAGCTTCACCAAACACCCTCCATCACTCGACGGCTCAAATTTCAGATTATAAACCACCTTCTCAAGCTTGTCGCCAAGTACTGCTCCTTCGATCAGAGTGAATTTGCACACATAGTTGCTTTCATCAACCTCGTCGACTCTCTGCTTGACGTGGGCGCCTGTTAGATCACGTGGATTAATCTAATTATAACCAAGATTTACACTACAAGAAAATGAGTAAAGTTGTGACAATATAATAAGTGATAATCAAAAAATTATCATTAATTATATATATATATTTGGTGATAATAAGTTAATGTTGTCACAAAATATAGTATGTACAATTTTAATGGTGACAACTTATTGTAAAAAGGTGGCAACATAGTGTAAACGTAATAGTTGGTAACATAACTATTGTGACAATTTAGTGGCAATAGAATCTTATCATAAAATCTTAATAACAATTTTTATTGTCACCAAGTTGTCACTATAAGTGTGTCATTAATTATTAATGGTGACAAATAACACATTATTTCTTATCACCATTGAGTGATATTGTAACAACATAAAAATTATTCTCACAAAAAAAACTTAATTAGTGATAAAATAAAATATATTGTCACTTTATACAATCATTTATGTCAAACTTTTATATTATCAATTTTAAATCTTGTCAATAATATTATTTTTCTTGAAGTGTTATCTAAGTAATTAATCATAGGGAAATCAAGAAACAGCATAATTAACAACATTGTTTTCCTGCTTTTTTAAATGGAAATGTCTCGTATTTGGTATTATAATTTAAGCTCTGCTCGCTTTTATTAAATGATCATTTTATTTAAAATTTTAAACTATGCCATCAAATATTTAGCGTCTCCAACACACCTTCACACGTGCAAGCGTACTTCTATTTTGTATCAATACTTGAACTAAAATTTCTTTTTTTTTAATGAATGGGTGGCAATAAAATTCGAGTATAACACCTTTTATTTGACATGACTTTGATATCATATATATTAAATAACCATCAGATCATCTAAAAGCTTAAACTACTCTCAAGCAAACCACATGTTTATACTCTAGCAATGTGGAATAGTTAATTAACAGATTCTAGTACTATAGTTTGAAAATTTATTTGATTCCCTATAACTTTTATCCTTTTTCTCTATACTGGTACGCATGCGAACTTTGGTTAAATTGTTAATAAAACGAATACGTGAAAATTAGGTGAGAAGTAAAGATTTGCTTACCGGGGAAATGTGCTTTCCATACACTTCCAGCACGAAGGCCACCTCCTCCAACGACCTCTAGGCTCTGGATGGAGTCTGAGAATTTCGGGACTTCTTCGTGTCCTTTGGTGATCAAAGCCTTGAACATTCTAGATGCAGAGGCCTTGCTCTTGTATTCGTGCAAAAAGCTCTTGATACCCATGTTTGCTTTTATTCGAGATTGATTAGAGTTGTGCAAGAAAATATATTAGAAGGTGATAAGAAAATTAGCTTGCAAGTGTGCTGAAAGCTGAAGCTGATCATGGCGATTTATAGAGAATGTTTAGGATCGGCCGGGCCAAAAATCCCAATATTCAAAGTTAGTACAGTATTTTATTGTTTCTAATATTATTTTTCTAGTGATCAACTAATTATATGATTATTGAATTATATTATTGATTTATTTATAACTAAAAAAATATTTATAACAAAAATATTCAACTTCTAATTTAAAAAATATGGTCAATTATTCTTAAGAAAAAAAAATTATTTGGACTTCAAATTTGATTTGGCCGCAACACCCCATGTTATACTTTGGAGCTATGGTTCTGGTGATTTGATAAATGACGCACTATGTATTAAAAAAAAATACCTCATTAATTGATAAAAAAAAATTCTTATAAGTATATTCTGTTTTAAATATAAAAAGTTTGTGATGAATTTTGATGGTTTATTAAAATAGAACAAACGTAACAATTAATTAGTGTCAAGACATTTACAAACGAAATTCTAGTGAATAAAAAATAATTTTGTGATGAATTTCATCAAATTTGTCCTGATTCTTCGATAAGTAAAGGACGTGCTCGTTTATTTTTTTTTTTTCAATTGACACCTACTTATTTAAATTTTATTTTTGTTGCCATTTCAATTTACAAAAATGAAAATAATTATATTAAATATATATCTAGTTATCAAATGCACCGCTGGTGTGGAAGGAGACGCCCTTATCCACCATTGTCGCAGGGGTGACCAATTGTCAATGGGAGCGTTGGTCTTGAACCAAGAGATTTGACCATGAATATTTTAAAGTCCATTTTATTGGAAAATTTGTATAATCTTATTTGATCGGATCTAATAAATTATATTAGTGTATTAGACATATTTGATATGTATATAAAATAAAAACATGATATAATCTAATAAAATGATTAAATTTTAATATTATAGAATTAAAATTTTATGTCGATATACATCTTTCTTAACTATTTTATTCTGTATATTATCTTTTTAATTAATTATAATAAACTTATTAGATTTATGATCAATTAAAAAATAACATTAAAATAAAATTAATTTTTAATTGAAAACAAAAATAGAAATATAAAATAGAACAAAATTTTAAAAAAGAAGAAATGGAGAGAGATGAAAAATTAAAAAAAAAAAAGAAAAAAGAAAAGGAATTACGTTGTGGGAGGGGGAGAGCAAATGATAGAAGTGCTAGAGAGAAGGGTATTTTAGAAATAGTATAGCTAAATGATCAGATAATTAATATAATAGATGACAAATATATCACACTCCCTAAGTTGTATACTAGTTAGTAGTCACACGATAAATGTAAAATAATCGCCATAAGATTTTGTATGAATAAATTTTCAGCTTCCGCGCTAAACTGATCGCTTAGGGTCCGAATCCGTTGGGTTCGATGGGAAGACAACACATTCGAAGTGAGCTCTTGGTGTTTGAGTATGGGCATGCCAATGTGTAAGTGCATACAAGTGGAAGTCCTGTTGATTCGAAGTGAAAAAAAGTGATGTGATGTGTCTAAGACTTCTATCGAAAAGCGACTGAACCGGAGTAGGCAAACACTACCCCTAAGGCTCTACTTTGCCTACAACTTAATATAGGACTTAACGATTTAGTACTTTAAAGATCGAAAATGGTCAAAAAGCTTAAATGGAAAAGAGACTGTATTTGGGGATGATGGCTACTCGCCACTTGGACCTTACAATACTCGACTACAGATACACGCATTGATGACTCATGTCATATCTATGACAGAGATGCATTGAGCAGTCCCTAAAAACTCTAGCTGCAAATCGGCCACATTGATGACTCCGGTCATATCTATTTGTGGATGTACTCAGAGGTTGTTCACTCCGACGAGCATTGATTGACTCCGTCTGCACTCCTCTTCATGCATGTGCTCAATATGAATGCGGGGTACCCACTCCGTCGCATTGATATCTCACCTTGAATCGGGCCCAATGCGAATGAGTAATGACTACGACCTCGTAACGCTACCAAATGAATGCATTGATGATCCCATTTAGAGCCAAATGAGACATGACTACAAATATTCAGGCAATGATTTTTTACCTAGTGAACTAAAGCTAATCTTTGTTCATTTAAACTAAGAAAAATTAGAGAAGTAATGACTTTTTGATTGAAAGAGTTGTTGTGTTGTGTTGATTGATTGTTGTTGATGCCTTCAAATGGTGAATCCAACTCCCTTTTATAGCCTTCAGACTGCAACCGTCCTTCTTTATTTTTGGAGCTGGCTATCTTCTTCCGGATTTGGCCATTTCGAAATGGATGGTAGTTCTTATTTCTAGGATATGAAAGTTATGCCATGTTATTTGGATTTCAAATTTTTAGCAGCACATGTCCTTTATATTAGGTATACTCAAGTACAACCACCTGTCTCATCCTTATCCTGTTAGTTATTCTCATCCAACAATTCCTAAAAATATGAGATTTGCTTACTGTATTTATTTTATCTTCCTATTTTTATTTTTCGCTAACTGGGCCATGGGCCTTAATTCCCTCCGGCCCGGGCCGTCTAACACGGGCTTGGTCTACTTACGTCGAGGTGACCTGGGCCCTGCTAATTTTATTTTGGTGTGGCGAAAATGATCAAAATTAGCCCTATACAAAAATTTATTTTTAGGCTCAAACAAATTTATATTGGTTTGATCGAGTTGGATCTGGATTAAAATTTTCTCATTTTGCCTGCTTTAATAGGGAAAAAAATAAAAAGAAAAAGAAGAAGAATAGAAAAAAGAAAGAAGGCTGGCCCAGTCGGGAACAATATTTAATTATACATATTCTTTTTAACATCAAAGAGTGAAAATGCTTTTCAAACCACAGTTTTGTAGGATAATGTTTGGAATAGTATCTCGATTCTTCTAGAAATAATCATCTGTAAGAAAGACTAAAATCTAGCCAAAGAAAATTAGTCACCGATCCAATTAAAAGTAAGAAATGAAATCCAATAAAATCTCTCATTTCTTTTAACTTAATTAAAACCTTATTTTTTTTACCTATATATAATATAATGATCGTTGAAGAAAAAAACTAGGAATTAATGAAATTTGGTTTTCTAGTTAAAATATAGACGCCGTTCATAATTATCAATTTTGTACCTTATTCAATTCTATTATTCTAATTCTACAGAATTGACTAGTTTAAATTATAGCCGTCGGGGTAGAATCATGTCATGAATTCGGAATTCTTTTGGAACAATATCTTTTTTTTTCTAAAGTTTCATTGTTAAAAGGTCTCTTTGAAATTTGGTCACTATTCCGGGGCGTCCTCTTTAATTTTCCAATGCCTTACTGCAATGAATGTGATATTTAAGTCCAATGAACATGGTCTCTTTTCAAAGTTAAACGATACAAGTGCCTTTCTGGTAAAAAAAAAAAGTAATTTGTATTTTGAACCTTAAAATTATGTGAAATGAGTATTTTGCACTCTTAAAAAAGAAAAATAGCACAACAAACCTTTTAATTGGTGAAGTATGGCAAATTACATCCTGCCCTATTTTGGGCCAAGGTACTATTTAAGTGAAGGATAAAATTGTCCAAATAAAAAATAAAATGGCTACCTATTTCTTATTTTGAGGGTTCAAAGTGTGTCATTAATTTATTTTCTATGTATAAAGGGCATCCAAATTTAGGTAATTATATCAAATTATATTCATTCGTTTGAAGGTTTTTTGATTGAAGTTAGATCCTTATGTAATGCCAATATATATATATATATATATATATATATATAGGTTTATTTAACTATAGAGATATATAATTTAGAATGTAAAATTATTATTTGAATTAATCTGAAATTTGGATAATTATTTATCTCTCTTAATCATCCACCAACATTGTACTTTCCATATAAATCCTAAATAATTAAATAATCATTTTAGAAATTTTTAATTAAGATGAAAATTTTCAAAGTCTAAATATATATTAATTTGCAACCGAAAGTATATTAATGGGCACTCTGCATCACCCTAAAACAATAAAAGAGGTATTTTTTTTTTCCTTTTTAGGGACAATTTTACCCTTCATTTGAAGATCATTTTGGCTTTAAAATAAGTCACGGTTAGGGCTGTAAACGGATATTAAACGGAGCGGATATACTGTATCCGAATCCGTATCCGATTAAATTTTACCGTATCCGTATCCGAATCCGAATCCGTCGGATATTGGCAACCTATATCCGAATCCGCATTCGGCGGATATTTTGCGAATTCGGATATATCCGTATCCGTTTAGTATTTTTTTAAATATAATATAATTATGAATTTTTGGATATCCGAATATCCGAATCCGCTAACAATTATCTGAATATCTGTTTAGATATCCGAATCCGTTTATCCGAATATTTGATTGGATATCCGAATTCGTTTATCCGAATATCCGAATCTGTTTATATTTTATCATTAATACAATTAATATAATTCATATTATTCATTCCTATTTTTCTATTTATTCTTATAATGTATATAAATTAATAAATAATCTAATTAAATCATATAAAGAGTAAGAAGAGATAAGGATATAATAATAATAATAATAATAATAATAATAATAATTTAATATAATTTATCGAATACGGATAACGGATATAAGTAAACGGATATATCCAACGGATATACAATCGGAGCGGATATCTAATTACCATATCCGTATTCGTTTATTACTCGGATACCTATAATCGGATACGGATATATCCGTTTTAAACGGATGCGGATAATATGCCTCGTAAATGGATACGGATGCGGACGGTAATCGAATTTTCGGTTTTCCGTTTACAGCCCTAGTCACGGTGCAATATACCAAATTTATACTAATGCTATGGTGCATTGGTGCTATTTTTGTTATTGCGGGGTGCAAATTAAAGTTCTCATTTACATGTTCATAGGGTGTAAAGTGCAAATCCCCGTTAAAAAATAACGAGAGTTCGTTTAGGAACACGGTCAAAGATTTTTATTTAGGAGGGGAAGATGAAATTTATATAAAATATTAAAAGTATTTATATTTTTTTTTGGGGGGGGGGGGAGGATTTATATTTTTTTTTAAAAAAATGCATATATTAATTTAATACGACATGAACTTGAGGGGGGTGACCGTACCCTCTAGTCCTCCCTTGGATCCGCCACTCGTAAATTTGTTGATAGATGGCCGACATTGCAAAAAAAAAATTAAAGTTTTGGGAAGAAATTAGAGATAAATATAATCGTTGGTGCTAAAATTGAACAAAACTTAATTTATAAAACAAAAATGGGAGATAAGATTAGTATTCCAAATTTTTATACTGGAGCTTCATTCTCATTGTTTTATTAAGATATTGACTAAAATACCCACTAATTTATAACACATTATTTACATTAATTTGGAATGGCAAATATACCCACACTCTAATATGTATTTTTCTTTCATTTTTGTACTCATATATTGACAATGAAACGTATGAAAATATTCTAACAAAAAAAAAGGCTCTTGAAATAAAACTCAATAAATCATATATATAAATCATTGAGTACAAAAGTAAAATATAGTATAATCTAAAAGATTGTATACTTTCATTAGATAGATAAAAATCTAAACTTAAGTACTTTTGAAACACTTGTATCTCCAAATAGAGTTTCGACTAAGCTAATTGGTTCTTACGTCCAATCCTGAAAAAATAACAATAACAACTAGAATAAACAATCTTTATATACAGAAATAAAGTGCCTCATTTTTTTTCTTTTTATGGATTTTGGATTTTTCCAACTTTTGTTTGCGGCTGCTGAAAAATTGAGAAGAGAATTTAATCCTCTGCTCTAGGTTGTGACTACTGTCACCCCCAAATTTATAATAAGGTGAATAGATGGTGGTTTGGGATAATTTTGTTTGACAAACTAACTGAAGTTATGCTTAAAAAATAAGGGGGTATTTTAATCAAGTGTCTAAAACTAAAAATTAAAATAGAGTATCAATATAAAAATTTGAAATGTCAATATCATCTCCCAATGCAAAAATATAATTTTCCTCGAGTCATTTTTTAAAATAGTGATTATTATACAGATCATGCGGACACATCAATAACTATCATGTTCTGCAAACGAAAATATGATGACCTGCCAGCACACTCTACAATGTCACTCAAAATCTTTCTTCTTCTTTTTCTTTTCTTTTTTTTTTTTTTTTTCTTGGTACAGATTTAAAATCTATATGTGTATAGTGTAACATATATATCTAAATTTGTACCTATAGCTATGTTAAAAAGTGTGGCTCTTAAGTTGTTTAGTCGAACCGTGAATTGGTTAATCTACCCCTTATTAGTACATTCAGATAGAAATCTATAACATATGATATAAATCACATATTAAATATTAAATTTATAATAAAGTTACGTTCATTATTATAAGTGGCAATATTGCCTCTATACAATCAGCCAATCAGGAATTTTTTAGATGAACCAACACGTTCTCGCAATACTGTTTAACTTTATTATAGTAGACCAGTAACACACAAGCAAATCAAATCAAATCAAACAAAACTTAATTTAATTACTCCCAGTCGGAAATCTTACACAAAAGCATACATATCGCTTATGACATAAAACAAGAGGAACCATCGTCCCTTTATTTAAAATGGCATCAACTCACTCACATAAAATGGAAAACGACAATACACGTGCGAGCTCACACACACACACAGAGATATATATATATATGTATATATATAATCGGCATCAGGCACAGACGTGAGGATTGGCCTGGAGGTAGTCTTCGCAAGCCTTGTAGAGGGCCATGGCCTGTTCTTTGCCGGCTTTAATATCCTCATCATTGAGCTCAATATCACCTTTTGTGTGATACTCACTATTAAGCTTGATCACACACCCTCCATCTTCCGAGGCCTCAAATTTGATCTCGTAGCAGATCTTTTCCAGCTTGTCCCCAAGTACTTCTCCTTCCACCAAAGTGTACTTGCACACATAGTTCTCCGGGTCGATCGTATCAATCCTATGCTTCACGTACTTGAAGTGAGCCCCTGTAACATGAATACGTACAGAAGCTCATAAACAATTTATAATTATTAAATGAGAACATAATGATACAATAAAGTAAAATGTTAGCTAATAATTCTGCGTATGTAATTGATTTGGGTACATGTCCAGTATGGTAGAATAGTATGATCGGCGTCTGTAATTTTAAAGATGTTGCTAAGTATATATTTAATATTAATTATATGTATGACATTAAAATTCTTTTTGCTTTTTTTTTTTTTTTGGTAAAATTATGAATTCCACAAATTGATAGTAATAGTAATTAAGAATAAAAATATTTTGCTCCCCGAGTTATGGTCGTCTTATACACTTTACCATAAAAAGAACTATACAGTATTTGCACTTTGTCCAAGAGAGCCACTCTCCTGCAAATAATACTATCGAAAAAGTGATTGGCGACAATATCATGTGGTGATTTTTAATGTAAAATCGATCGATAAAGATCTGTTAATTTTTAAAACTAACTAAAGACTTTTACTTGGGGAGCCGAGTTGGACCACATTGTTGACGCAAAGAGTCTCTTCGGTGATGGTACGGTGATTTTATGGTCATAAAATGAGTTTGAAGGGTACAATGTAAATATTGTATATTTAGGTTTCATTTGATTCATTGTATTACCACATAATACACTTTTTAATCCATTGAATGAACCACATTTGATTCATTATACTACCATGTAATGAAATTCCACAATTCATGAACATCTACTAAGTACATGATTTTGAGCAATATTCAATCTCATAGGGGTGTGTTGTTATGGGAGTTGAATTTAATTGGTGGAAGATATTAATTATATATTTACTTTTCTATCCCTCTTCCTCCATTCTTGTGGTCTACCTTTTCTTTCCACCTTTAAAAGGAAGGATAAATGGGACGTTCAATTCAATACAATCTAATATCATGAATCAAATTTGTAGATTAGTCCATAATATATACCTAAAAGCTATATAAAGTGACAAATCAAATTGAAAATCTACCTCCAAAATATGGTCTAATACCACAAAATATATTTTTATGAGTTGAATCCAAACCCCATAATCAAATGAAGCCTTAATATAGCAAAACATAACAAAGAATAATTTAGTGATGAAAGTATAAAAAACGCCATAGGGGGAAGCAAAGAAATTTTATCCCTCTTAATTATTTACAAGTCATATAGTGGTTGCAATATTGGACATTGATGATTATGACAAAAACAATTAGCTATAAATTGCCTCTAGTGGCTGCGCGAGTGCAAGAATGTATCGTAGCTACTCGGGACGGTAAAAGTTGGTCACAATCATGAATCCAGCGGTTATATTTTCGTATTTTCAATAAACTATCACTGTACATGTGCCAATAATTATAAAGACTATTATTTTCTATATAACTATTATTTTTATTAAATCTTCAAAATTATTAGTGTGACAGAACCAAGCTATTATCACTTATGAACAGACACTAATAGTGACAATTTAATGTTTTATAATTAATTAATAATATAATTTATACTTTACTAGAATTTTTGAATTTTGTGACTTACCCTCGGGGAAATTGGTTTGCCTTATGCAGCCAGCACCAACACCATCTCCTTCAATTGTCTCAATGCTCGTGATGGAAGTAGTGACTTTCGGCACGACGTCGTGTGAGTCTGTAATCAAAGCCTTGAACAACCTAGATGGAGAAATCTTGGTTTTCAATTCTTGGAAAAAACTCTTCACGCCCATTTTTCTATTATTCGAATAAATTTAATCGAGAAGCTTAATTGGAAATTAATTGCTAAGAGGAATTAATTTAGCTTTGGATTGTGCAGAAAATTGAAGC
Source organism: Petrea volubilis (assembly GCA_026212405.1). Classification (NCBI taxonomy): domain Eukaryota; kingdom Viridiplantae; phylum Streptophyta; class Magnoliopsida; order Lamiales; family Verbenaceae; genus Petrea; species Petrea volubilis. Next base: position 18,264,669 of record CM047884.1, read on the forward strand.
CTGGCTGAGGATATATATAGCCCCAATGCCAAATTGTTAATTATGAATTGTTATTTGCTTTATGTAATATAATGAAGTTTTATCAACTTTTTTCATTGCTGCCCATAGTTAAATAACATTTTTGGTACCACTTGATCATCACAGTGCACCTGTCAGGCTGCCTAAAGATGATAGTCCATAGATCTGCCATTTGGGAAGTAAAATATATATAGTATTAACATATAGCACTATCTTATTTGATGTGATATACATATTTTAGCTAGGATGTGGGTGTTAAATCGCAGTTTGGATCGTCTGACATAAAACGGTACTACATCATCTTTTTCTATATTTATCAATACAAGTCATGTGAATTGGTAAGCAGTTGAGACAAGAAAAAAAGAAAAAACTTATAATATGGAAAAATTTTAATTCAACAAATATTTCCTTTCTTCCACATATTGCAAATTATGTAGTTCATAGTTTAGCTCGGAATGCAGTATCTTTTAAGCAGAGACAGAGCCAGGAGCGGGGCTGAAGGAGGTGGTCGGCCCTCGGGCTCATATTGAGTTCAATTTTATATGCATCTTTTGAAAAATTTTAGATTTCACCCCCCTAAATAATAAAAATACATTTAACATTCTATAAAAATTTAATTTCGTCCCCTTCCATCCTAAATAAAAAATTTTGGTTTCTTCCCTACTTTTAAGGAAGACATTTAGAATATTTCAGATAATGCTAAGCTATTTGTAATCGCAGATTTATGAGTGATGAAATCTTTTTTTTTTCCTAGAAAAAAATGTAATTATTTACAGCTAAACCATCGTGAAGTTGGGAAATACCGATCGGCTATACATATATATATATATATAAATTGTTTAAACATTATGTGATTTTTGTTTGTTGCTTTACATCTTTAGGAATAAAATTATGCTTTACATCTATTATGATTGTACTTTTATCTCTCATTTGAACACATTATTACCCTTTTCCAAACGAAAAATATAAATTAAGAGAAAGGTAAATTTTTATTTTTCCTTTTTTGTTTAATTTATTGAGGGGCTTATAAGTTCTAAGCCGCCGTGGACCCCTTGTGGAACTAAAGAATGAGTAAATGATGATGTACACCTTGCACATGAGACCAACCTTAACTAAAACTGTGCTGCGCACAATTCTGTGTGCGCACATGTCCATAAAGTCATCAAACGGAAAAAAGGAAGAAAAAGAAGAAGAGAGAGAATTAGTTTATTGAGACTTGAGGGGCTAATGATAATGACAAAGTAAATTTTCTATCATCAGAGCAAATTGTGGAATATATATATATATACATATATATACTCTTTGCCGTTAATACTGATGGTAATTTTAATTTTCCATATGTTAGACTTAATTAATGAATTTTTATGGGGCAAGTTTTTAATCTTCTTTATATATTCTCCCTACACCCTATAAAATAAGATATCTTTTTTTTTTAAATGTATGTTTAAGCTCCTTTTCAAAATTCAAAAAGAAAATTAATGATTTAATGGAATATTTTCTTCCTCTTCCTTAAAAAGAAGAAGAAGAAGAAATCCATTATTTCATTAGTGGTGAAAATCTAAAGGAAATGAACCAAATTAAAAAATATGAAGAAATAGTCTAAAGTAAATGGGAAAGGAGCATATTTCGTGGAAAAAATAAAATATTAATTTTATATTAATATTTAAATATTTTCTTACGAGATCTAAATGCCAAAGATACAAAAAATAACATGTAAAATAAAAGAAGTAAGTTCAAATTAATAAAACAATTAGTCACTACTCATTATAAAATTAATTCAATTTCATTTTTACAATAGAATTAATTTTATCATAAATATTGATGATTGAAAATATATAAAGTAGAACCAAATTTTGTATATATGTATGTGTGCGTGTGCAATACATATATATATATATATATATATATATATATATTACACACATATAATATGGACAACAAAAATATTAAAACTATAAATAAAATTTTAACTTTATTTTTCAAATGACAGAATGTTTTGTTCATAAAAATAAAAAATTGATAAAATGAATACTTAAGGGTTACAGTTAAGTACCGAATGTTGATTTTAATAAGATTTTCTCACCAATTGTGAAGTACGGTTCGATCTATGTCCTGCTTGCTTTGTATGATTTCGAATTAGAAATAACTTGATGTTAAAACTGCATTTTTTCATAGTGAACTGGAAGAAGAAATCTCTATGCAACGACTAGAAGGTCTTTTTTGTGAAAGGAAAAGAAGATCACATTTTTCTATTAAAGAAATCTTAGTAAGGTTTGAAATAATTTCCGAGATAGTGGTACAAAAAATTTAATTTCTTTATAATATGTAGTGAATACTCAAGGAGTAATTGTGATGGTTGTGTCTATTTTCAAAGAACTCATGATGATTCGTTTATCTATTTGCTTCTTTATATTGATGACATTTTGATTGCAACCAAAAATATGCAAGATATTGATGAGTTAAAGAAGCATATGAAGAAATTGATTAAGATGAAGGATCTTGGTCTCGTAGCATGGAAATCGAAAGTGATAGACAAGGTAGAAAGTTGTATTTAACTTAGAAGAGTTACATTGAAACTTTTTTGGGAAGATTCGGTATACAAAATGCTAAATTGGTATCTACTCTAGTAGCCGCGCATTTTAGATTGTTGGCTACTCTATCACCCAAGTCTAGTGATGAAAAGAGGTACATGACTCGAGTGCCCTACTCCAATGCAGTTGATAGCATTATGTATGCTATGGTTTGTACTCACCCAAATATTTCACATGCTGTAAATGTAGTTAGCAAATATAAGTCTTATCTAGGAAAAACACACCGGGATGCAATGAAATGGATTTTGAGATATTTCTGTGGTACATCAGAAGCATGTTTGGAGTTTGATCAAAGAAGTAGGTGAAACTTTTTTTCTTTTTCATATTGAGAGATATGAGTAACATAGGGATTAAAAAATATATACAATTTGGAGAATTAATTAAGAAAAATGTAAACTTAAAATTAAGTAAAAAAAATTTGCTATAGATGTAATACCTCGTAATTTCATAATTGGAATTTATGTTACATGAGTATATGTCGTGATATTTTTGCTAAGAATATTGATGCTTAAGAAAACTTATTTGGTTAGTGGATGAAATGACAAGTTTGAATGACTCTAATTGTGTTATTGAGTTTTTAAATTAATCGTGTCTGTTTACCTATTTAGCGACCAGTGCAGGGTGAGTTGCTCTGGATCGAGGCGCTACAGGTAGTGTTAGAGTTTGGGTTTTAACGCCCAAGCTTTCCAGGTAAGGATCCTCGGCCGTGAAACATGGGCATAGTGGGGAATAGGCTTGATTGGATATTGATTAGGTAACTAAAGGGATTGGCCTAAGAATTGAGAACGAAGGACAAGGACAAGTGAAGGCTTGTTGAAGGCATTTAAAGGTGGTTACAACTGACTTAGTTGCTCTTCCATGATATAGTTATTGTACGAGAACCGAGGATGGCGACATGGCTATATTTTCAATAATTATATTTTGGGTATTGTTACTATGGTTTGGAAGTCGTTTGCATATACATATGGGCCCATGGCCATGATATGTATTGAAATATGGAAATGTGCTTTGTAGCTTGAGTTGATAGTGTGTGTATTCTGGGATCTTCAAGTCCATATGTGTATCGTGGTTGAGTTGTGTACCACAGGTTTGAATTGTACTTGCCGATTCTATTTGGATTTTGAGATAGTGTCATGGTGTGAGTTCAGGTTTGAAATATGAAATTTCTTTATTTGGGTTTTGAATTATTGATTTTTAGTCTATGTCTACTTGAGCGTTTACCGACCGGCGCAAGGGTGAACTTGCTCCAAGTGGGGGCGCTACAATTCATAGCATGTTTGTGCTTCTCAAGTGGAAATGATTGTATCTAAGCACCTAGAAAGTGACCCGCATAAGGTCTTATGGAAATGATGCAGAATGGCGAACAATTTGGAAGTAGAGATAAGATTTAGATGTCTTAAAAAAATCAAGTGAGAATTTGGGGACCATATTCTTTTAAAGGGAGAATGTAATACCCCTTGATTTCATAATTGGAATTTATATTACATGAGTGTATGTCGTGAAATGTTTTGCTAAGAATGTTGGTGGTTAAGTGAACTTGTTTGGTTATTGGATGAAATGAACAAGTTTGAATGGCTCTAGTTGTGTTATTGAGTTTTTAAATTGATCATCTCTATTTGCCCGTTTAGCGACCGACCTGGTATGAGCTGCTTCAGGTAGAGGCACTACAATAGCGGCATGAAATTTGCTCTGGCATTATCACCAATCAATTCAGAAAGATACGAAAAGATCAGGGGAATGTAAACATGTGGTTATGGAAACTTTGAAAAATTACTACTCGTGACTACAAAATATTACTAAATTAGTAGAAACTCAAAAAAAAAAAAGAAAAGAACATCCGCACATGCATTGGTAGCAAATGAAAAATTTGTACAGCCTTTCAAGGTAGAACAAAATTCCTTTTCAGCTGTTGTGGCAAATGGCAATTTATTTCCTGACCAAAAAAAAAAAAAAATGGCAATTTATTCATTAATTCATGAAGGCAAACTATGTGTAAACAGGTTAAAAGCGTTGAAATTTTTTATTCGATGAACGAGACTAAATTTAAACAATACATAGAAGATAGAGCCAAAATCTTATATTTTCAAAAAGTACATAAGTGCGGCAGTGTTTTCAACCCTCTAATTTTGTCGAGTTTCTAAATTATCTGCAATTAGTCACTTGGGAGGTTACTTTCTTGAAAAGGACGTGTGAATTAAATTATTGTAATTGCTGTGTGAAAAATCAGAAAACATAGGATCATAGACCTTACCTGTACATTCAAGCATTGGTTCTTATATAGTTATTAATGTATAATCATGTTTGTTTACGACTTAATCCACTTGCGTGATTGATGATTTGGTTTATGAATGTGGGGTCTTCCAACATAATCAAAATTATGTAATCTACAAACTTTATGGGTTGGCTAGGTCGATGCTGGTAAAAAATGTGGCATTTTGTCATCGAGATGTTAATGTCATTATTAATTAATTCTTCAGTGGAGCGAATCTTTAGAACTCACAGTTAAAAGATTTTATTTCTTTATCATCCATCCTCATCCGCCAATTTTATTTATGATTACCTCGGAAACTGGGATATTATTAAGAAAACGCAAAAGTAATAATAGCGATATATATATATATATATACATATATTAGTAATGCTACACATTTTATATATGTGTAAAATATAAAAAATATATATACTTTAATTTAGTGCTTAAATTATTTTAGTGCACGACATAATTTATTAAATAATAATAAGTTAAAAATAAAATAATTATATAAAATAAGATTACGTGATAAAGAAATAAACAAAAAAATAAGAAAAAAAATCTGATACTTGTAACTAGAAAAGTTATTTTGTGTGTGTATGAGAGAGAGCGAGTGAAAGAACTAAAAATATTAATTATTAATTTAAAAGTACTTTTTATTAAAAATGAGTTTCAACTTTTAAAATCCAAAATGATTCAAAAAATGATTTGTGGGTTGAGAAAATAGGATTTCAAATTAGATTTTAATATTAAAATATTGTCATCTCTATTTACTTCTTTGTTGCATGTCACTACAAGAAAAAATAGTATTTTTTGAGAATTTTTCAGCGGAATTTTGGCGAAAACAAGTAATTTCGGCAGAACAAATCCTTCGGATAAACCTTCGTTGTTTTTCAATTTTCGACGAATTTCGGCGAATTTTTCTACTATTTTTTTTTTTATATTTTTTAAAATGAACTTTCAATTGCCCAGCCATAGAGTCGAACTTGCAACCTCAACACAACTCTTATGCACATGTATATACGTGCTCAAAATTGCCCCAAATTTTGTAGTCGCTAGGAGTCAAACTTTTGACTCTTGGTTGTCAACTAATTCTCTTGTTGTTGAGCCATCTTCACTTTATTGTCATAATACATAATAATATATATATAGCATATAACAACAACAACAACAACAACAACAACAACAACAACAATAATAATAATAATAATAATAATAATAATAATAATAATAATAATAATTCAAATAATAAGTTTTTCATTTATTGAAAATTTTAATATTTTTTAATTTTTAAAATTTTTTATATATATAATACATAATATTATATATATATATATAGCATACAAAAATTAAATTAATTATAATTAAAAATAAAAAAAAATAAATTTATTATAATAATAATAATTCAAATAGAAATCCAAAATTTAAAATTTTAATATATTTAATTTTTTTATTTCGGTAGATTTTTCAGCCAAATTAACGCCAAAAAATTATAAAATTATTATTTTTATTTAATTTTTTTGCCTAATTTTTTGTCGAAATTTAGCCGAAAAACTTAAAAATTATTATTTATTATATTTTCTTAAATTTTCGGCGAAATTTTCTATCGAAATTCAGCTGAAATTTTTTAAAATTTTTACTTTTTATTTTTTTTTGAATTTCCACTTAAAATAGTATTTTTTGTTGTAGTGTATGTTTACTAATTAAAATGATAAAATTGACACACCAAATTTGATATCCGAATTGAATTGATTTCATAAGAATTTTCAATATTAGTCACAATTTTACATTGCTTTATTTATTTAACATAGAATTAAACAGCAAATTTTATAAAATTACAAAAAAAATTATCATTTGTAAGACAAAAATAATTTTTTTTTTATAATAGTATAGATACACAGACATTAGGCGAAAATGTGATTATTATTATTATTATTATTCAACCCTCTAATTTTGTCGATTTTCGAAATTATCTGCAATTAGTCACTTGGGACGTTACTTTCTTGAAGAGGACATGTGAATTAAATTATTGTAATTGCTGTGTGAAAAATCAGAAAACATAGGATCATAGACCTTACCTGTACGTTCAAGCATTGGTTCTTATATAGTTACTAATGTATAGTCAGGTTTATTTACGTGATAGAATCATTAGGTTTATGAATGTGGGGTCTTCCAACATAATCAAAATTATGTAATCTACAACTTTATGGGCTGGCTAGGTCGATAATGGTAAAAAATGTGATATTTTGTCATCGAGATGCTAATGTCATTTTTAATTAATTCTTCAGTGGAGCGAATCTTTAGAACTCACAGTTAAAAGATTTTATTTCTTTATCATCCATCCTCAACCGTCAATTTTATTTATGATTGCGTCAGAAACTGGGATATTATTTTTTTTTTGGTTTCCCAGGGTATCCCTCCGGCCGACAGCCAGAGGACTAATCCCCCATCTCTACTGTCAGCGCACTAAACTGGGATATTATTAAGAAAACGAAAAGTAATAATAGCGATACATATATATATATATATATATAGATTAGCAGCGCTGCACACTTTATATATGTGCAAGATATAAACAATATATACCTTAATTTAGTGTTTAAATATATTATGATTTTTTCTTATAAGAATGCTTTTTTAAAAATTATTTGACACGATTTATTAAATAATAATAAGTTAAAAATAAAATAATTATATAAAATAAATTTACGTGATAAAAAAATAAACAAAAAATAAGAAAAAAAGTTGGATAATTGTAATTAGAGAAATTATTTTGTGTGTGTGTGTGTGTGTGTGTGAGAGAGAGAGAGAGAGAGAGAACTAAAAACATTAATTATTGATTTAAATGTACTTTTTATTTAAAATGGGTTTCAATTTTTAAAATTCAAAATGATTCAGAAAGTGGTTTGTGGGTTAAGAATATGGATTTTCAAATTGGATTCTAACATTATAATATTGTCCTCTCTATTTGCTTCTTTGTAGCGTATATTTATTAATTAAAATGGTAAAATTGGTATATTAAAATTTGATATCCGAATTGAATTGATTTCATAAGAATTTTCGATATATATTAGCCACAATTTTACATAACTTTATTTATTTTACATAGAATTGAAGGACAAATTTTGTAAAATTATAAAAAAATTATCATTGATTTTCTTTTTATAATAGTATAGCTACACACACATTAGGTGAAAATACAAAAATGATCACTAATTATACGAATCCAATCGGAAAAAGTTTATTCCATCCCAATGAAAACCTTCACAAATTTACTTGAGAAAACATGTGATTATTATTATTATTATTGATAATTAATAACACATAACTACGGTCAGTACGTTAAGAATTTAATCACGAATTAAATGATACAGTAACGTAGGAGCCTCTGACAAGTGAGGTCAAGAATTTGAGTTATTAGAATTTCAAGAATGTGGGTGCTGTCAAATTTATAGTGGTTATATGATACTAGTATGTAATCTGTACTATACACAAAATGAATGATATTAATCAAAAATTTAAATTAAATGTCATATTGATAATTCATATTGCAATGAATTTTATACATAATATATTTTTTTTTTAAATTAATGAATACAAAAGTAATTCTTTTGATCAAACTGCATAAACACTCTCCATATGAAAATGAGAAATGGGGCTTTGTTTTACAAAAATAACAAAAATCATCTTCACTATTTTAATAAAATTTAGGAAAATTGAGTAATTGCAAGTTCAGTATCAAATAAATCTAACGTGCAATAAAAAATCTAAATATCATAAAAAAAAAGATAAAAAAATATAAATGAATATGAAATTAATCTTATTAATAAAAATAACATAACATCCAAAGAGAATCTAAATGAATATGAAATTAATCTTATTAATACAGTTTTCATTATAATAAAATAACAACAAAAGATCATTGAATCAATACAATATAAAACCAAATAATAATTAATTTAAATATAAATTAAATTATAAAATAAAAATTAAACCTATTATTGAATTACCTTTTTGATGAACTCTAATCACATTGTATAACATGATAAAAAAATAGCATATGTAACCAAAAAATAAAAAATAAAAATAAAAATAAAAATAAAATAAGATATATAAAAGCCCAAAGAGAATGATAAAATAAGATAAAAATAAAAACAACAGTCCAAGTCATATATAGCTACATGAATAATAAACATGTATGTAAAGATCGAAAAAAAAAATGACATCACTTAATACTATACAATAGACGATTACCATTTACAAAAACTATATACTATCATAATAGCACTCTATCACTCTATTGAACCAATAATATATATACCTTTTTGATGAACTCTAGTTACACTGTATAACATTATAAAAAAAAAACATATGTAACCAAAAATAAAATAAAATAACATATATAAAAGTTCAAAGAGAATCTAAATGAAAATGAAATTAACTTTTTTGTGTGTGTATTTACCTGTGTTCGCATGTATGATTAGTGACATTATCAAACCATTTTTTTGTCTGCCTAATCCATTCACCGCATTAGCTAGTTCCTCTAAAAAAACAAAACAAAACACACACACACACACACACAAAACAGTTCAAGTCATATATAGCTACATGAATAATAAACATGTATGTAAAAATTGTAAAAAATGACATCACTTAATACCATACAATAGATGATTACCATTTACAAAAATTATATACCGTTATAATAACACTCTGATGTGGTCGGATTTGATCCGCTGTGCACGTCAGCTCGATCAGAGTATGGATGTCCGAAATCGAGCAAATAAGTCCGAGTAAGGGTGTGAGCTGGTCGGGTTCTATTCTGCAAGGATGGAGTACACGTGAGACTAGCCGGAAGTGTCTCCGGCGAAGACCTTCCGACGCTCAAGTCAGTATTCGGGTAGGTAGATGGTAAATAGTATCAGGCGTAATAATGGATTAAAGTATCTTACCCAATGAATAGTGTCGTCGCACTATTTATAATAATAAAAAATTAGGTGGACCGGACTAGGGTTAGGCTGGCCCAGCCCCGTTGCTGGTTATAGGAGTGTCCCTTGACACGCGTTGTGGGCGCGTTGGGTACAACCAAAGCTGCAGGCGGATGTCAGGGTGATGACTCCGAGGATGGAATATGACCGATATCGATAATGTCCTGACACCGAGGAGAACATACGAGTCGAGGAGATATGATGAACTCTGACCGAAATAGGCCGACAATAAAGACCATGGAGCCTGATCGAGCAAGGTCTGACACGCGGCAACAGGAAAATAGCGGCATACGCTGAGCTGGATCCGACGTGTGAGCTGAGTTGGAGCCCATATGGCCAAAGCAGATTCGGCCATATCATTAGCCCCCCAGTTCTCGGACTGGCCGATTCGCCTGGTGCGGACGGGCCGTGAACTTATTCGAGGAGATATCATCAGTGGTTCCATTCAGGAACCATCGATCAGGCGCTGGTGGTAATTTCAAAAATTGACCGTTGGGATGTAACCATTGGTAATAATTACTGGCGTCCGTTGGACTTCCCGAGGAGCATTTTTACAGCCCTATAAATAGGGGCCCCGGGCGCGGCTACAGGCGCGTCATTTTTTAATCGAGCTGAGATTCCACATCGAGCATAACTTGAGAGCTCCGAGTACCCGGGAAACATTTCGAGCAGCCAAATCCTCTTTTCGACCAGCCAAACCTAGGTATTCCTTTTTCCCGATCTGTTTCTTTCTTGCTCTTCATTTTCGTTAATTCTTAAACTAATTCTTAGACATGAGTCAGTCCACGGGTAGTTTGGATAGCCAAAATAGGATGATAGAGTCCTCAGTCGAGGAGGGGTTGAGCGACATAAATCTGTCGGTTTCATTAGAGGCGGAAACCTCTTTCGAGGGGGCATCATCTCGTTGCCCGGGCGAGGCGAGCACCAGCCGGCCCCGAGGGGGTGGTAAGAGCCCGAGCAGGGTAGAGGAAATGAGGCGGTGCATGGAGGTGAAGAGAGGGGAGATACTTTCTCCGATGGGCGACATGCCCGACGTGCCGGTCCCCTCGTGGAGGTGTGCTCCCGAGGATGAGGGTCCATTCGGTCAAGAGCCTCGCCGGGGGAGAAGGAAAGCTATTGCGGGCAACCAAACGACAGTGAGTTGGGGGAACATTGTCGCGAACAACACCGAACGGGATAGAGAGAAGATAATGAATCACTACATCCGCGATACGTTCGGTGTAATCTGGCCGAGTAGGGAGGATTCCATCACGAATCCCCCCGAGGGGTGCCTTCCCATTCATTACGCTCACATCGAGAACGGGCTTAGGTTTCCGATCCCGGCCTTCATCTCAAACATCCTGAATCGGTTGAATATAAGCCCTATTCAACTGACCCCAAACTCGTACACCTCGATATGCGCCTTCTTCGTATTTTTTCACTGCACCGGGCATACCCCAATTGTGGCCAACTTCTCTGACCTGTACCAAGTTAATCATTCGAGCAGGTCATCTCTGGATGATGAGTTCAACTGCTTTTTCGTGAGTGCCAAAAATGGAAAAAGCTGATCGAAACGGCCTCATCATCGTACGGGGCGGATTGGAAGCAGAAATGGTGTTATGTATACTCTGAGGAGCCTTAGCCGGTGAGGAGGGTGCATAATTCGGAAGCGAGAAAGCTTTCCCTGGTCGGATTGGGTTCAAGTAGTTGGACAAGGGAATGGGTGCTCGGCCAGAAGTCCCTGGGCTTATTGAGCCCCATCTTCCTTACCCAAGAAAGCTTTCTAGTAAAGGCCGGGCTCTCGCCGGCCAGGCTTGATACCGAGCATGTTATTTTTGGTATTATTTTTATTGCATGTTTTTGCTCGAAACACAAATAGTATTTTGCTCGAATTACTTCCTGATCGGATGGTTTTCACTTTTGCAAATCTTAGCATATTAGAGATGGGCCACATGAACCTTATCTCCAAGGTGTCTGGCGGAAGGAGGAGACCATCTCCTCCCCCGGAGGAGGCCCGGGCTCGCGAGGCCATCGTTCCGAGATTCGCAGGGCAGGCCACGATCCCAACCGCTAGCCGTGGGGCGACCATTGATATGGAGGAGACGCCCCTCGTCCGGAAAACGAAGGCCCCCGACTCCAGCCCTCCGACGAAACCAGCTGGACCCGCTCCGAAGAGGCCCGCCCCGAAATCGGCCAAGGGAAAACGGTCGGCGGACGGCTCCGGCTACTCCTCGAAAGAGCTGGAAGTGCTCAATTACACGGACGCCCCTGAGCCCCGCTTTGGCCTGAACTTCGGAGACTTTTCCGACCATAGCATACTCGGGGGGGCGAACAAAAAACTGGCCATGAGGAGCTTCCGGAATGCCGTCTTTAAGGCCGACTAGATCATCCTCTCTGAGCTTGATGATGCAGAGCTGGCCCTGAGCATCACCCAGGATATGAACACCCTCCAACAAAGGGTGTTTCATGGCCTTCGCCGGCTGGAGGTCAGCCGGGCACGTTGCGACAAAGCCGAGCGGGAGTCTTGAGGAGGCCCCCTCCAGGCGGATCTGGAGGAAGAGCGACAAAAGAACCAAGTCGCTCAACGGGAGATCGAGGAGGAGCGGAAGAAGACCAGGGCTTTGGAGGAGCGGATCGAGAAGCTCGAGCTGGACTTTAAGAAGAGGGAGTCCACTCTGGAGCAAGAAGTTACCCTCTTGAGGAAGAAGGCTAAGGACGCCTTCGTGCAAGGTGAGGAGAGCGGCCATCGTTCGATGAGGACGAAATTGATGGCTTCAGTCCCCGATTTCGAAAAGGAAGCCATAAAGCGGTTTGTCCTGGGTCCGGTCCTCGAGTATGCCACCATCCTCCGTGGGGCGAACGATGCCGCCCTCGGATTTGAAAGAGCCTTCAACCAGCTGAAGGCGCGCAGCGTTATCCCTCAGGAATTTCCCATGGAGGGCTACGGCATCCACCTGAACGATGCCGGGGTGGAGGGCACCGAGGAGGACGAGGCGTTGCCGGTGTATGAGGGCACAGAGTTCGCCCAAGTCATATCCATCGTGGAGAGGCAGGTCCGCAATGAGGAGCATAAACGCTTGGGGGAGCCTCTCTGACCGGATGTAGAGCCCGACGATGCCATTGATGTGGACCAAGGAGGGTCACCTGTGGGGGCGACAAGTGCCCCATCGAACGAGGGCGCGGCCGGAGCTGGGGCCGACCAAGTCATGGAGGCGGCCGTCGAGGAGGTGGCCAAGGAGATAGATGGCGCTTAGGCCATAGGAATTTATGCCGGGTCATATGCCCGAAGACATGTATTTTTATTTTTTATCTTATTGTTTTTCCCCGAACCGGATCTAAACTTTTTTATTATCAATGAACCGCTTTCATTTTTCATTTTCAATGAACCGGATGTTCATATCGAAATACGAGATGTTAACCAGAATCTTTAATTCGATAAGAGAAATCGAAACATAAGTTTGAGAAACTTCAATTAAGCCTTGAGAAATCATTTGATAAATGAAAATCAAACTTTGGAGGATGGAATTTGTGTATAAAATGACGCGTTTCAATCGGAAATTTATTCGATGATAAACGATGCAATTATTAAAAGAAAGTTGAATGAAAAAGCTCCGAGGAAGCTGAACGTCTCGAGGACAAATTACACGTGATATTTCTGCTCGGGCCGTTATCAAACATAGAACCGTTTGAGGTTCGTGGCGTTCCAAGGACGGGATAGCTCCCTTCCCAACATGTCCTCGAGGCGGTAAGCATTATTCTTGCAAATTTTTATGACCCTGAACGGCCCATCCCACTTAGGATCCAGCTTGCCCACTGGGCGGGAGACTTCCACTCTCTTGGACACCAGGTCCCCAATTTGAAATGCCCGAGGATGGACATGGCGATTGTACGCGCGCGCAGTGGATGCTCTGAAGTTATCCATTTTCTGCTAAGCAGCGCGTCTTCTTTCGTCGGCGAAATCGAGCTCGAACAGGCGAGCGTTGATGTTGGCGATCTCATTGAAATGTGCTACCCGTGCAGAGGGGTGCAACACTTCGGCAGGGATGACGGCGTTAGACCCATATACTAAGGCGTACGGTGTGTCACCCGTCGCCGTTCGAGGAGTAGTCCGGTAGGCCCAGAGGACGCCCGGGAGCTCATCGGCCCAGTTGCCCCGAGCGTCGATCAGCGCTGTCTTGAGGCTGTGGAGAATCGTCCGATTAGTAACTTCAACTTGCCCATTCGATTGAGGGTTCCCTACGGAGGTAAACTGCTGCTCGATCTTCAGGCTCGAGCACCATTCCTTCACCCGATGGCTCTGAAACTGGGTCCCGTTGTCAGATATAATGACCCTAGGAAGTCCGAAGCGACAGATAATGTTCTTCCAAATGAAGGCTTTGACCGCTGAATCTGTGATCTTGGCCACGGCTTCTGCTTCGGCCCACTTCGTGAAATACTCGACAGCTACAATAGCGAACTTTCTCTGCTCGGGGGCCTGAGGAAATGGTCCCAGGATGTCTATCCCCCACTGGTCGAACGGCCACGAGATTTCCACGTTGACCATAGGCGTGGCGGGTTGATGAATGAGATTAGCGTGTATTTGGCAAGTCTGACATTTTCGGACGAAATCGAAACAGTCCTGCACGAGGGTAGGCCAAAAGATCCCCGTTCGGGATACCCTCTTGGCCAAGGCCCTCGGTCCAGTATGATTTCTACAGCATCCCAGGTGTATCTCCTCGATTACCTCCTTCGCTTGTTGCTTGCTCAGACATCGTCGAGGAGGCCCATCAAAGCTTTTCCTGAACAGGCGCCCTTGCTCATCCAGGGCGTAGCGCGGGGCCTGTCGTCGGAGTCTCCTTGCTTTGACGGGATCCTCCGGGAGAGTTCCATCACTCAAATAGGCGATCAAGTTGGCCATCCACCCCTCTGGGAATTCGATGGCGAGCACTGCCTGTTCGGTTTCGGTCCGGATCAAGGGTGATGGAGAACTCAACACCGTTATACACATTTCCCTTGTGCCTGTCGTCGAGCTTGCCAATTTTGATAATTGGTCCGCACGACCGTTCTCTGCTCGGGTATTTGTTCGAGCGTAAACCTGGCGAACTTCATTTTTAACTTATTAATCTCTTCAAGGTATTTGGTCATCGACGCTTCTCTGGTCTCGTAGTTTCCCTTGACCTACTCGGCCACCAACTGGGAGTCAGTTAGGGCCATGAGTTCATCTACGCCCTTGTCAAGGGCTATCTTCATTCCTGCTGCCAAAGCCTCGTGCTCTGCCTCATTGTTGGAGACCGGGAACTCCAAGCGGATGGCGAAATCAAGCTCATTACCGAGCTCATCCCACAGGTAAACTCCCGCTCCTCCCCAGAGTTCGCCGAGGATCCGTCGACCATAAGGGTCCATGGGGTCTTTTGATCGGCCTCTGGCCGTGAGGCCAATTCCACAACAAAATCCGCTAGTACTTTGGCGTGAATGGCTGTGCGTGGTCGAAACAGAATGTCGAATTCCCCAAGCTCGATGGCCCACTTCACCAACCGACCCGAAACGTCAGGCTTAGTCAAGACTTGCTTCAATGGCTCGTTAGTCAGGACTATGATAGTGTGGGCCTGGAAATATTGCCTCAACTTCCGGGCTTCTCTATCTCTAGGTAATTCCGTTCAGGGCCCTGGAGCAACTTGCTTAAGTAATGCACTGGGCGATGGACGCGGCCGTCCATGTTAACCAAGACCGAACTGATAGCATTCGATGACACCGCTAAGTAGATATGGAGGGGCCTCCCCGGAACTGGCTTCGAACACAGTGGAGGCTCAGTCAGGTAGCCTTTTAGCTCGAGGAGCGCGCGCTGGCATTCCTCGTTCCATTTCCAATCAGGGACCACCCGGAGTGCTTTGAAAAAGGGGAGATTCCGGTCAGTTGAGCGGGATATGAACCTGTTGAGGGCGACTATGCGCCCCACCAACCTTTGGACCTCTTTCACCGAGCCGGGCGGCCCGATGTCGAGGATGGCACGAATCTTCGAGGGATTGGCCTCGATCCCTCGATGGCTGACGATATACCTGAGGAACTTACCTCCACGGACCCCGAACGTGCACTTGTTGGGGTTGAGTTTTAGACCATACTTACACAGAACGTCGAATGCCCGAGCAAGGTGCTCCAAATGATCGGATTCCCTCTCGCTGCGTACTATCATGTCATCGACATAGACCTCGACGGTCTTGCCGATCTCCTCCCTAAACATAAGGTTCACCAGTCTTTGGTACGTAGCGCCCGCGTTCTTTAGCCCAAAGGGCATCACGAGGAAGCAGTATGTCCCGGTCGAGACAACAAATGATGTCCTTCCACGGTCTTCCTCAGCCATGTAGATTTGGTAATAACCCTAGAAGGCGTCCATCATGCTTATCAACTCACAACCGCTGTTGAATCAACGAGCTGGTTGATTCGTGGAAGGGGGTAGTGGTCTTTCGGGCAGGCTTTATTGAGGTCGGTGAAATCATTGCACATCCGCCATCGACCGTCCCCTTTAGGAACCACGACCATGTTGCACAGCCACTCGGTGTATTGGACTTCGATGATGTACCCGGCGTCGAGCAGCTTATTGACTTCCTCGTCTATGATCCGGTTACGCTCTTCACAAAATATCCTCTTCTTCTGTCTCACGGGCCTGATCATGGGGTCCATATTGAGGCGATGGATGATTACTTCAGGGTCGATCCCCGAAAAGTCCGAAGCCTTCCAAGTGAAGACATCAACATTAGAACGGAGAAAGTTGATAAGCATTACTTCCTGGTGCGCACTGAGACTCGTCCCGACTCTGGTAGTCTTAGTCGGATCTCCTTCAATGAGCTCGACGGTCTTGAAGTCTTCAGCTGGAGTTATCTTTTCTTCCTCGAGCTTCCTCCTCTTCGTCGGATCGATCTCGGCTGATTCGGGGATGCTGATGTGTGGGGCGTTCGCATTTCCGGGTCGGGGTGCCGGAATCTTCCTTCCCTCGATGGATGCCGTATAGCATTTCCAAGCATCCAGAATCCGGCAAGTCACTTGCCCGACCCCAACGGGGGTTGGAAATTTCATCTTCAAATGGTAAGTGGACACCACCGCCCGAAATGCATTAAGTGCGGGTCGCCCGAGGATGATGTTATAGGCGAACGGGGCATCAACTATTAGATACTGAATCATCATCGTCTTCCTCCTCGGGGCTTCCCCCAGCGAGGTGGGGAGTTGGATCATCCTGAGAGGGACCACTTCGGACCCCCCGAACCCGACGAGAGGGGTCTGCACGGGAGAGAGCGTGTATCCTCCCAGATCCATTTTGGCGAATGTGGTGGCGAAAATGATATTGGCAGAACTCCCATTGTCGATTAGGGTCTTGGCCACGAAAAGTTGGCCACGTGCAGATTAATGACCATTGGATAATCCGGCGTATCTTCGAGGCCTTCTGTCTTAGGGATGTGCAAGAGGTCTCGATCGGAGAATTAGAGCGACTCCGACGTCGACGACCCTGCCCCTGATATAGTGTTGACATGCAGCCTCTCGTGGTAATAGCGCTCCTCGATACGATATCGGGCTTGGTCGAGGCGCCTTTCCACATGCTTTCTCCTGCTCTTGGAGTCTCCCCCACTCGACCCTCCTGCAATAGTGTGGATCATTCCCCTGGTCGAGAGATTGTCTTGTGTGGCGGGTTGCTTGTCGTCCCGACCAGAGGGCGTGAAACGTCTTCGAGGAGAGCGAGATCTAGTTCTCTTCGGCGACCCGTGTTCATCGTCCATGGAGGACGGGGAGTTGTGTCAGCGGCTTCCCTCACTCTTGTGACCCTGTCCTTGCTTTTTCACGTATTTTTTGATCTCTGGACGGCTCAGGTCGTTGAGGCGCTGTATTTCCTTCTTGAGGGCATAGCAGCCCTCGGTGTCGTGATTACCCACTTGCTTGTGAAACGCACAATATTTGTTTCCTCTCGGGGGGGCTCCATCTTTGTCCTGGATCTTCCTTGGCCTTCGGAAGACCGTCGGGTCGCTGGCGTTGATTGTGGCGAAGATCTCTTTCCTCGACATGACCAACGAGGTGATCTCGTTGTCACGTCGACGATCCTTCCTTTCCCCGACATCTGACCTCCTTTTGAACCTCATATCCTCGATGTTCATGTACTGCTGGGCGATGGACATGACTTTCTCCATGGTGGCCGGGTGCTTCCTGGCCAAGTGGTCCGAGCACGCTTGATTTCGTATGGCTCCCATGATCACGTCGAGGAGGAAGTCCATCTGGACGCTCTCTACCTTGAGCAGCTCGGTGTTGAACCGGTTGAAGAAGTCCCTCAAAGATTTGCCGTCCCTATGCCGAATCTTATGCAAGTGGGATGGAGGCAACTTTGCTAGACTCTTCGTCTGGAAATGGTTGACGAATTTCATTGCCAAATCGGGAAAGCTTCTGACCGAACCTGGGGCTTGGCGGACGTACCATTGCGAGGCCACGCCCTGAAAAGTCGTAACCAGCAACTTCGCCGCGAAGTCATCGTCGATCATATGCACGCGCATGGTGTGTTTGAATTGTATGGGGTGCTATTTGGGATCAGCTTCTCCATTGTATCGGGGCAGGTCGATCGGGATTCGGACCCCTCTGGGCGCTCGAGCTCATTGAAGGTCGGCGCAGAGTGGGTCCGTTTCGTCAGGCACAAAGTATCGCTGCGCCGATCCATGCCCGGAGCGGTGAGATACCTCCTCGAGTTTCCTGTTGAGGTCTTCCATCCGGTGTGAAAGCTCCCCGACATCGTCACGGGACCTCTCGCCGCGGCGGACCTCATCGATCTTCCGCTGGATCTCTGTGGCCTGGTGGGAGATTTCCTCCAACCGTTCTCTATGACTCCGTGCGGGATGACCTGAGGATGCCCCCACAGAGGACTCGTTGACTTCCTCCACGAGTCGAGGAGGTGGGGGCCGCCTCTCTCTTCGGGCCTCCCTTGTGGCGGGGATCCGTTCGCGCACCAGCGCATCATCCCGCTCAGCGTCGGTTGCCCGAACACCTCGCAGGGGGCGAAATTCCTCCCTCATTGGGTGAGGGTCTTCAGCAGCGGCAGCCGGGGCGGGGTCCAGGTTCCCCCGCCTGATCTCGCGTAAAAGCGTATGAAACTGATCCGCCGTCAGAACGACAAGGTTCTGCCCGGCGGGAGGTGTAGGTGCTGGCTCGGTGACCTGCGGAACAGTATGGGGTGGGACGGTGTGAGTCTCGGGAACAGGATTGGTGGTGGTTTGTGGGGCCCCCGACTCTGTTCCAGTCGTTCGTGTGTTCACCATTTTCTCAGTTGCTCGAATAGAGTAGCCCTCCTTCTAGCGCCAAAATGATGTGGTCGGATTTGATCCGCTGTGCACGTCAGCTCGATCAGAGTATGGATGTCCGAATCCGAGCAAATAAGTCCGAGTAAGGGTGTGAGCTGGTCGGGTTCTATTCTGCAAGGATGGAGCACACGTGAGACTAGCCGGAAGTGTCTCCGGCGAAGACCCTCCGACGCTCAAGTCAGTATTCGGGCAGGTAGACGGTAAATAGTATCAGGCGTAATAATGGATTAAAGTATCTTACCCAATGAATAGTGTCGTCGCACTATTTATAATAATAAAAAAATTAGGTGGGCCGAACTAGCCCAGCCCCGTTGCTGGTTATAGGAGTGTCCCTTGACACGCGCTGTGGGCGCGTTGGGTACAACCAAAGCTGCAGGCGGATGTCAGGGTGATGACTCCGAGGATGGAATAGGACCGATATCGATAATGTCCTGACACCGAGGAGAACATACGAGTCGATGAGATATGATGAACTCTGACCGAAATAGGCCGACAATAAAGGCCATGGAGCCTGATCGAGCAAGGTCTGACACACGGCAACAGGAGAATAGCGGCATGCGCTGAGCTGGATCCAACGTGTGAGCTGAGTTAGAGCCCACATGGCCAAAGCAGATTCGACCATATCACACTCTATTACTCTATTGAATCGATAATATACATGTATTTTTCAAGTATTTCCCATTCTACATACACCCTCATTCACATTTTCCCATCAAGTCGGCAAGTCCCCAGCTTGAGAATAACATATTCACATTTTCCAGTTTTTCAATTAAATCCCTGGATTAGAAAATTAAAAAGCTGCCTTGACTCAACAACATGCACACCTATATAAATCTTATATATTCATCACTTTTCCAGGATCAAACATCTCCAATATCTTCATTCTTTCCTTTGGAAAACCAATAAAAGCAGATTAAAAGCTTTTATAGGATTTTGATGTGAAAATTAACAGAAAACAGAATTTGCACTTTCACTCTCTTTATACATCACAAATGTACCGATAAAAAAAGGAGAGAAAAAACCAAACCATAGTATAGGAAAAAAATAGGAAACGTTAAAAGGAAAAAAAAATATGAAACGTAAAAATGGCTTGAAAGTTACCTCAAAAAGTATCAACAATCACAGCTGCAAAAAATAGGAACGAAAAAATAACTTGAAGTTACTCAAGTTCTTTTTAATATCTTTGAAATTCTAATTTAATACCATTTCTATACTGTTATATCTTTTGAAAATGTGCTTGTTAGTATTGTAGTCCAAATGGTAAAATAAAATAAAAAAAAATCAGGCTTTTTATATCCTTTGAAGATGTTTTTGTTGGTATTGTAGTCTGAAAGGTAAAAAAAAAAATCATCAATTTTTTTTTTATTGTGTGCCTTTTCCAAAAGGTAAAAAAAAAAATTACTAGGTTTTTTTGTGATTGTGTGCCATTTCAAGTTTTTGTAATCAGCAGGTTTTTTTTTGGATTGTGTGCCTTTTGAGAATATTGTATTAAATTAAATATTATAATAATTTCATTGTGCATTTTCCAAAAGGTAAAAAAACAAATCATCATGATTTTTTTGATTGTGTGCCTTTTGAGAATGTTGTATTAAATTAAATGTCATAATAATTTCATTGAAAATATATTTTTTATTTTAAAAAAATTCAAAATTCTAGAAAATTAAAATTTGGTCAAAATTAAAGGAATTTGAATCAAATTCCTTATTCAAATATATAATAGTATAGATATGATCATCTTTCTTCATGAGTTTAATATTTAATGTCATGATTTAAATGTAATATAGAGTCAGTCCCACTAAAAAAATAAAATAAAATTTATTGGTACCCAAATGTTGCAATACAAATTTCAATAGTTACCTTAGTGATAACTTCAAGTATTACAATTATCACCGCTAGGTCATGTAGACCAAATTTATAATATTCTCATGTAAACACACACACACACACACACACACACACATATATATATATATATATATATCTGCACATATACATAACTAATGAAAATACTATCACTTAATAAACATATGTGCATTCTTAAAGGTCATTCTGTGGAGAGTATAATACAAAATTTTAAATTTTAAAATTGATTTGATGACTGTAATTTTTCCATTTTTGTATCATGAATTTCAGGATCAATTTCAAAAATTTTTAAAGCAAAGGATTAATTTTTTGCACACCTTTATTTGGTCGGACTAAATAACAAAAATTATTGTGCCGTATTTCATTTACATGTCCTTGCAAGACCGCAGCTTGAAATTTTTATTAAAATAATATAGTTTTAAAAAAAAAATTTCAAACTACCACAGAATCTACTATAGTAACTATTTTACCATAACTCGTGTACACCAAACACGAGTTACTGTTCATATATAATTTTTTATTCTGTAAACAGTGACTCGTCTACACTAAAGACGAGTCACTGTTCAAAAAAATAATTTTTTAAGTCTGATGAACAGTAACTCATCCCGAATTACTGTTCATCTCAGCTTTTTTTCCCCCTCCCCCAAGTAGGATTGTAGCGGTTGTAGGGGGGTAATTAATTTTTTGTACGGTGAACAGTAACTCGTCAATAACAAGGACGAGTTACTGTTCACAACAGCTTTTTTTTTTTTTTTTTTTTTTAATGGGGTGAAAAATTGTGACCGTTAGCACCCAAAAAATTTTGACCGTTGCACAAAAAATTTTCCTAACCGTTGGGGGCAAAGAAAATTCTGATTTTTTATTTTTTTTATTTTTTTTAGATTTGTGTATAAAATAATGGGTTTGCTAGATACATAATCACTATTGTTTTCCACTTCAAAAAATTCCACATATTGCAAAGTTTGTTTTCCACAACTATTACCAAAAATTATCCCACAATTAATACTCAAAAGTCTCACAATTATTTTCTTCTTTCAAATAATTCCATTATCACACACAAATTATTATATTTCAAGACTTTCTTCAAGGTAAATATCAATCTCTTTTTTAATTTATGTTTTAGTTACCTTAAATATTTAGTTAATTATGTTGACTTTTATGTAGTTTAATTATTTTTTTAGTAGTTTGTACAATTTTAATTTAGTTTAGTTTGATTAATTTATTTAGTTAGTTTTTAGTTAGTTTATGTACATATTAATGTATTTATATTTTAGTTAGCTTAATTATTTAGTTAGTTGTCTTAACTTTTTTTTTATGTAGTTTAGTTGTTTTTTTAGGAGTTTGCATAATTTTAATTTAGTTTAGTTTAGTTTGATTAATTTATTTAGTTAGTTTTTAGTTAGTTTATGTACATATTAATGTATTTATATTTTAATTAGCTTAATTATTTAGTGAGTTGTCTTGACTTTTTTTTATGTAGTTTAGATGTTTTTTTAGGAGTTTGCATAGTTTTAATTTAATTTAGTTTAGTTGTTCTTTTAGTAGTTAATTTAATAATACATGTATTTGTAGTTAATTTAAGTTCAACCAAACCAACTTAATTTTAATTTAGTTTAATTAAATTTTTAGTTAGTTTATGTATGTATTAATGTATTTATATTTTAGTTAACTTAATTGTTTAGTTAGTTTTCTTGACTTTTTATGTAGTTTATTTGTTTTTTTAGTAGTTAATTTAATAATATATTTGTTTGTTGTTATTTTATAATTTGTACAATTTGAACATAGTTTTAGTTTATATTAATTAATTTTCGAGTTAGTGTATGTAAGTTAATGATTTCCTTAATTTTGTGGCATTATTTACTTATTATTTGGATAGTTTAATTTTGACATAATTTGTTTCCTGTAATTTTTTTAGTTAGTTTAATTATTTGAAATATTGTTTAATGTATTAACACCTTTTGTTTTTTTTTTTTTTTCCAGAATGGAAGGTGAAGGTGAAGAACGCTATGGTCCTATAGATAGATCTGTCTTGTACGATCAGGATAATCACCGTTCGCAAAGAGTTTTCGATGGGCGATTAGGTATAGACGACGTGATTAGGGATAGACGTTTCAACACACAACTTTGGGGTCGAGGAAGATTAGAGCTCCATGATCGTGTGATAGAGTTGCTCCATGACATGGGGTTTTACGGTGTGTATAGATGTGGACATCTAGACTTGGATGCACATCTAATTACCGCATTAGTAGAAAGGTGGTGGCCGGAAACACATACATTTCATTTTAGAGTGGGCGAGGCCACAATTACATTGGAAGATGTGGCGATGATATGGGGGTTGCCGATTAGAGGATATCCCATTATTGGTAGAGATTGTTGCCCAAGAAAAGACCGTGATTGGCAAAAATATTGTGAAGATATGCTCGGATATGCCCCTGATTTACGACACATTGACGGTACACGAATTCGGCTTTCCGTTGTCAGACATTTCATCACTCTCCAACCCATTACAGATGAAAGCCCACCGGCCCAGGTTTACTGTGTTGCACGGTGTGTTGCTTTGCTGCTTCTTGGTGGCATTATGTGCCCTGACACTAGTGGAAGTCATGTATCGATGTTATATCTGCAGCATCTGGAAGAAATATATGAAACGGAGAATTATAGTTGGGGTAGTGCAGTGTTGTCTTACTTATATCATGAACTTTGTAAAAGCACATTTGAAAGGGAGAAACTGAACATTGGTGGTGCACATCAACTTTTGCAGGTACATCGTAAGATTTAACAATTTAGACGTGGATTTTATTATATGGATAAATGTCATTTATTTTAACTCATGTTTTTAACTCTATGGTAGATATGGGCATGGAGTCGTATTTCGTCTATAAGGCCAGAGCATGGAAATGCAAGGGTGGAAATAGGCCCATATACATTGCCTTGGGGACGCGTACTACATCATTCTCCATATGGTGCTAGGTAATATATATCAAATATCCCAACTTTTGTCATTCATACAGTATTGTTGTAGAAATGGAATGGTAATATATCATGGAAGTGTGGCGCAGCGTTGACAAATGGCGTTGCATTGATCTCCGTATCATCAGATGGTATTGACGTGATTGCTGGGGGTGAATCAGGTTCAACATTTTGATTAAGAATCTCCACCATGGCCTCAATCTCTCCATCCTCCTCCTCATCAGGCTCGTCGTCATTCTCCTCATCAGAATCAGATATCTCTGCATCACGAAAACTGTCTGCGTAATGATCTGGTGTAGAATCATTTTCATGGGGCGAAGCATGATGAGAAGGTCCAGCATAGTTTGATGGACCTTCATCGAGATACGTTGATGCCCTTGCAAAATTTTCTATGATGCAACAACGATCACCCTCAGTCTCCACGGTAGGCAAATCTTGTCTAAGCATGGACATATAGGTTCCCAATTGTTGCGACAATTGCATCTCATTTGCGGGATTTTGTGCAATCGCTTCTGTTTCAATGAACAGTTGAATAACTTCAAGCTTTGACTGCGGATTGGTAAAGAAGGACAATGTTTGATCATCCTTGATCTCCAAAATATTCTCCATGGGAGGCTCCCAACAAATAAAATAGGCAGCTAATATTTTCATGGTGTGAAAGTTTCGATCCACACCAATTATGTTGTAGAGTGCATCGACAAGTTCCATAAATGACACCGAACGACTAATGTAGCTTATTATCGGTGGACGATCATAAGAAACAGAATAATTGGAATGTCGTAAATGACCCCCGTAATGTACAGCAATACCAATATATTCCATTTTAATTATAATGGAATAACTGATAATTTGGTAAAAATGAAAATTTTGGCTACAAGCTTTGAAGAAAAATCTGAAGAAATAGCTGAAATTCAAAAAAAAATGAAAGAGTGTTAATTGAGAGAATTTTAAAGATGATGAAAAAATAAAAATGAGGGAAAGGGTTTATATAGGAGCTGAAAAGGAAATTTTTTTGTTGCACAACGGTAATAAATATAACCGTTACAAAATTACCGTTGCCAACGGCTATTTTCCTTTAAAAAAAAAAAGATTGAGTTACCCGACCTTGTAACTGTAGAATGTATTAAAAAAATAATTTAGTGAACAGTGACTCGTCTTTACCAAAGACGAGTTACTGTTCACCGTAATTAAAAAATAATTTCGTGAACAGTGACTCGTCTTAGGTAAAGACGAGTCACTGTTCACCGTAATAAAAAATTAATAATGAACAGTGACTCGTCTTTAATAAACACGAGTCACTATTCATCGGATAAAAAAATATTATATGAACAGTGACTCGTCTTTGGTAAAGACGAGTCACTGTTCACACTATTAAAAAAATATTATATCTACAGTAATTCGTATTTGGTGTGTACGAGTTGTGGAAAAATGATCCATAAATTTAATTTTATGGTAGTTTGAAATTTTTTTTTTAAAACTATATTATTTTAAAAAAAATTTCCCGCAGCTTAAAGTACAACATTCAGATATTCAATCGGTGACTGCTGACTCAACTTATGTTTTCTCTTTCGGTTTTTTTTTTTGGGGGGAAGGGGGGGGGGGGGGGGGCGGGGTGGAGGACGACTTTTCAAGGATTAAATATTCAACTTAGCAATTCGGACTTTTCTGTTTTTTAAACATTTGCGTGTGATATCTTTTATTATATTGGTCAATATACGCCACGCATATTAATAAACGATTGAAATAAGGTAAGAAGAAAAAATTGTAATAAGGAAAAAAAATTGCATGTATTATGTTATTGGTATGTGGAATACAAAATGAGCATATATTATAAATTTAAATTATGAAATATATAATAAAATAAAGATAATAAAATAGAAAATTTGAAACTTTTGACCAAACCTACTCACCAACCTTGAGAAAAATTCAATACTTATCCAAACATGCTTTCCGAAATCTGAAACCAATCTCAACCCCAAATTCAAAGAATTAGATTCGAATTATCGTTTTGTGTGTAACGACGTTGAAATAGAATGTGTGAGTGTGTGTGTTCACTCAGCGACAATGCATCAATTTAAGTTTTACTTTTCAATTCATCTTAATTAACAGTATTATATTTGTTTTATTGGAGATTCTTTTTATTGAAAACAATAAAGTATATTTTATTTAATTATATTAATAATGCATGAAATACTTTTTTTGTGGTTAAAATGCAATAGTTCATAAAATAAAAATCAAACAACTATATTTTATTTTGTATTATGAATCAAACTATTTCATTATTAAGAAATAGAGAAAGTACTATTCCTGCTTCAAAACTTTGCCAACGAGGTCTAATTCAACTGGTGGAACTGACTCTCGAAAATCATAAAAGCCTTGGGTCTGATTCTCTATCCAAACGTGTAGGTATGTATTCTACTTGCATTATAATTGTTATGAATTTATTTATTTTTAGGGGACTTATAGTCGTTATTTGTTGATTTATTAAACATTCTAATAGCTGTTGACCAATTTAGCGCAGATTCGAACTGGGTGTTACTTGTTGGACCTTTGTTTGGTGTTTCTTATAGGCCCGACTTATTCTTATTTTTAGTGCCAGAAAATCAACATGTTATGGGCCTTGTTTGGTAACCTTACCTTAGCCTGTTGCCAAACCAAATTTATTTTACACACCCACGCATTTTTATGCAAATTGAGATAATACAACCTGCAAAAGGGATAGCACCATGGCCCATTATATAATTATATATATATATATATATAGATAAAAAAAAAGGAAATTGAATTTAATTGTAATCATCAATGCTTGTTGATCCACTACAAGAGCATATCATTTTCAATGATAAATTAATTCATTATAAATTTAATTTATGTGGCTAAATTTTTTTTACTAATTCTTTACAATTATCTTAAATTAGTTGACCAAATCTCTCCTACACAAAATTTCCGTTTCTCTCACCCAACGAGTAATGCTCACACACACCTACCATATGTATGAAATTGTTTTGGCATAAATAACTCTTTCCCTCTATTTAATATGAATATGTGTTAAAAATCGACATAAAAAAATCATGTGATATTATATATATATACGTATGTATTGGCAAGTTTATCATTTACTCATGGTGAAATTTCATAAATGTGAACTCAATGTTGCAAATTAAAGATGCGACTCATAATATAACATTTTATTGTCTATTTAGCCAATCGAATTATAAGCCGGTTTGGATGGAATTTTGTTTTTTTTAAATGAGAAATACTTATTTTTTTAAAAAAAAAATATTTTAATAAAAATATGTGTTTATCTAGGTTATTTTAAAAAGGTAGAAGGAAAAAAAGAAAAAAAAATTTGAAAATAATTTTTTTTCTTAGAAATTATTCAAACTAAAACTTGTTGTTCTTAGAAATTATTCAAACTAACTTGAAATAAAAGAACATTTTTAAAGTATTTTTTAAAAAATTTATCCTACGAGTCTTATAAATATTGCATTTGATACAATCAATATATGGTATAATCAGATAAATAACATATATTTATTTGATTTGATTTTATTATTCAGACAAATAATAATTTGATTGGTCTTAATCAGTATAGTTAAATAATTTGACTTATAAAATCAAGAATTCAGGGCCTTAAAGGTCCAATTTGGGTGCGTAGGAATTTGGCGGACGGGATCCCCTACCCCAAAACGATACCCCATCTCATGCCCCATACTCTAAATTCATGACACGTGTAAATCTTCAAGATTTACTTAACGGCAGATTATTTAGTTATGTTAATTAGATTTTATACGTGTCATGAATTTAGAGTATGGGGCATGAGATGGGGCATCATTTTGGGGTAGGGGATCCCGTCCGGGAATTTGGTATCAGTTTTGAAAAGTTATAGTAGCAACAAAACTGAACTAAAACTTTCCTCTGTAAATTCCATCGCAACTTCCTGGTTTCAGCACAGCAACAAGCCTGTCAGTCCATTAAAAACATCCTAGTAATTGTATCTCTGGTTAACAATTGTCCTAAGTTTTCACTTAATTAGCTAGAAAATAAACATGGCTGTCACAAAATTCACCCAAGAAATCAAAGTCCGAGTCCCGGCTAAGAGGATGTTCAAGGCCATGCTTATAGAGTCCTACACCCTCTTGCCAAAACTAATTCCGAATGCGATTAGGAGCATCGACATTCTTCAAGGAGACGGTGGTGCAGGAACCATTAGGCAAACAAACTTTTCCGAAGGTAAGTATCAACGTATCTAGTTTAAACTTTTAGACGGGCAAGTTACTTATATATTGATCAAATTCCAATGATTTTCTTTTTAATGAGGTGGTCAAGTATACCGTTACCGTATGCGTGACAAAAGTTGCTAATAATTCATAATTTTTTATACGCGACAGGCGCTCCATACCCTTACGTGAAGCACAAGATCCACAGGCTCGACACAGAGAAGTTGGACAGCGAGTTCACTTTGTTCGAAGGAGCTGTGCTTGGAGACACACTCGAAAAAGTTGACTACTACCAAAAGTTCGAGGATTTAAGCGATGGATCAGGGAGCGTTATCAAGATAGTGAGCGAGTACCACACCAAGGGCGGTATCCAGCTCAAGGAGGAGGATATCAAGGCCGGGAAAGAAAAAGCGCCCGGATTTTACATGGTCACCGAACAATACCTTCTCGCCAACCCTGATGTCTGCAACTAATTGCTGCATGATCTTGATGTTGAGAAATAGCCCTTAACTATTTTCATGTCATATAAATTTATGCCTAGTCTGCAGGGCAAAGTGTTCGATCGCCTTGTTGTTTGTTTGAAATAAGTTGTTTTGAGTCTTGGTTTCTATTCCATTTGTTGAGGTTATGTGGTATTTCTTAATCCAAATAAATGAGATACATAATGTTTGTTTACCAAGGTTTTTATGTTTGTGCTGGGAAATTTTAGCCCAGACCCGGCTTGGCCGAACCAGTGTTAATCACGTGGCGAGTATTTTACACTTGCCCTATGAATGGTCGATAATTTAGGGAGAGTGACCAATCAATTGGCAAGTACAATACACTTGCAATATGATTTATTGGGTTCGGCTAAACCAAGTTCGGGTTAGAATTTTCCGTTTGTACTTTAGTATTGTTGCAAAACTGCAGATACCCCTGTATGTTAATGCTATAGATATGCAGAAATAGTGGTGCAACAAGAAATTTTTAATATAAAAATATATAGTTAAAAAAATATTTATTTATTTTTATTCAAATTAGTCAAAATTTGCTTATATTTACATTTATTAAATTCATTAAGTTAAGAAAAAAGCTAGAAGTTTTTCCATGTTGATTTTTAGGTATTATTACCATAACTACTGTAACTTTGTTTTTATATCAACTTACTGAAGCTAGCAATTGTCTAATTTAAAATTATTTTTGTAACTAATAAAGGATTTGGAATTAAATTAAGCATGCTAGATACCAAAAATAATAATAAATAAAATTATATAAGTAGCAGTGGAATAAGAACAATTTTGACTAAATTTTCAATTGATTTGGGGGGGGGGGGGGGGGGGGGGGGTGTAAGTGTTATATTTAATAGTTTAGGGAAGTGGATGAGATATATCATATAGTTAAGGAAGTAAAGTGTATTAAATCATATTTTAAAATAAATGGAAATTTGGTCAATTTCTCAATAAAACATAAGAATAGAGTGCAAATAATAATTTTTGCAGTGATAATAACAATTTCCTGAAAATTTTATCAAACAAATTTGTAAACTCATGAAATAACATATCAAGATCTAATGACCTCCATTAAATTAATGGAATACCTATTTTATTTTTGAAATATTAATAAGCTCCTTTATATTTTGATAATAAGTAAGCACGAAATTAATTGAAAACCCGACATTTTATAAGTTTCAGATTCTTATATCATCCAAACACTTAAAGACTTTAGTTTTTTTTAAAATAAGATTTCCCATATTATAAATTCATAAAAAAATTTATAAAATGTATTCTTATGATAGTATACGTAACCACATATATACTCTTAAAACAACACTTCATAGAGGAGAAATGGAAATGAAATTATAGCTAAATACTTGTGCCTAGTTGCCATGGATTTTTTACATCGTTTAGATTGAAAGACTTGATGATTTGCTTAGAACTTTAAAAAGATAAACAGAAACTCAAGGGGATAAACAGAAACTCAAGGGGATTAATGCAATCTTATTTTAAAAAAATTAACTGAAAAAAGAAAAACAATATTAATTGGCTTATTTAGTAGAGTTAATTAATTTGATCATTCAATTTAACAAAGATGTGTTTGGCTAAACTTATAAGCTTTTCAAAACATCTTATAAGAGGTTTTGAGAGCTTATAAAATGCCATAAAATATTCGACAAAATTTTTAAAAGAGAAGCTTATAAGTTCCTAAACTAAGATGTTTAGAAGATTGTAAACTCATTTGAAAAGGTGAGGAGGAAGATGGGCGAAAATTGAAATAAAACTATATTAGGTATATAGCAAATTTCGTCAACAATTCTATGGCCTAACAGCGAGGAGGAGACCTTATGATAAAAATATGTCGCAAGTCCAATTCCTAAGAATGTGGCCTTTATACTATTGTATATAATAGTTTATTTCTTCGTATTATTTATTGGCTCTTTTTATTGAATATGATTACGAACAATTTGATGAGAATTGTAAATGAGTTAAATTCTCAATATAATTATTTAAAATGTATTGAATATGCCCTTAAAATAAAATGCAGCCAAAGTTGGCGATCTAAGTCATCGTGGTCGAGGATGAGGAATTAAATAATTCCCCTAAGTCGATCAAAAGGAGCCTGAAAACAAACAAAAATAATAAAATGTTCCCCCCAAGCTAGGATGTCATATTTTTCTTAACAAGACAAGTTCCATGATTTGAACTGTCCTTATTTTTTTTTTTTGACAAGAAGCACTCAGGATAATCTCCCTGGTAAGATTTTACTTAACTTTTAACTGGTCACCATACAAGGTTTCGGCAATACATTGCCCTTTATAATATGTCAATTACTCAATTTAGAAGTGGCCCATCAAAATCTAATAGTAATTATTATTATTATTATTATTATTATTATTATTACTATTTTGATGAAAAATCTGATAATAAATTACTTTTACCATATTGTTTTTTTAAAAGATATATATCCACTAGGAAAAACCTCACTATCCGGAAAATTTTAAATACAGTCCAATATATTGACCAGTTTTTTCCCAACTATAGTTAGATCAACGAATGAAGTCAACTTGACCTAAAATAAAATATTACAAGCATGGAAATTTGACTTATAATATCAAGAATTCAGGCCTTAAAAGTCCAATTTGGGTGCCTAGAAATTTCATATCAGCTTTGAAAAATTGTAGCGGCAACAAAACGGAGCTGAAATTTTCCTCTATAAATTCTATCACAGCTTCCTGGTTGCAGCACAGCAACAAGACTACCAGTCCATTAAAAACATCGTAGTGTATCTCTGGTTAACAATTGTCCTAAGTTTTCACTTAATTAACCCCCCCCCCCCCCCCCCCCCCCCCCCCCCCCCAAAAAAAAAAAAAAAAAAACATGGCTGTCACAAAATTCACCCAAGAAATCAAAGTCCGAGTCCCGGCTAAGAGGATGTTCAAGGCCATGGTTACGGAATCCTACACCCTCTTGCCAAAAATAATTCCGAATGCGATTAAGAGCATCGACATTCTTCAAGGAGACGGTGGTGCAGGAACCATTAGGCAAACAAACTTTCCCGAAGGTAAGTATCAACGTATCTAGTTTAAACTTTTGGACGAGCAAGTTACTTATATATTGATCAAATTCCGATTCACACTTTCTTCGTGAGAAGGGCCAATTAACATGTTAAAGCTACTAAACACGGTACTGTAGACGGAACAGAGCCAGAAACTTCTATTCTGAACAGCAAAATTGAATCTTTATAAAATACCAACATTTTTATTATTTCAAGAGGGGCAAAATTTGAATTTTAGTAGTTTTAGGACAATTTTAGGGCCTCCCAACCAGTACGTTTTCAAAAGGCGCATATGAAAAATATGCATTGAAGACCTTATGCAAATTTTCTCAAATAAATAAAATAGCTATTATAAGTCACTTATGTTGGAACAATAATCTATTTTCTACAAGATTTTCTTTTTAATGATGTGGTCAAGTATACCGTTACCGTATGTGTGACAAGAGTTGCTAATAATTCATAATTTTTTATACGCGACAGGCGCTCCATACCCTTACGTGAAGCACAAGGTCCACTGGCTCGACACAGAGAAGTTGGACAGCGAGTACACTATGTTCGAAGGGGCTGTGCTTGGAGACACACTCGAAAAAGTTGACTACTACCAAAAGTTCGAGGATTTAAGTGACGGATCAGGGAGCGTTATCAAGATAGTGAGCGAGTACCACACCAAGGGCGGTATCCAGCTCAAGGAGGAGGACATCAAGGCCGGGAAAGAACAAGCGCTTGGATTTTACACGCTCACGGAACAATACCTTCTCGCCAACCCTGATGTCTGCAACTAATTACTGCATGATCTTGAATTTTAAAAATACCTAGTCTGCAGGGCAAAGTGTTTGCCTTGTTGTTTGTTTGAAATAAGTTGTTTGAGTCTTGGTTTTCTATTCTCTCTGTTGAGGTTATGTGGTGTTTCTTAATCCAATTAAATGAGATATATAATGTTTGTTTACCAAGGTTTTTATGTTTGTGCTTTAGTATTGTTCCAAAACTGCAGGTATCCCTGTCTGTTAATGCTATAGATATGCAGAAACAGGGGTGCACCAAGATATTTTTGTTTAGTGGACGAGATCAAATTTGTCTTCGGAGGGGGCAAATATTTTTTTTCAAAAAATATATATATATATAAATATAGCTCGACATAAATTTTAAGGAGCCCACCGCACCTCCCTCTCCCTCACTCCACCAATTTACAAATAACTTACTTAAAATTTAAATTTAATTTAAATGAATCCTGTTTCTGTGATGCCAAATGGCCTGAATATATATATGACAAGCCTCTTCATATATAAAGTAATATCATGTGTCTCTGCAAAAATCAAGGAGGGAGCCTAAGGTTGTAAGGGACAGTCATCCCCTATTAGATTATAAAACCACATATTGTTTATCTTTTGTTAAAATTTAATTTTTCTTGTGTCCAAGATAATAAAAATGTCTTTCTATATTATAAAAATTAAATCTCGTCTTTCCAAATAAAATATTTTGTAGATTTATATTATAAAAATTCAATCCCGTCTTCCCATACAGAACATTTCCATCTACGAAATTGATGAACATCAGCAATTACCGGGCAAAGTGATGGAAACAAATACATGAAATTATTTTAATTAGCATGGGAAAAGAAATGTTTGATACAAGAGAAATGCCAAAATTAATGCATATCAATGATATATTACAGATACATGATTTTAGCATTAAAAATGGCAGAACCTAACCAAACTATCTCTATTCCGACCAAAAATGAGTGAAGGACTAGCAGAGAAGCAACTGAAAACAGGGGGCCAAAAACAACTATATGTCATGATGAAACAGATTCAAATTATTCCTAGCTATGCCAAGAGCCAGAAATTTTTTTGCAGTTTACTATTGAGAATATAACCTGCATTTTGGTCCTTTTTCTGCACTGAAACACAAGTGCATTTGCTGTTCTCAACCACAAAATCTGCTGTGTCGAACCCTCTAAGGGATTGTGAAAATCCTTTTTTATTGTTATTAGCCCTGTTCAATCATCAACCAGATCAATCAATCTCAAATTTAATTGTCTTATTAATATTAAATGCGCAATATATATATATATATATATTTATACATGAAAGGATTATTAATATCTTGAATTTAACAAAAATTCACAACCTTAACAAAGACAACCCTAGAACTAACATGCATAATTCATACAAGATCAATAATTTATTGTGGAAAAATCTCATTTTCAGACACAAAATTCAATCATTGTTTATTTTTTTTATCCCATTAACTACTAATTCTCAAATTTAATAATGTACCATTCATTTTTTTTTTTTCTCGATCTTTGTAGTGACATTTTGACAGAAAAATTATGAGCCACTTGAAACAATTTCTTACCGCATACTTAACAGCTGCGTGCATGGTGGAAAATTCTTGTCCGAACCTAATTTGGTCGAACTCAACAAATTATGCGGTAGGTGTATTGCACTTATCAAGTGATTAATCATTCTTCCTAAATTATTGACCATTCACAAGACAAGTGCAACACACTCATTATGTAATTAACACTAGTTCAGTCTATCTGGGTTTGGACGAACCCAACAAATCATATGGCAAATATATTGCACTTGCCAAGTGATTGATCATTCTCCCTAAATTATCGATGAGGACAAATGTAAAACACTCGCTACGTAATTAATACTGGATTGGCCATACCGAGTTTGGACTAGAATTTCCCATTTTGCCGTTGCAATGTTTAGGAAAAGATATAAAATAATTAAATTTAGGAATCATAATCAATGGGATAAAGAATGAATAAGAACTAAGTTGTGTCACTGAAAAAATGAGATTTACCTTTCAATGTAGACAAGTCTCCAAAAATTCTTCATCCTAATTAATTATGTAAGACTAGTTAAGTGGGTATACTCGATGCTTTTGCAAAAAATAAAAAATAAAAAATTTAATTTTATATTTAGACTTTGATAAATTAAATTATAGGAATTATTAAATTTTTTATAATGTTTTTAGCATTTATTAAATTTAGAAAAAGTGAAAACAAAAAAAAATCTAAAATAAAATACAATTATATGATTAAAAATAATTATATAAAAAAGTTGAAACTATTTGATAATATGGCTTGAGAAAGAAGAGAGATGAGAGAGATTAAAAAAAGTAAAAGAAAGTACAGTAAAAAGGATTACGAGAGATAACACTAATATATATATATATATATAAAGAGATAAATCAAGAAAATTGATCGACTAAAAGAAGTTATTAAAGGGGTTTCTCAATATAGGGATACAGATGGTATAGATATTGAGATCTTAACCCCCAAAAACTTATCATAATTATGACAAATTTGCTTATTGAAATACGAATCCTAGTAATACTCCTGTTGATAAAATAATATCCTTTTTTATGAAACAAAAAATAGTAAGATTAAACCTAAAAATGTTGATAATTGAACTGCAATTTGGTTATTCTGCGCTATTTTCGTAACAAACACTAACAAATACATCACATATATTGGTGTATGGTGTGATAAGGGAAAAAATTAAAAATTGTCTCAATTGATCTCAACTGATCATCAATCTATTGCACGTGCGCTAGTTAGTGTAATAGAAGATATTACAAAAGAATGTTAAAAAATATCCCAACCGATTTAAGTTTAAAAATTAGGGAAAAAATTTTTGATAAGGAAAAAAATGTGCAGGTTCTATTTTTTTAATTTCATCAGCTCATTAATGTACGTAATATGTGTATTGGTTCGAAAGTTCCAATGAAGAACCTTTTTGATCGAAGCCATTCAATCATGTAACTAATGATTGACGAGTACAAATTACTTA
Organism: Petrea volubilis; assembly: GCA_026212405.1. Lineage (NCBI taxonomy): Eukaryota > Viridiplantae > Streptophyta > Magnoliopsida > Lamiales > Verbenaceae > Petrea > Petrea volubilis. The sequence continues at coordinate 18,300,188 of CM047884.1, forward strand.
TCACGTGATTAATACTTATTCGATCGAGTAAGGTCTAAATTAGAATTTATAAATTTAACAATTATAATAAAAGATGTACGAAAAATGTTATAAAATATCGGGACTGATTTAAACTCACCCTGATAATATTGCACCGGGAAAAGTCCTCCTTTGCCCGATGATAAGAAGATCAACCTCACAGGCTTCGCTGCGGGCAAGAATGACGGAAGCCTTGTCCTTTCCATCCGTCATCTCCGCCTTCTCCACTACCACCGTAAGCTTCGGCAGCGCGTCCTTGCACGCACGTATCATCCCATCAAGAAAATCCACGTGGCCTCCAACGCCTTGCTCCACCGCCGCCGCCGACGCACTGTAGGTGTCGCCGCCGCCGACACGAGCTGGCCCCGGCGACATCGGGTTCTTGAACAACGCGCCGAGCGGGTTCTTCCACGCGTTGGGGTTCTGGACGTGGAGGAGAATCAACGTGTCCTGCTCCAGGACCGCGTGGGAGAGCGCGTACTGAAGTGCGCCCGCGGACTCGCGGCTGGGGTCCGCTACCACCATCACCTTACGCGCCGCCACCGAGCTGCCGTCTTCCATTGGGTATAGCGACGGTAACAGGCGGCGCGAATTAGCTCTGACGGACTCCGCCTTCGCCTTTTTTCTTTGAAGGTGATGGGAATGGCACGGGAATGCGCGGATGGAACTTGTGATTGAAAGAGAAAAACAATGTCGATTTCGTCTGTGATAATCTTTTTTTTATGCATTTTAACAGCATTTGTGACTCACAAATTATTGTGCTTAGCTAAATTTGTGGGATTTTGTACTGACGATTGGCCATTAAAGAAAATTGTATCAATTATGAGGGGTAGCCATTCAAATCGCTACTATGTTGGAGTTTCGTTTATTTATATATATTTAGTCGTTTTGTGGCGTTTATTACATTAATAAATAGAAAAAATATTACTTAATTATTTAAGTTAGTAAAATGTGATCTTCTTTCATATAGGTAATTGGTGTGTTAGACTTGAAATTACGGTAATAGGTCTGAAAAATGGAAAATGAATGTTTACTTTTATTAAAAATGAATAAACACAATAGAATTTCCATTGTTTTATATGTAGTAAGAAAGGGCAAAAATGAGACATGAAAATAAAAGCAATAAACTTTGCTCTTATTTGAAATTTAATACTTTAATTCATTATTATTATTTTTATCTACCAGTCCTTTCCATAGGCTTTTTCTACTGACGGAAAAAATAAAATAAAATCGATGAAGTATATGATTCTTTACCACGGGGCATATTTTACTGTTTTCTTTTTCATGTGCTACTTAGTCTCTAGTAATTTTTTAACTTTTTATATAGTACTGAATAATTGTTTAAAATAATTTTATATTAAATTAAACTTCAAACAGTAATAAAATATCATAAGGAAATATGTATTTTCAGGCCAAAAACAGTGATAACCAACATAAATTTAATTTTTATATTGAATTTAGCTTGTTAGTAATTTAGAAAGTTTATTAGTCCCTTATCTGTAAAAATCTTAAAATTATTGTTTTTTAGTAATTTAATTATTTTTTAATCGCCTAATCATATTTTTTTTAAAAAAAACTTGATTAGTACCTTATCTTAATTCATTATTTCTCCATTAATTTTAAAACGTCCTAATCCATTAATTAGAATATTTTCAAAAATTATACATATATATGTTATAATTCAATTAGAGAACATATTTAAATTATCAGTTAATGACGATATACTTAGTTGTTTCTATTCAAATTAGTAGAACTTCATCTTAAGTAGATAGTTAATAAATTCATTATATACAAATAGATAGAGTCTATCTTTCCATATTTAATGTTCATAAGTATTATATATATTAATAATTTATTAAATTGAATTACTTAATAAGTTACTATAATCTTTTTAAGATGCTAAATACAAAAAATTATGATGAAAAATATATAAATAGATATGGCGTGAAAGATTTTTTTGTCCAAATATTAACAAAGGGGGTAAGTTTTAAATTTTATAATTTAAGAGAGTAAATAATACAAATATCTATACAAAATAGTGCTACATCTTCTTGTCCCCTCTCCAAATACACGTCACATGTATTGGTGAGCAGTTAAGATAAGAAAAGAGAATTTTCAAAAATTTTCTCATATAATAAGTTTTTGTCTTTTTTTATCTTAATCGTTCACCAATACACGTATCGTGTATTGATGAGTGGAAGAAAAGGTGTAATACTATTTTATATCAAATGATCCGGACTGTTTGATTAACTATCTTTGATCTAATATTTTTTTGGTACGCCATTTTATTTTCTATTTTTTCTCCTATTTTCTCTGTGCCTTTTCTTCCTTACTTTCTTTCTCCCTCCTCTCCGACCACATGTTTCCTTTTTGATTTTTCTTTTCTTTTTACTTTTTCTATCTATCTCATCTGTCCTCTATATTCTCCCTTCTTCTTCCTGTGGAACATTTTTAACTCGTTTGTTTATTATTTTTAATTATTTAATGGTGGTCCTGCTGAAGAAAATTGAGGTCCAAGTTCCAACATCAATGGTGGTCATGCCGGAGTGGTTATCGGGCATGACTAGAAATCATGTGGGCTTTGCCCGCGCAGGTTCAAATCCTGCCGACCACGTGATTTTGCCATTTTAAAATTTGCGCCATGTTAAGATTTGAAGTCTGAACCATGCTTGTATAGTTTGTATTGCACAAATATTGACGAATGAGGAGACTGCAAATTGGAAATTGATAATTACGTATCGAAGTTTGGCCGGTATTGAAAAAAAAAAAAGAAAAAAGAAAAATCTTAGTGGTTTTATAAATTACCATTGCATATTCAGTGTTATGAGCAATTGTTAAAGTTAACGGGAAGCGATTGGAAACATCTAGAATTGTGCATGTCAAACCCATTTCAGATGCAGCATTTGGAATCGAAAGTAGCAACGTAAGGTTTGCTTCAAAGCCCTAGGTGTTATGTAATCATGCTTCGATCATCACCCAAAAACTACCATTTTTTTCCGCATTTCTTGATCATATTACATGTCCAAGGCGGTGTTGGAAAAGCATGCATGTGTTTCTGTTTTTCCTTTTCTACTTATTCAGCAATGGCGTTATTTTTGAATGTGTTTATTGACTTGAAAGTAAGGAAGAAGATTTTTACATTAATTCACTTTGATAGTAAGACAATATGTACAGCCACGTATTTATAATACAATGGGAAGCCATACGAGTTACCCCTGAATTATCAAAAAAATATAAGGAAAAATTCCAAATAATCCACCTGTGGTTTTGTTTATTGGCAGAAAATCCCCTTATGATTTAAAAATATGAAAAAAATTTCAAGTATTTTTTGAAACCCTGCATACTCTCCCCCTCCGTTAATTCAAGGTTGACGTGTTAAATTTGTATTAAAGTACTCCTTATGTCCTTATTATTATAAGCCATTAGATCTTGATTTCTAAAATCAACGGTGCAAATTAATTATTGAACATAAAAATATCATATTAAAAGAAAAATTGTAAATTAAATAACATAATATATACATATATATATATATATAAACATATAATCTCTCTCTCACACACACACACACGCATACTAGAACACACACAACAACACAGACACACACACATATACACACTCTCGCACATACACACACGCGCGCGAAGAAGGAAGGAGAAGGTGTGGCAAAGCCCGATCTAGACTAGTACCGATCCGTGAGGAGAAAAACTTCAACAAACCCGATTTTGACATGTTCGAGGGCTTGAAATGAGATCTGAAATTGGCAGAAGAAGGTGGAGATGGTTTTAGGGTTTGGAGCGACAGTAGCATGGGGTTGGCTGTGGAGGAAGATGGGGCTAGGGTTTGGGGGGGGGGGGGGGGCAGCATGGAGAGGGGGCTAGGCTTTTGGGGGCAATTTGAGGCGGTGAAAGCATGTTGGTAGTTGCAGCGGCGACGACATGGTGGGGGTTTGTGGTGACGCCCTTGAAGGCATGGTGTCATGGTGGTGTTGCAAGAAAATGAGTGAAGACGAAGAAGGTGAATGGGGTGGGAGGAAGATGACAAAAAAAAAAACAAAAAAAAAATCTGATTAGAAACAATTAAATAAATTATGATTATTATTGTTATTATAAAGTTATTTGTAAGGAAATAAAAATAAAAATAAAAATATTTGAACAAATAAACAAATATTATTCGTGTTTGCAATTAATAAAAATATTTTTTTATTAATAAAAATATAATAATAATTTTTCCTGAACAAATTAAAATTATTTTAAAGTATTTTTTAAAAATTATTAAAGTATTAATTAAAATATGTTATAATAAAAATATTTTTTTTCTGAATAAATAAGAAACATAATTACAAAAATAAAAAGGGTTAGTTTGCAATTTTAAAGTTTAAAAATAAAAAGATAAGGGCTTAATTAGAATTTAAACAAATTAAAGGATTTTATTTGCCATATTAAATAAATATATTTAAATATATAAATGTAAGGGTATATTAGTTAATTTACTTATAGAAATGTCAATAATCACTAATTTTCACACACCAGGTGCGTGTACTACAAGCATCGTTATCTTCTTACGAAAAGGGGTTTGGCCTAGGGTTTCAGAAAATACAAGGAGTTTTTAAATTATAAGGGGGTTTTCAACTAATAAACAAAACTACAGGGGGGTTATATGGAGTTTTTTCAAAATATAATTACCCAAAAAACATATGGCATAGATATACAAATCCTCATAATCTACGAACACCATGGACTGATTTATGAAGAGAAAATCTCAAGGAATCTCAACACTGGGTCTCAAGTTGGTACATAGATATCATCCATATACTGTGTGTGCATGTGTGTATATCAAAATCATACACTCATCATATTGTTAGATTTATAAAAAGATGCTGAGGATGAGCTTATAGTTTAAAGAATAAATATATACTAATGAATTTTATGGCCCATGTTATCAATGCACTTGCTTGTAGATGAAGTTTGTACAATTCATGGCGAGTTTTAAGAATAAATATATACTAATGAATTTTATGGAGAGAGGTGAAATATGGAAGCAATAATTGACAAATTGCAACTCGTAAAATTTAAATAAAATTAAATATGGAAGAAAATGGATAAAACTAACTTCTCAACATCATTGCCACATAAATCACACACTTAAATTTGCTCACCAGACCATTTTACATTCTATATTAGATTAAAATGTTGGATTAGATTAAAAAAACTAATCAATGGATATAATTATAAGTTATGTTTAAGAAAATAATTATGTATAACACGTAACTTAAGCAATTAAAGATATATTCTTTTTTTTGTCTCTATTGACGGCAACAATTAAAAATTAGATATGGATAGTTGTATTTGATTTGTCGAAGGAATATATCATTATTCTTATTATTTCTTTATTTAATAAATCTCTATTATTATTGAGTTAATTCTTCATCCCTTAATTTTAGTAGCATCTGACTTAATTAACTTATACCACTTCAAATAGCTAAACAAGACCCAACGACCCAACGTCTTCCGTTATATTGATGGTATTCGGGTATCGAACTAGACTGCATTGTGTTGCAATTTTTTGTGATTTCTCTTCAAGTTCTTCAGTATGTTTTGTACTCATGCCGTAATAAAAAATGCTTAGGTCACATATAATGTTTTTCCTTTTTCTGGTATTTCATTTCCACTTCCATGATTCATTTTCTAGGTATTTTCATTTCCATGCCATAATAACAATATGTTTTTTTCCACACTTTTTGTGCTATAACTTTTCTAAGATATTCAAAGCAGCTTTGTTATACGTATTTTGAATTTGTTTAGTTAATTTTGATTTATATATTTCAGCGTCTTTATTAGTTTTTTTCATTTTTTTTTTTTTTGTGTTCTACTACTATAATAGTGATGTCCATGATTTTTTCTTCAATTTCCAAGTTTTTTTTAATTGTAATTAATTGATTATTTTCATGAAAACAAACTTAGAAGAAAATTCTTCTATGCCATAATTGTACTAATTCTCAAATTACGTTTTGCATTTTTGGTGGAGACTTTGTTAGATTTGATAAACGAATTTATTGATTTATATACACACACACACACATATATATATATATATATATATATATAAATGTTAATTTTTTTAGTTTTGATTAATTCAAGCCACCATGATTTATTTTTTGTATGATATAGATTCTTTGTATTTCTATTCTTAAAATAAATTTGCATCTATTTCCAATTATTATAACGATATCTATGATTTTATCTTTTATTTTCATTCTTTTAATAAAATCGAACATTTTTTATTTCAAAACAATTTATATGAAAATTTCTTCCTCAGTGTAAATTGTACGATTCCATTAGAATCATTTATAAGAGTTTTTTGCTTTCTTGAACCATTGGGCATGAACGGCATGACCATGTATCTATCTCATTGTTCAGTTAATTTTATGTTTTTTTTTTCATATATCTTTTTCAAAATTTGAAATTCACATTATTTGTTTAAGAATAAACATACAACCAAAAAATATAGTAAATTTTGTACAATATGTATCGTACTTCCAAAAATATTATACTTGCTTATTAATTCCATACATACCATGGAGGGTAGAATAAACAGGCCCATTGCCTTTTTTTTTTGAGTTGCATTATAAAGAAATAAAAAAGAAAAATAGTACTAACATCTTGATTTTGGTATGACATATGGGGAGAAAAGAGAGAGAGAGAGAGAGAGAGGTACTATCATTAATAATAAAAATTTAAGGAAAACTCTAGCCAACAAATCAGAGTGGCGCAGCGGAAGCGTGGTGGGCCCATAACCCACAGGTCCCAGGATCGAAACCTGGCTCTGATACTAGTAGTTTTCATCTGATTAAAGTTTCTATTTTTCTTAAGTGTTTAACCTACTAATAAATTGAATCGGAGTGCGCTCTCAAACGGGGATGTACCTCAAATGGTAGAGCGCTCGCTTTGCATGCGAGAGGCACGGGGTTCGATCCCCCGCATCTCCATATATTTTTTGTGTTTTGACTCTAATATCCCATGGGCCTAGGCCCCTCAAATTCAATAATCATTTTTAGTTGGAATTTGGCCAATTACTGTTCGGTCGAGGTCCAGCAGTGTCGAGCCCAGCCCACCACCCATATTCTCAAGTCAGAAAAACGACTGTCACGTTTTTCTTTGGAATACAATAAGAAATATTAAAAAAAAAATTAATAAAATATTTTTAATAGTTTAAACGAAGACTATGTTCCTTTTAAAAAAAATTGTTACTTTTTTGGAGTTAAATTCATGAAACCTCCTGTATTAAGCTTAGCTAGTATAAAGCCCTTAAGTTATAAAAATTTATTTTAAAATCCTCATGTTTTTTTTTTAAATTAGCACATCGCCCACTAGCTTGGGTCATTTTCTTAAAATTTTAACATGAATTTTCAATTTTACACCTTATTAATAATTTGGAGAATAACATCAAGTTTTCATTGATTTTTTACTTATGTTGATGTTTCCATAAATGAAGATTCAAAACAGATACAAAACAAAGGGTCTGCCTTACTAATTTTCAAAAAAATAGGGGGTTTGCCTTATTAATTTTTAGAAACATGTGGTTCAACTTTGAGAAGGTGAAAATGGTAATTTTGCATGCCTAAAACACTATTTCAAATATAGAATTCATGCGTGTAACTTAAACCGTCCGTGGAGGGCCATGCTAAAATTCCTTTTTCTTCATTAAGAAAAAAGTCCATGATTAGAAACCAATTTCTAGTATTCATATATAACAACATGAGTAATTGAGTACTTCATTTGAAATACGAAAAGGGATCAATTGCAACGTTTGTTTTTTGAAATTTGTCCAATATATGAATTTTTCCTCATAGAATGTCCAATTACATTAACCTATTCTTAAACTTAAGCCTATCTTAAAAACCTTAAGGTAAATATTGCTTACCATGTCTATATTTCGTACTATATATAGAGTCAAACCTAATTCTACCAGGTATATATATTATATACAACAACTTTCGCTCAATTTACAAAGGTGGATTACATTTTCTATGTATAACCAAGAGACCTGTAGGACATAAATATTTGAAAATAAACTGCATGCGCTTAAATAAGTCATGTTCTCATTATACACTAGTGTAAATTAACATGAAATGTTTGTTGCGCTTTACATATAAAACCTTATGTTCTTACACAAGGGCAATACATTCGACACAACTCATCTAGCTTGAGCCTAATATATATATTTCAAACTCAAGCTCGAGTTTGAAAATTTTGCCCGAACTCGGTCAACTCGACTTGTTTGCACCGCTAAACACATCTACAAACAGTAGTCTTTGATCAGTTCTCCTGATTGATTGTGAAATAGGTCTGCAAGAGAGTTAAAATGAGAAGTAACAAACCAGCAAGCCAAGCAATGACGGACCAGGGGCTGCTCAAATAAGTATGAATGAGCTCAGCCATCCATGTCTTCGTCTTGCTATCATAATGGGCTTGGATTCTTCGTCGCACTTCTTGAAAACTCGTAGTCTCGGCCATTCCATAAGTTTCCAGATCCCTATACAATCTCACCACTTCTTTATCGCTCAACGATGTTAACAGAATCCTCTTCTCCCTTAGCTCCTTCACATCCAACCGGCTCTCCACTAGCGATTTCATGAAGCTGATATAAGTTGTCACGGGTGTGTCCACAACATTGTTAGGGCAGAGCTCATACGCAATCATGTTTGCAAAGAACACCTTTGAGAGGCAGGAAACAAACCAAGTCGGGAGCTGTAGCTGACCGTAAAGTGTGAAGGAATTGAAGTTGATGTCCTTGAGAGACTTGTTGGTGCTAGGCCTGAAGTGAATCCCCTTGGCTTTGAGATCCTTAACCGAACGAAACGTCCTGTGATTTCTTTTGACATCATTACAATCTTCGACCTGCACGTGATGCTCCGGAGTCCAATCCCAAACAAGTACTCTGTGAAAAGCTTCGAGAAGATGAAGCGGCTGATAGCACCTCTGCCGCTTCTGGATATGGCTAATTTTCTGTTGTTCGTATTCGCCCCAAATCGACCGGTGCAAGAATCTCCTCAATGCTTCATCACCTTGGTCATATCTTGAGTTGATCAAGAGCATCAGTATTTGAAACGGGATTTGATTCTCTAGCAAAAATATATCGCGGTTAACCAGAGAAAGAACCGATCCACCGAGATGATTGTAAATCACGAGCTCCTCCGCCTGGTGAAATGCCCCTGTACCCATGTAGATGAAATAAATGAGGAAGCAGGCGTCGAGAAGCATCATTTTTGCGAACTCTTCAACGGTATACTTGTCTGTTGAGCCCTTGATGTAGCAGTTTCTCGCATCCCCGACTGCCTCAAGAACTTTTGTGTAGAAGAACTCTTGAGTTTTATTAGTACTGCCCTTGACAAACATTTCTAGAACAATACATTTGCCTTGTTCGCAAAGCTGGAGCTTTGGTTTTCCGTGGTGGTAAGGGCCGAAAGAGACCACCTTGGGATCATAGGCATCGCCATTGCGCATCACTTGTGGAACTTTTTGAATTTTCCGGCCACTTGTCTCCAAAACTGCGAATAACATTGCATTCTGGGTTGAAGTTCCTTCCCTACAATTTTCATCCATATGGACCGATCTTAATTTCAAGTGTTTATATGGTTAAGTACTCACTCTGCCGGAGTTCTGAGATGCACATAAATGGCAAAGTTGAAGTGCAAGTTGTAGAAGCACTTGATATTTGGTAGCTAATGGGAAATACTTAATCAAACGCAGCTTGTCCGCACCCAATAATCATGTAATAAGTGTTAATAGATTTGTCAGGTAACTGGTCATTTTTTCTAAATTGGACACCAATCATATGACAAGTGTAAAACACTCACTACGTGATTAGTTTCGGTGTGGCTGAACCTAGTGCGGATAAAAAAAATTCGGTAGCTAATCCAATTTGTTCATTACGACGCACCATAATCGTTAGCGGAACAACTTATCGCACATTTGATGAAATTCATGATAGAACGTAGTTTTGGGACAAATTCATTACTATATGCCTTATAGTTGATTATTTCTTTAAGTATGCTTTGGTAAAAAAAATTATCACAAATCTATCAATGACGTCTTGTATATGTGATACTGTGACGGAATCTATGCCTTTATGATTTTTTTTGTTAAGTGAAGTGCAATTCATAGAAGCACTTCCTATTTGGTAGCTCATTCAAATTGTTCATTTACACTATAAGAAAACACCAATTCATTAATGACATAACCTATCACGCATTTAATGAAATCTATATTAAAACTTCTACAAGAAATTTTGTTTGTTGCAAATCTATTAGTAAATATTTTGCTACTAATTATTATATTAGTTCTGTTTTAATTAAATTCCATTACAAATTCATCACAAATATTTTGTATGTGTGGTGGAATCTATCTGTTATAAATTTTCCGCTAACAAGGGATTGTTGTAACGTTGTCATGTATGAAATTGCTGAATTAATAACACTCGTTTAAATGATAAAAAATTATAAGAAAAATGCAATGTATGGCTGATTTATTAAATGGATTAATCTTCAAGTCAGCTCGAGTCAATTACGCAATTGGGAGATTCCTTTTTTCTACATTCGAGTACCAAGGGCCCCAAGCTCCATGGCTAGGGGTGTGGCTGCAAATGATTCTAGTGCTATTGTGGGAACCTCATGACGGACAGGGATCGAATACGTACGGGTGGAAATGGAGACAAAGGACTGAAGGAGTGTCCGACATTGAATTACTGTGAAATCATGGCTTGATTACGGATTGTCACAAAGAAGACTTTACTATCAAAATTTGTCTAACAGCTACTGTAATGACGGAAAATCTCAATATTCAACCGTTCGATTTTCAATTCCACTGGATGATTTCTAGTTTAGAATGTCTACAAGTCGCCTATAAAATTTCATATTGATCGGACAACATTTGGTAATCCGATCAGCTCTCTAATTTCAGTTACCAAAAAACTTTCTTTTCCTCCCTTTTTCTCTCTTTCTCGTCCTTCTTCTCCTCTGTATCTTTTTCTCACTCTCACTTAAGTTTTCTGATTTCCCCCCTGCACCGCCTTTAATTTTCTGAACGTACTAGCCATTTAATTTTTTCATAAAATAGTTGGGTGCATTTATTTCCATTTATTATTTTCTTCTTCTTTTTCTTTATAGGAATAACAATTTAACAGATTTGACTCTCTAGTAAAAATATATCACGATTTACCAAAGCAAGTACCAATCCACCAAGATGACAGTACATCAGGAGACTATCCGACTGGTCAAGTGCCCCCGCACCCACATCCATGTGATAAATGAGGAAACAAGCATCAAGAAGCATCATTTCTGCAGACTCTTTGTCACTATACTTGTCCGTTGAGCCCTCCAAGTAGCAATTCCTTGCATCCTCAATTACGTGAAGAACTTTTGCGTAGTAGAATTCTCGATTTTGGTTAGTACTACTGCCCTAGACAAATATTTCTAGAGCAATACACTTCCCTGTCTCGCACTTTTTGAATTCTCCGTCCCATCGATCGCCAGCAATCCTTTTGGAGAAGCATATAATGGCAAGTTGATTTGTGTAATTTGTACAAGTACATTTCTCCATACAATGTCATAATATGTACATATTTTAATTTCTAATACGATTAGATCATAATATTTCACTTGTTGCGTAATAAGCATAAGTAACTGCAGGCGGACGCTCCGTTGAAGGCTGGCCGATTCATTCTAATCGAGGAAATTATAAATAACCTTATAGTTTATACAATAGTCAGTGTGCTATATCTTATTGGGCTCATGGAAAATAAAGCCATCCCCGTTTGTCGATAGCTTTCCCAGAAGTTTCAGAGATCCTTTATTCTGAAATAATGTTTAAATTCGTATTTTATAATTTACATTCATGACATGTATATAAAATTATTTTTTTAACTATACACTTGGTTTGAAGTCTGTACACTTAGCATATATTCATTCATTGGAATAGGTGATGAAATATAGTTTAGAACAAATGTTCTCGCGTGCAACTCTAGATGTCCACCAACAATGGATAATTTATTTGGTTTTGGGAGTTTAATATTTAGCGGGTTGGCGAGACTTTTTTTAAAAGAGAAGTGTTAATTTTTTTTGGAAAAAAAAAAAAGCATTTAAATGAAAAATATTAATATTTAGTTAGGCATTTTGTAAAAAAAGCGTAAATTAAAGAAAAAGTCTAAAAGTAATTTTTCTTTCTTTCTGAAAGCTAACAAGAAAAGAAAAAAAAAACACATTTTACAGCATTTTTAAATTATTATTTTTAAATATAAAATTATTTTAATTTTTTACGAAAAAAATCTAATATAAAAAGTAAGGTTTTGACAAATACTTTAATTTTAAAGGTACCTAAACTAAACGAGCCTGGTGTTGGCCCAACGAAATGTAGTGTCACATTGAAGTAGCCACCAAGTCGGGATTTGATGTAATACACTTTCATTTTCAAATTTATATATCTCGTTATAGAGTTTCAAATGATTATTAAGAAAGAAGTTTAATAATAACTTTCAAAGTAATAATTACGAGTGGTACTATAATGACAATAGTCAACACCATTGAAACCATCTCATCATCAACATGCTTATTATTGTGGAAAATGAATGTTGATGGTTTCTGAGAGTTTAAAGTTACCATTGAAGGCTTACCAATCAATAAGGGATTTTCAGTCTAAGGATGGAAACGGGTTGGGTTCGGACTGAGTTTGTCCAAACCTGAGACTCGACCCACGAAGGTTTTCTTGGACTCGGACCTAAACCTGAGCCAAACCCATCGGGTTTGATTTGGACTTGCTAGAGCCCTTAGATCCACTTTATATTTTTAAAAAAAATCACCATAACTTTCCAAAAAATGAAGAAAATGAAAGCATTACAAATAAACTAATTCTTTATAATTTCTTACTTTTATTTGAATTTTTAAAAAGTTCAAATTTTTAAACACATGTATTTTATAAACATATACATTATAATACATATATATATATGCTTTCAAAGTATAACTTAATTACTAATATGATATAATTATTTAACATCCATGAGTGTTATACTTATTTTTATATGTGACTATATATGCATTTATATATGAATTATAACTATATATATCATATAAATTTATATATTAATAATATATATATATGTAAAATTTGTAGTAGGTCCAAATTTTAAATCTAAGACCCTGGACCCATTTAGGTCTCTTACACTCAACCCTATTAATGGGCCAGGTTTGAGGTCGAATCCGGATTGGACCCAGACCCATTGCCATCCATGGTTTTCATGAATAAAAATATTCAAAATAATAAGTAAAAGATATTAACATATTAAGCAATCAACTAATAGAGACAATTTATAGGCAACTCAAATTATAATTAATTTAGTTGAAAATATAGAGTTTGGTAGTATCTTAAAAAATAAGTTAGTTCGTTTTTACTTTTCAAAAAAGACCTTATAAGCTCCTAAACATCTTATTTTATGAACTTATAAGCTCTTTCCCCTAAAATTTTGCCAAACACTCCATTACATCTTATAAGATATTTTAAGTAACTTATAAGTTTAGCCAAACACCCTCTAAATAGACATGTCATTGCCATCATCAACACTACCTACATTAATATATGGCGAAAAGATTAAAAAAACCCCTAAATTTTTATGCCACGTCAGCTAATCTCATTATAGTGGCCGAAAACCGGACTAAAATTGAAATTTTTAGAAGATAAATGACTAAAATTGAAAAATACACATATATAGGATAATAACTCAAGCACCATAAACTTCAAAGATGATTTTTGTAAAAATCACTTAATGTTACTATTAATATTAACAATTCATACCTTACCCAAAAAAGTTATTAATAATTTATATTACTACTTCTGTTTGACCAGCAAGAATTTTATATATTCTACTTGTTATGAAAGGAGATAGGATAAAATTTGCATGAAAAGTATCATATTTGTCGAAATGAAGTTTTATGCAGTAATAATCTACAAATACTTTTTAAAATTTTAATTGTTATCGTGCAATGCATGGGCATATGATCATTAGTTAGTGTTAAATGAATTAAATGTTTATATTAGTGAGGGAATGTTAATGTATTAAACGAATTATTAATGATAACAATTTGATTTTGGACATAAATAATAGTAACAATTTAATTCTAGACATAAGAATACATTTTGCTCTAATACTATCCATTTTCTCCTTGGTCCAATATACTTGATCGGTGGAGCTTCTTTTCCCTCCCTCTTTCAATTCGAAATCTTCTATTACATTTCTCGTATAATATCTCACATTATACTCACCAACACACATCATTTGTATTAGTTTGATTGAGATTATTACTGATAAATGGTTGAAATTAAAAAAAAAAAAAATTACATTCCAAGTGTATTGTAATAGGATTTATTATATGAAAAATGTTACAGAAGATCTGAACTGCACTTTACGGCTCCTTAGACTTACATTGCCTTTTTTTTTAATGTTATAAAATTGTACATAGAGTGGTCGAAATGCTCCCGACGCTGAGCGCTATCTCCAGGGCCGTCAGTGCAGCTTTCCATCTATTCTGCAAATATATATAATTACGAAAATTCACATTTTTCAGACGATATATGATTAACGGACAATACGAATGCGAACACTGTTAAATGCCTCATTTTAAGAGATTGTAATTTGGATGCAACGATTATTAGAGGTGAAAAATATAATAGCAGGCCTAATAGTACTTACAATTCTTGGTGCAGGGACAATGGCATCCGATGCTTGATCAGGTGCAGCCCAGTTTGGTGGCTGTGAAAAATTATTACTGTGTATATGGTAATTATTAGTTGCTTGTGCTGGATCCATCGTCGAGTTCGTCGAAGGCCAAGTATTTGACTGCAAGTTTTGTCAAATATTATTGCAGGAGTGAGACAAGAATTTTAGTTTCAAAAATTACACCTAGACCCCGTAAAGTTTGTTGTAACTACAGTCAGGCCCCCAGTAGTTTACATATTTATACCTCCCAGAGCAATCCAAAAAAACCGACTATTAACTCAACATTTTTGTTGAAACAAGATAAATGTTTTATTGATAACATATCCTCCAATACAACTAGCTAGATTCAACAAAAATGTATAATAGCTTCCATTACTGCAAAATAACGCAGTAGGTTTATTTTTTCAAAACTTATATTGCAATTAAACTAAAAAGAAAGTGAAGTAAAGCAGATAAAAAGTCCCTAAACATGGTTTTTTTTTTAATAAGTCAGGGGGTCTGAAGGTATATAAATGTAGTTATGCAAATCAGGGGGTCTGAGCGTAATCACTATTAAATTTGTGAAAACTCTAATTGGAATACTATATAAATGTATTATTAGTGATAATTTTTGCACTACTGCTTGACATAGGGTCACTCTTTTCTCTTCTAATGTTCTTAAGACTCAACAAATGGAAATAGTTCAAAAACCTTTGAAAATAAATCAAAGAAAAGTATTCTGTGCATTACCCCGTATATCAGATCATACGACGGCCTCCCTGATCCTGTACGTTTCTTGGTCTCCAGCAAAGTGAAGGTATCCAAGAACTGCTGACGGCCCTCATGGTTATGGCTACTCCTGTTAGATCTATAACAATATATACACAACGAGTAAGGCCCGCTATCAAAGCACTCAACACACGAGAAAAACGTGCCGGGTATAAGTACCCCGCAGCAATCACAAAGCGGCCTCCCACTTTTGATAATGTAATAAAGCGTTAGCACATCCCAGAAGTCCAAGGTTCCGTTTCTGTCCCTGTCGAGATCCTTGAACAAGTCTGGAGTGCTAAACCTTGTGTAGCCTTCTCGTCTCATGAAGGACAAGAACTCTTGGAGGCTCACTCGGCCATCTTGATCGGTGTCTAGCGCCTTGAAGAACTCGTAAGCGAGGACCTTGACTGCCGGAGGGCCTGCCCTGTAATGAGCGTCGGCTATTGCACGTAGGCGGTCCATTCGAGGGCTTGTTGATCTAATGGAGAGAATGAAAAGAGTTATAGTTTGTGTACTGTGATGATTGTTTTACAAGAAGTCTGAGAGACAATATTGTTTGATATGTGCGTCAATTGATGGATATATATTATTTGGCTTTGGCCATTATTGGAAAAACATGATCCTACGTACAGAAGATCATAACAGGGTGATCATGCCCTTAATCATGTTACAATTTTAGAATTAAAGATATTACAATTTGGCTTGTTGATCGGGTCAAGCCTCGATCAGAATTTGAAGGACATCTTGAAGGGGGATTACTAAAATAATTAAATTAGCTGTACAACATTTTTCTATTTAATCAACCTCTCCGTTGACATTGACTTTTTGTTTGGGTAAACCGTTGCAGGCATAGGCATTGACATTGACTAAGCATTATAAGCAATGCCTCTTTTCATATCTGACTGGCCAACAATTAGGTTTGGTTCAATATAATAAACCAAACAATATGTATTGTAATTGTTGTGTAGTTGATCACTTTTTCACAAATATATATCAATTACATGGCAGTTGTAATTCACTCGCCAAAAAATTAGCATCAATTTTAATCGAATCACGTCGAGACTAGAATTATTGGACCAAAAAAGGATAATGATGATGCTGATTAATAATGTAATCCACTCGTCAAGAATTAGCATTCATTTAACCAAATGACATCTAGATTGGAACTTTCGGACGAGAAAAGGGGCAAAGATCATGTTGAATTTGCAATGCTCCTCTGATTATCAAGTTTAATTATACCCAGGGATTTTCAAGCAACTAAGCTGCCATTATGCCATCATAAAATATAAGGCAATTTGAGGTAAAAGAAACAGGGAATCTGGGGTGGTGTAGCAAACCAGTGATGCGTTTGGTAGCTGCCTGCCTGTCATCTTGTCATTTTCAACTCCAAAATTCTGATTATTCTACCTAGACTGGGGCTAATTGCACTTTACACCCCAAATCTTATGTATTCTATACCGCGTTTATCATCTTAAGCTATAAAATATAATTAATTAGTTTATGAATTATAGATATTCTAGGCTGGTATCTTTACATTTTTTTTTAACCATTATATAAAGGGCTAGTTTATCATATTTTGTAGTTTGAAGTGGTAAACACGATGTAAGCTATAATTTAGGAGTTTGAAAGTGTAATTAACCCTCTAGAATGTGAGGTGGCTAAGCTTCGTTTTGAAAGTTGTTGAGCTCATAATTGAGCTTATAAGATGTTTTTTTTTTTTCGTATTTACAATCTCCTAAATTTTGTTTTCAATGATATATATGTTGTTAAAGTGTTTGGATAAATAAGATCAGACAATTTATAAGATGTTTCAGACTCTAACAAGTTGTACGTAGCCTTGTTTAAGAATCATAGGTGAAAAGCTTTTTTTTTATAACAAAAACATAAAATGATATAGCTACTTCGATTTTGTATAAATAAATATTTTTTTTATAAGGTTATCAATTTGATATTAAAGAAAATTTAACGGCCGTGTGCACCCCACGTGCATTCTCCATTAAAACATTAATGGAAATTGGAGCGGGTTAGATTAATGAAAAATTATAGCACTAAAATTGAAAATTTTAATAAACTTAATATCAAAATTAGACTGATCCATACTTTTAGTACCAAAAATTATATTTTTCCAAAATTTCATTTGCGACTCATCAATAAAGGAGAAAGAAAGAGTTCTTTATTTCGAATTAAACAACTCGCACAACAGCAGCAACATGAAATGCGACACACCCTCAAGCTTATTGTAACGAATTAAACATAAGAAACTTAGGAATAGAACTAGGAATATTGCATAAAATATATCAAGGATAGGCCTCAATGACAGATTCGATGGTCTTGATATTTTTGACAGTGTGTCTGCTAAAGCCAGCGGCTCTGATAACATTTGCCCATTCCCTGTAAGTCCTCTCCTTGCCCTTAACAGTCACGGCCATCATTATCATATCCAGCGCAAGACGAGCAAACTTGTACTCGTCCCCTTCGTCATCCTCATCCTCCACAACAGCGTCGACTATCATCACTTTACCAGTCTCGTTAGGAACTGCTTCTTTGCATTTTTTCAGGATCTCTACGCACTCATCGTCGCTCCAATCGTGCAATATCCACTGCCACAAACAGAAATTGAAATACGAAGTGTATACATCACTATCAACGAGATAGCTCAGTTGGAAAACTAAAGTTGTCGCTAATTATATATAATTAATGATAAGAGTTTCATAAAATTTAATAGGTATGATAAAGAATTATACATAAATTGTCATCGTACACTAAAGATTGATAAAACAGTGGAGTAAATAAAAAGTTGTCATCGTACAGAAAAAAAATATCTCATAATACTTTGAAACAATATTTATATTGCTGATAAGTTGTCACTATGCATGTGCTATTGATTGTGGATAGCGATAATTTAAATACAGTTGTTGTGAATTTATGAGAATTATATTGTGTCAGAAATAAAAAAATAGTCACTTCTAAACAGCGCTAATTTTGGGGGCACATTATATTAATTGGGACGTTAACCTGAATTGTCATGAAGATGAATTTAAATGACTCTTTCGTTAACCCTCTTAAAAATCCAAAAAATTTTAACCGCAAGCTTCATTAAACCAAAAAATCTTGTAATTTGACCTTACAAATTGCATATGGTACAATTTTTAGTACAGGTCTCTATCTCTTTGAAAGCAAACTTGATTAAGAGGGTGTTTGCAAAAGTTCAAAAAAAAAACAATACTTCGCTATTTTTAGTTTCAAAAAAATTATTTTGAGTGTTTGGTTACACAACTTCTACTTGAATTAAGTTGAGAAGTTAGAAGAAAGTTGTTTCTATCAGCTTAAAAGTGCTTCTTGATAATTTCATAAATAAATTGAATTTTTTAAACTGTTAACTATCAACTTTTGATTACTTTTCACTGTTGTTTTCAAATAGTCCACAATTTTACTATTAACTTTTGACTTATTCTCACTTTAATTTTCAAACATTATCAACTTTTACTACTCAATTTTTCTTCAATTTTTTCAACAATTCTAACTTCTTCTAAAACAAAAGTAATTCCAAACACCCTCTAAGCCAAAAATATCTTAAAATTTGACATCAGACTTTGAAAATTATACAATGTAAAGTGTCGGTAGAAGGTCTCCGTCTCTCTCTTCCACCTACGGCTATAACTCTTAAGTACTAGTCCTCTACATGTCTCTCAAAAGCCTAAAAAAAAAGTGTTTCTCAAATCTTATTTTTACTTTAAATTTTTTTTTAATCAAATTATTTTACATTTGAATACTATAATTTAGAAATATTTTAAAAAGTATTTTTTTGCATAAAAGCTACTTTAGTTAGCTTAGGCAAAGCTACTTTTCGATTTTTTCCAACTTTTGGCTTTTAAAAAAAGTGCAATGAAACACTAATTTCGTTCACTAAATACTTTTTAAAAAAATAAATGCATTTTTTTTTTTTTTTTGGAAAAAAATCATCCAAATGAACTGGAGCGGCCTTTTGTTACCGAGGCAGTGTTTAGAAAATTAGATTTCTCTAAACGAGCAGCAGGCTGAGCATGAGTTCCCACATTGTCTCCATCAGTAGTTAGGATCGAGTCAATTAGATTTAAAAATTGTTCAAATCAAAACCAACATATATCAAATATGTAATTAACACAAGTATAACCGCATGCACGTTTAGTTTAGTTGAAACGATAACATACCACAAGTATAACCGTATCGGCTTTGGGAACACTTTCAAACATGCTGCCACCAACGAACTCAACCCCATCGACAGGCTTAGCCCTACCCACAACCTCAGGCAGATCAAAACATATCCCTTTAACCCAAGGGAATGCCTTAACCAGCATGCCCGTCACCAGCCCATGGCGGCCACCCACATCCACCAACGACCCCACCCCTTCAAAACCCTCCTTATAGTTCTCCACGATCGCCGCCGCCGTCACCTCCGCATGCGCCGCCATCGCCGCCGTGAACATCGACCGCCCGTGGTAATTCTCATCGGTCCACAGCTTCTCGTCGCCGCCGCCGCTATTAACCGGCTTCAAATCGGGCCGGTCCCCGGTTCGCAAGGCTCCGGGAGTTATACCGGCGTTGGGGCCAGGCGGCGTGCCCTGCAGCAGCAAGAACGGGCCGAGGTTGTCTTTCATGAAGAGACGCGAGAGGGGCGACTGGGCGTACAGAAAGTCATCGTTTAGTTTGATCTTCTTGAACATGCCGTGGTAGATCAAGAACCGCATGATGCGGTGGATTTTGGCCGGAGGGCATCCGACGGCGGTGGAGAGATCGGAGAGGGAGACGGGGGCCCCACCGCGCTTCTCCAAAATCTCTGCTATTTCGAGCTCTACAGCAGTCTTCATCACTCGGGTGGTGATGTATCCGAAACAATACTTCCACACATCTACTCGAGCTTGTGCTTCTTCGTCCATAACTCTCTCTCTCTCTCTCTCTCGGGTCTTTTTTCGGTTAAGTACCGAACACTTTGCTACAAATTGGTTCTGTTATATTTCCTAGTATAGTGTTTATAATTATATATGTAAAAGAGTTTTGGGAAATATGGGAAGCAGAGAGTGAAGTGAGTGCTTGTTTGCTCTTATAGAAGATATAGATTGGTGATAAATGACAATTGTGGTGATATTTATTGCATGAGTTTGTACCTAGGGAAAGTGTCGATCCTGTTTTGGGAATTATTAAAGGTAGACAAAAAAAAAATTCTATTTTGGACCTTTCCAAGGAATTAAATGGGAGTGAAGTAACGCTTACTTTAGGTATAATTGTCTATGGGAAAAGTCGGACCTATTTGGGCAAACTTTATAAATTATATATCAGGGGGTGATGTTTTTATTAAGTGATTGATCATTTTCTTTAAATTATTCATCAATCACAAAGTAAATATTAAATACTTGTCATGTAATTAATATTGATTCGATCAAAAAGAATTTAGACTAAAATTTCCTTTTTTTTATTTGGGAAATAGAAATGGAGGAGTAAATGAGTAATGCTAACTTGTAAGGTTCCGTTCAGTTTTGAATATGAATATTTTTATTTTTTTTTTCAATTTTAGTATTTCAATTAAATTTTGTTAGATATGCAATGGTTTATATATATCATAATAATTTTGAATTGCTTGCGATATTTTCGTGTTCAATAATTGATATCCTTGTGATCCAAACAACCTCTTTTGAGAAATATTTGAGTTTCCTCTAATTGTAGGGAGAATTATTTGTAAGTATACTATACATCCACTTTTCACCCTAACCAAATATTTTCTAAGTAGGCTATAATATAACCCATAACTATTCAATTGAAGACTACGAATTAATTAAAGGATCACGAGGCCGAGCTCATTAGATTAGGTGTGATATATGGCAGGAAATTGTTCTACTCACGGGAAGGGGGCCAATATTACATGCCTTTTGTTACTAATCAATAACTCTAAAATGCACTTCAAAATCACATTCACCAATGCTTTCTTCAACCCTAACCAATAGACTCAACAGGGTCCACCTACACAAACACTGGCTTCTCGTTCTCAAACATGAAAGGACTTTTAATGTCTACCCAAAAAAAAAAAAAATAAACAAAATAAAGGACTTTTATTCCTTGTCTGGTTCTATGGTGAGAAGGGTCAAAATTAAGGCCAATGGCACATTTTTTTTTATACAAATGAGACATCGTTTTACTTGTAAGGTAAAGACTCTGTAACTTTAAAATTAAGGCTCTAAATTATAATGAATATAACTCTGTACTAGTTTATTTCTATTATATAGTAGTTATTTTGTTTTTATTTTTTGAATAATTAATTATTATTGTTATTAATTGTAATAGCTTGTTCTCGGTATGGTCGATGATGCATCTGATGCAGTGCATCAGATACACTTTTAACGGTAAACTCCTAGTGGTTTAATATAAAAAAAATGATATATATCACTTTTTTAATTTTTTTAATTAAAGACCGGACTTAAATAATAAAATTAAAAAAGTTTAACATTAAACCGTTAAAGATTTACCGTTTAAAGTGCACTTGGTGCACAAGACCCTCGTTCTCAGCTTGAAAGTATTATATGCCGGGAAATTGAAGACATAACTTTTGGAGAAAGCTGGTTCAGGAAATTTGAAAGTATTTTTTAATAAATTATAAGTGTACTATAGATAATGCCATAACTATTCAATTGAAGACAACCAACCAGTTGGTTGTCCCGATGATGCAAGCACCAAATGCAATAAAAAATGACATGTGTTAATTTTATAAAATTAAATATTAAACACCTAACAGTTTAATTTTAAATTTTTTTTAATTTTATTAAAAATGACACATATCAATTTTTGTTGCATGAGAATGTGAGATACAACATCAACTGAACACAACATCAACTGAACCCCAATTGGCTCCACCACTAAAGCAAAGTTCATTGCGATTAGGTGTGATACATGGCGGGAAATTGTTCTTGTGCAGGACAAAGGGACCCATTGGATGTCTCTTTCGAATCAATAATTGTAAAATAAAAAAATGCACTTTAAAATCACGTGTTCACAATTTGAGTTAACAGTTAACACGCTTTTGTTTTGAAAAAGTAGAAATTCGGGGGAAAGTTAAAAAAATAAATAGTAAAAATAAATGGTGTTTGATAAAAAAAAATAATGAAAAATAATGATCAACTTTTTAAAAAATAATTAAAGTTGAAGAAAACAGCTTTAAAAACCCTAAGCCCATAAGTATTTTTTCAACAAAGTGCGAAAATAAAATACTAACCGTCTATTTTCGGCTCAAATGCAGTGGATATTCCGCCAAATTTTCATTGCATTTCCAACGAAATTTTTCCAGCAGAAATCTAATGGAATTTTTTCTCCAGAGAGTTCCATCAAAAGATGCATGTTTTCCTATAGTGAATATTAATGACAAAATTTCCCTGTATTTTATCATATAAATTCTTTGTCTTATTGTTTAATATCAATATTGGTGGAAACGATAGATTTTAACGTTTTTCTTCTTAGTAAATTATATTTTTGAAATTTTGAAGTAATTTTTTCAGTTATAAATGTTCATTTATCAATTAAAATATTTATATCATAAGGAATAACAAATAATTAAATGTAATACAATATAATTAAATTTTATAAATAAGTAGGATTAACTAATTAAGTAAAATTGATCAAAGTGCTTTATTTTCAAAATATTGAAAGCAAAATACACCATTAATTAATTATGCGCAACTGATTAATATTAATTGTTTGAAAATTAATTTGTACAGATTTTATTTTAACGATTAAAAATACATACATGCTTTACTTGAAAAATGAATATTTATAAATTAAAAATTCATTTGACATTTTTAAACAATATTGTACTAAGAAAAATTAAAAATAAATATTTACACAAATATTGATATTAAAACAATAAGTAAAAATATATGTTTAATGAAATAAAGGATAATTTTGTCACTACAAATTAGGGTAATCAATTTCAAATTGGTAAGTGATGTTTTTGATAGTATAGGGGAATAAGTGTTATAAATGACATAGTATAAAAAAGCAAAATGTATTTTTCCCTAATTTTTATATTGACACTTGGTATGTTATTACAAACCCTTGCTTTTGTTTTTTCCCCGAGTGTAGTGTACTTCAAAATATACTTTTTATTTTCTACACATTCTCCCACTCATATTTGATACCCCACCTTTAGAGGTACAGAGAGTATTGTCAGGAATTCAAATATTGGCAGTATGTGTGTGTGGGTGGTGTGCGTGGCATAAAAGAATGAAAATAAGTAAATAAACAAATCTCTAATCTCTTATTAGGGTTGTCAATGGAGTAGGTTTTGATTCGAACTTGATCCGAATTACAATATATTCAATCCATTAAAATATCTAATTGATCATATTCGTTTATAAATATTCATGATTCGAAAATAAGTGGATTAGATATGGAATCAACCAATGCGGTCCTTTAACTATTCAAATTTGAATTTTAATAATATATTTTATTAAATTAATAACATTGTATATAATATTAGTAAATATGCTTGAATGGAATGTAATATGTATGTCGTCTTAATTTATAATATATTATTCTTCATTTTCCAAGGTAATTTTTTAATAAAATAATGTATAATTTCCACACATTCTAAAACATTTTTCTACTTATTTAATTTTTTATTTTCCTTAAGGAATATTTTTTTTGGGATTCGAACTCGGTGGAAACAAATATAAATTTTATAGGAAGTTGATCGGACTCAGATATTGAAGAAGCTAATTGAATGCGGATTCAAAATTTCCAAATTTTATTCGAATCCGACTCATTGATAACCCTATCTCTGCGGACCTCGCTCTTTTAAGATGGGCGCAATATGTCTTGGCTTTTCACAGAAGCAGCCTTTTGGGCCGTTTCCCAAATGAGTCTTTGTTCCATCAACTTGTTCAAGGGGGTCGCATTATGTATTTCTTTGAACTCTATTACAATGTTTTTTAACTTTAATTTGAGTGAATATTTCATTTATTCATTTTTATCTTTAAAAATCTATCAGTTTAGATAATCTAAGATAACATTAATTATATTTTAGTTCAAAATCTAATGAGAAATTAATTTTCATTTGTATTTTTCTATTTATGATATCAACTTATCACTTTCATTTAAAAACAAGATATCTGCCAATTATTTTTATATAAATTAAAAAAAGTTCTCATCCCTTAATCATGCCAATTATTGAAACTGAACATACTCTATTATTAATTAAAATTTGAGTAAATTTTATTCATCTATTACTTCACCACAGCGTCGTGCATTAATATTTTATGTTCTAAAGAAAAATTAATTGAATCATTTTCATCAATATATTTTTATTTGATAAAATGTAATAATTATAATATATATAATTACAAGATTATTTCGGGGCTAAGGACTAATTTACCATTAAAGTCAATATTGGCTAGAGTAGCGTGCAATACTGATAACCAAAAATAAAAAATAAAAATAGAGTATTGTTCAATTTTTGTTTTTGTAACAGATTCAAGTTTCGTCTTGAATTTTACAAATATATATTCCTTTTTAGGATCCTTATCTATAATGTTATTCTAGTGACGGAGCCAAAGGGTGCTGGTGGCAGTCGTCTCTTCTCAATTTTTTAAAAATCTATTTTTTAGTATATATATTTATTAAAATTTCAAAATCCTTCCACCCCCTCCCCCCAAAATAAAATTTTGACTTTTATGTAAGTTATATAATAAAATTTTTAATTTTCTCTGCTATATTTTATTTTTGGAGATTTATTTTTACCTAATCTCATTTACCATAAAATTAAATTCTCTCTCTTTCTCTTTCCTATCTTTTTCCTTTTTCTCTTCAAATTAAAATATTAAAAATTCTATTAGATTTTATTTCTCTTTTTCTATCCCAATTAAAATACCAAAAATTCTATTAGAAATTTTCTTCTCTCACAAACCCTTTAGTATTCAATTTTTTCTTTGAAAGTAACATACAAGAATGTATTGTGTACTAATTTTGAAATTTATACATTTATGTATTCTTTTTTTAATTGATTTTTGTGTAGAGATTTGAATCTTACGATTATTGATATGAATCTTAATAGTTGTTTAATATTAAACTTAATGAGTCTTGATGTTTATTTTTTGGGCTATTGAACTTGAATGAATCTTATTAATTTGACACTTTATATTTAATTGGGAATAATTTGGGGAATGTGATGGTGAAGAAAAAAGAAAAAATATTTTTTGTTATTTGAATATATATTGTTATTATGAAAACAAAGAGAGAGAGAGAGAGAGAGAGATAATTATTTTAATACTTTTTAAAGTTTTGATTATATATCATCATGCGGGTTTATGTCTGTTTTATTGATTATTGTTAAAAAATTCTTTGTTAAGTATTTTTTTAAAAGCAATTCATTATCCATTATATTTCCTTCTTTCGAAACAGAGTGCTTGTTATTTTTTTCAGTATCATTTTTTTAAATATTTTTTGATTGTAGCACTTCTAATTTGTTGTATACGCATAAATATAATAATTTTTATTATTTTATATGTTAATATTATATACAACATTTATATTTATAAATTTTAATAATTAATGATTTCGAAAAAATTTTGCCCCCACAATGATCTCTAATATTTTTACCCAATCTCTTATTTCATTTTGTCTATGTTACATTATGCCTTCAGTACATGTCTTAATGAACATTTTCACTATAGAAATATGTCACTTTGCTTTTCAAATTGTAAATATCACTTCTAGTTACATCCCAACCCACAGAGATGTGAAATCCCTCACCCACCGAACAAATCACATGTTAGTCATATAATTAATCATTCTCCTCAAGATACGACCCAATCACATAACAAATATAATCAACTCGTTACATGATTAATCCCCAATCACATAACAAGTATAATTAACTCATTGCATGATTAGCGTGGATGCAACCAAGACCCAATTCAAACTAAAATTTCTCTATAACACTGGAGTCATTGTCTTGTCGCCTTTACAATTACAAGTACGGATGTAACTATCATTCTAACTTCATCCCAATAAAATCATTTCGATTCTCATACAAGTTGAGCACTAACGAGTTTCAATCGAATCAAACTGAAGTCAAGCTCGAGCAGGTTTGATACTTCAAACATGCATTGTTGTTCCTTAGCTAATTCAGCCGAACTTCGCATTTTGAATCAAGTATCAAATAGTTCGATTCATTTGTGGACAGCAATAGCACACCACCATTTTCTGTACAACTTGATGCAAATGAGACTCTCATATATACAAGCTCAATAGTACAACAAGAGTACAGGAAGTCTATAATTCCTCCGAGGCTCCTCCCATGGACTGCTGGAAAGATCATGCTATATCTTATACTAACATTTTTCTTTGGTATATGCATCAATAATCATGTGCTACAACAAACACTCTAAAACTAAAGCAAAATCAGCCACCGGAGTTACATCCAAAAAATTGGGAGCAAGCACACGACAAGATGTCGATAGTTCCATTCGCATTATTTTGATTGTGGTTTCAGATCTGCACCAGAAAAACTAAATCAAGTTAGAATCAACAAAAGATAAGGTACATTTAATGCAATATTACATTGACTAGTTGCCTACCTTCTTTGCATAGAGATATGTAACATAGAATACAAGAAACCTATCCAGAAAACAACTAATGTCCGAGGTAAAATATCACAATAAAATACTAAGAAATATTGTGAAAGATATTCTAACAAGCCCCTCAAGCTGGAAGAGCATAACAAACATGTCCTTGGAGCTTGGATCACCAAAGAGACGCGGCGAAAATCTTTGCATCAAAGAGTGTAACATACCATGACAAAACCAGTAGATAAACAGAGATCACAATCATGAAGAAATAGATGTAGAAATCATGGTATAAAAATGACAAGTAGCTAGTATATCACGAACTAATCATGACAAAAATCACAACAAAAGTCGTGACAGAATGAGATAAAAGAATCATGGTTTAGTCATGACATACGCCACAAGTAGACAAAATCATGTTTTGCCATCACGGAGATCACGATTTAATCGTGACAAAAGTATACAAAATCAAGTTTTGTAGACATAACCAACATATATACAATTCACAATGTGATTGTGAAAAAGCTAGGTAAGAACTAAAATCACAAAATAGTCATGACAAATGTAGAAAAGTCACGACAAAAGTTTCATGACCCATGCATGATAGGACAATGCAAAACCTAGAGACCAGGGTAAAAACTGAAAAGTTTACTAATTTGCAAAGGAACTAAAAAAACCTAAAAATTTAGGAGATGAGAATCTTTTGCTTCATTTTTTGAGAAAGGTGAGACCGGGAGCGAGGGGGCTTAAATACCTGAGAAATAGGCAGCAGAGTTGGTAAAGAGGGAGCCCGTCGGAAAAGGATGACAAGTGTTGAACTGTGATCAGATAACATTAACCTAAAGGAGTAAACTAGCACCTTTAATCTATGTGGCTGGTTCTTTTTCCGTTTCTATATTATTCAGGTACAAACATGCAATTGATTATAACCAGGACAAATAGCCAAGACAGCTGTTTGATCTTTCATATGTAGTCTACCTCAATGTGTTTAGTAATTCACATGATGCGCCCATCATCCGTCTGCACTTAAGCCAAGCAGGCAAAAAAGATGCAAAAGTGCTTCGACAACATTAAATTTCTCTTAATTAGTGTACTTACCAATTCCATCACATTTTGGCATCAAAAGTTACAACTTCAAATATCAACTGAACAACTGTTGCCAATTATGTGGAAGTACACAAGTGCTGAAAAATAAATAGTTCATATAAAAGGAACCCTAGAGACGTGGCAATTGGCAAGTTACAGTATAATGAATTTGTCTCGTCTATACAGAAGAAACAGGAAGGTTTCCCGGTCGTTTTAGAAGTGTAGAGGCCCATGGATGCTGCATTCATAACGTTAAGATATATGAACAATGGAGAACTTTGACAATCTTAACTCTACTTTCTTTTTCCCACCCTCAAACTGGATAGTGAAATAGCAAGAAACATCAGTCTTACTGTGATAAACTACGTTCATATGTATAATGATGTAATAAATACAAATAATGAGCCAACAATACTCTCAGAATAAAAGTAGGCTGGTCAAAATTATGAGTGAAAAGGAAAAAAATTTGGCATTACTTTATTGTTGATCTAAAAATAGAACACAAAGATCTCAATCCCACGTACTTTCAGTAACATATCCAACCATGTTTTGTCTTAGGTAAGGAGAATCACAAGATATGATTTCCTGTTCTTTCATAAAATGAACTACATCCACATTTATACCTACAGGAAGAGAAAACCTTTAATCACTTTCAAAAATGTTTAAAAGAAACTATGATGAAATCAGTGCCACTACTCAAGAATAACCGGTTGCCAAATATGACCGGATTTGCTAACCGTTTCTTTTTCATTTCATTTTCATTTTCATGCAAGGGCATCTCGTCCTTGTGAAAGACAGCTGTCTAAACCTATAAATAACTTCCTGCTTAAAGCAAGTCATTCTTGGCAAAAAGATATGGTAGGTAGTTCAAAATCAAATGTTAAAACAAAAGTGCACCGGTAACACCAAGAACAACTAGAAATATATAATTTAATACTTGTTACCAAGTATAAATCAACGAGTACCATATGCATGTACCATGCAAATAATCCCGTGCGCATGTACCATGCAAAAATTTCAATCGTACCTTAGCACATGATGTCCCAAAATAGCTATCGGCATCTTCCAAAAAAATGCCCCAACACAACAAGATGAAACTAGCCACAGATAGCAAGTTTCCCCATCCATTCATCAGCCACCCCATAGTCAAGGCTGAGCTCTCTCATAGGAGGGATATTCTCCATTGCGAACAACATGACACGAGGAAAAGATACGTTATTGTGATCATACAACACAAGCTGCACCAAAACATTTGGGCTTGTACTGTGGCTCATGTAGCAAGCTACATTCCTCATTCTTGATACATCCATGGCAAAATCCAAAGGAGGGATAGATGGATATGATGGGCAAACATAGTCAGAGAAGATTTGAGATAAATCACCCCATTCTTTCCATCTTTCAGCGAAACGACTAGGGTAAATCAAGCTATCGCCATTCATTGTGAATAGTTGGGCTTGCTCACGGGTGAGAACAACCCCAGCATACTCACAAATAAAAGAGCCAGCTTGGATCAAATCCAATGATCTAACTCCCCAGCCGGTCTCCCTAGACCTAAACACTTCAAACCGATTCCTAACTCCCTTCTGGGACACACGGTTCCGACAAGTGGGTGGGCAACGGCAATGGGGCCCACACTCAAAAATTAACGGTTTACCCCTCACGAGAATCCCGTTCAGGTCATATGCGAATTCACCGCCATTTTTCATCGCACAAAAGCAATCATCCAAACACCCCCCAACACATTCACAACCTGTGTTACTCCCACTATTATATACGTAGGGCGGGAAAACAGTTGTAATAAGATAATCATAATAAAGGGGGTCATGATCTCCATCAATATCATTGTAGAAAAACACAGGAAAATTCTCTTTTTTTTTCGACAAATCAAGAGTAATGTAACCTTTAGGCCGCGCTTCAAGTGGCCGAGTCCTTAAATTCTCAGCAAATCTCATCACCGTGCTCCCCATTTCCGCCTGATTTTCAATCCGAACAAGCTTAAACTTGAACACCCCAAACCCCGACTTCCCCACATCAAACCAAGTGTCGATTATTCTATACAATCCATCATAAACATAAACTTTACCACTAACACTACCTTCATATTTAAAACCACGAATGACCCTTACCTCAACCCCGTAATTCATACTCCTCTCAAGTGCCAAATTTCCACATTCCAATTTCTGGTGCACAACCTGCTTGTTGTGTTTGTCCTGTCCCCCATGCCCTGTATAAACTATCGTATCCCCTGCATCCTCATCGTCTTCATAACCTCCAGAGACAATAATGCTCGTTGCAATTGGCTCCCCATTTGAGCTTTGGCTAGCCGGAACGTAATCAATCCCAGCCTGTGGCTGCCCGTGCAATCCAACCACACACAACTCCATCCTGAAAAAGAACACATCGCCGATCGAAACACCCGGGATATCTCCCACTATCCTTTTATCACGATTCAACCACAATCCTCTATCCCTCATCAACTGTGACGCCTTCAGGTCCCCTCTCGGTTTCCGATGGTGAACCATCACATCTTTATGCTTCTCATCCACGGCGATGGCGAACACGCGCAGCGAGTCAAACAGCATCCGGGTTTTCCGAATTAAGTCCCGGAAGTACCGCTGGTCGTCGGGTTTGAGATCCGTGACCCGGACCAGCTCGGAAGAACGGGTGGGGTATTTCCGGGTGCCACGCGGCGTCAGGACGACGTCCGACACCTGGGTTTCCGGGTTTTGAACCGGGACTATGGCCCGTGAATCGGGGTCGGAATCGGGGAGAGTGAGAGCAACATCTCCGTGTTTCTGGAGCCGCTGAGCGAAGGCGTTGCGGAAGAGCTCCGAAATGCGGTAGAATTCAGAGTATACATCCGCGTCGGAGGAAGAAGGACCCGCGGCGGGGGCGGGGGAGGCGGTGGCGGTGGGGGTGGGGGTGGGGGCGGAGGCGGAGGCGGAGGTGGGGGTGGAGAAATATCCAGGTGGCGGGGGTGGTGGAGAGTCGTCGAAAGGTTCAAGTTTTGGCTCAATTTTGGGGACGATAGGGGTGAAGGTGGTGGGTGGGTCTGGATACAGGTTCAAGTCTTGAAATGGCACCATAGAATTAGAACCCATATCCGAATTGTTCTCTTCAGATTTGGTTCTATCTATGAAACGAAGATCTGATAGGTTTTGAGCTTGTAAATTTGTGGGTATATCGAAGGGATTTGAGGAAGGTGTGGTGAATGAAAATGGAGGCTATGCAGCTAAAAGGCACCAGAAACAACCAAGGTTTAGTTTGTGCAAGAAAGAAGATGCTGAAACCGAACTCAGTGTGCTGTGTTTCAGGGTGTTGCCGAATTGACCAAAATGCCCTCCGTATGACTTTTTGTGTTATTTTTTTAAATTTTTTTTTGTTTTTTTTTTTAGCTAATTTGTACTATTTTTTTTTTTTTCTTTTCAAACCTGCTTTGTACAAATTTAAGATACCGCAATCGTGTAATTGTACTTAAAGATACACTGGCATGGTTATATGGATTATGTTGCTGACAAATTAATGAGACAGCAATTTCATTAGTCAAAATTGGATTGAGAAAAAGAAGTACTACTAACAAAATTTAAGGCAAGTCTTAGCTTATCTTTAAGAAAAAAAAAAAAAGAGAGAGAAAATAGTTGAGGATGACATTTGATCTTAAATTTTCAAATCCGACTTCAATTTCAATTAAAAATATCATATTTTTTATTGATAGTTAAGTTTTGATTGAGTTCAAAGCTCGACTTATTTACTACTAATTTTGTTCGAATTCAACAATTGAAAGTATGATTATTTTATTTTTGTTGAAGTAATATATTGTCGTTATTATTGTAATTATCTATATTAAAGCAATTTATATTACTTTGTGTCACAATTATTTTGTTTTCATCATTATTTTCCTCGCTATATAATATCACCTTCCCGAAATAAATAAAACATAAAATTAATTATCATTATGTGCATTTTTAATGTTATTATCATCACTTGGACAACTAATGTCGTTATTAATACATTTGTAATTAATCAAGTTACTATAAATTCTAAAAATATATAATAAGAATATGAAGAAAAGGAATGAAAAGAAGATGGAAGAAAGCTTGAAACCACATAAAAATAGCTAGAATAATTCGTCAAAAAAATCAAGCTCAAAAAATTCGAGTTCGAATCAAATTTGACTTGAGTTAACTCATGTGGACCATCTTGCTAGCCTACGGGCCCATCTTGCTACCTTAGTGGGTTAATTATTTTGTCCTATTAAATTATGTTTTCGGTATCACTTTCTATAACTCTTAAAATAGACACTTTATTTAATTTTATAAATATTGTATACGGTACAATGTATGAAATAATTAAACGCATAATATATATATGTCTATTTAATGTATTTTTTACCCTTTTGTTTTAAATTTTCAATAAATTTATGGCATCATTGTGTAATATATAACGTGCATTCAATCATCCGACTCACTGTTTTGAATACAGCATAAAACACACCCACTTTACCCCCTTCATCTATTAATTAACAAAAACTTGGCTTGACATCAAAGTCTACCCTTTTACTCTTTATCCAAATAAATGCATATTAGCTACTTGTATTTAATTCAATGGAACAAAAATCTAAAAGACTAAGAGCGAGTTTGGCTGAGTTTATAAGCTCCTAAAAATATCTTATAAGCTATTTAGAAACTTATAAGCTCCTCAAAAGTGTTTATTAATGTTTTTAATAAATGAATGTATAAGCTCTAAAAATAAGTTGTTATGAGCTTATAAGCTCAAAAAAAAAAAAAAAAAAGCTCCCTCAACTTTTTGTTTTTCAAACAGATTATAAACTATCTAATGCTAAAAAATAAAATAACATAAATATATTTATTATTTTAATATTACATTTCTACTATCTTAAAAAAATATTTATTTACATTAAATTAATTTTACTTTATTTTCTTTCGATCATCATTACACTTAAAAAATATTTAAGCTCTAATTTTTACCAAACAAAATTATAAGTTACAAGAACATCTTATAAGCTACATGGTCTTATTTTTTCCAAACACTTTACAAATTTATTTTTAAAATAAGATGTAAGAGCTTATGGCTACGTTTGCTTTCCGAGATTAGCCGAAAAAATGCCTTCACATCTCGGCTAATCTCGGCTAATTTATTGTTTGGTTGCCAAGATTATAATTGCGGGCCTTCACCTAATCTCACAAAGCCCGTAATATGATGGCCTAATCTCGAGATTATAATCTCATGGGAGGGGGTGAGATTTGAATCTTGGCTTCCCAAGATTAACTATTCAAACACTTTGAATTGACCATTTTATCCTTTATTTTACCCTTTTACAAATTTGTTATTATTAATTATTTTTATACTTTATAATAATAATAATTAATTAATTTTATAGTTTACTATATGTAATTTTATTAAATAATAATTAATTAATCTTATAGTTTACAATATGTAATTTTATTAAATAATAATTAATAATATTATTATTAATTATCAGTAATAATAATAATTCTTATTTTTATAGTTTACAATATGTAATTTGATTAAATAATAATAATAATTAATATTATTATTTTGATTAATTATCAGTAATAATAATAATTATTATTTTTATACTTTACAACATGTAATTTTATTAAAGTTTTATAGTTTACAATATGTAATTTTATTAAATAATAATTAATAATTAATATTATTATTTTGGTTAATTATCAGTAATAATTAATAACAATATTATTATTATTATTATTATTATTAATTATCAGTAATAATAATTATTATTATTATAATTTACAATAAGTAATTTTATTAAATAATAATTATTAATAATAATAATATTAATTATCAGTGATAATAATAATTATTATTATTTTTATTATTTTTATACTTTACAATATGTAATTTTATTAAATAATAATAATATTTATTATCAGTAGTAATAATATTTATTATTTTTTTTATTTTTATTTAATAAAATTACATATTGTAAAGTTTAAAAATAATAATAATTATTATTATTAATTATCAATAATAATAATTAATTATTGTTATACTT
This sequence comes from Petrea volubilis, assembly GCA_026212405.1. Classification (NCBI taxonomy): domain Eukaryota; kingdom Viridiplantae; phylum Streptophyta; class Magnoliopsida; order Lamiales; family Verbenaceae; genus Petrea; species Petrea volubilis. Next base: position 18,334,457 of record CM047884.1, read on the forward strand.
TACAATATGTAATTTTATTAAATAAAAATAAAAATAATAATAATTAATATTATTATTAATTAATAATAATATTATTATTAATTATCAAGGGTAAATATGTAATTGTACTCTAATCTTACTTTGAATCTTATTTAATTGTGGATACCAAACGGCCACATACGCAATATGTACGATCATCCTACTCAGTTAATCTTGGATACCAAACAACCATTATAATTAATCTAAATCTCGACTAATCTTGAGCCAAGAGACAAGCTCCAATTAACGAATCTCGCAAAGCAAACGCAGCCTATAAGTTTCAAAAACATCTTATAAAGTCTACGAGCTTATAAGTTCTTTAAAATAAGTTTAGCCAAACACTCTAGCTCTAAAACAAATTATTTGTGTTATTTCATATCTAGTAGCTTTGATATTTTATCTTGGTTGTTCTAACCAATTTATTCCTTTTGAAATATATATAATTAATAAATTAATTTTGAAGGACCACTAAATTCAATTTAACCTAACAATGGGGCATACATCCCCTTATTTTGGACACGCCATAGCAACAAGTGTGGGAACAAATGGCCTCGAAATCACAGGCTATCCTCAAATAAAATTACACAACCAAAGGGAGACCTCCAAGCAAGATGAAATCCGCGAGAGGGAGTTGCTGTCCGAGTCTACCCTACACTAGTCCGAGAAAAATGTCCTTGAAGGTGGGTCTAACAAGATCCTCAAGGGGTTCAGTTTGCTAGGCAAAGGTTTAAGTGCGATGAACTAGCTCAAAAAATCAAACAGACGAAGTAGCATCGAGGGCAAAATCACTATTCAAGGGCAGATACCACATGGTCCTTTGGTGAGGATAGCAGTTGGCACGCCATCAAAGACTCCCAACAATCTTGTCAAGCATGGACAACCATTGCTACTAAACAAGTACTAATAAGGTGTGGATAGTATTTCTCAATCCCAAGTGTCATTAATGCTCATTTTTAGAAACAATCTTAGACATTTACTGCTTGAGGTATGTATTAATTGCAAAAGTCAAGTTTCATTAATGAAAATAGGGCCAAGCCGGCATGGAAGTCCCAAAAAGGACAAAAAACATATTCACATGTATTCTGCATGTTAATCGAATGATCAAATCCCATCAGCTATGTCACATCAAGACATCTTCCATTTAAAAAGGTCTCCGGTTCCCAAAAGGAGGTAATTGACTATTCTAAAAAGAAAAAGAAAGAAAATACTATTCATCTTCTTCCTCCTCCTCCTTACTTCAATCCTTAGCTTGCATTGTCAACTTGAGTGTCGGAAAGTTTACATCGGGGCAAAACTGACTAATCTCACATTTGCTCATCCCTTTTAATAGGTGGTCGATCCAAACAGGCCCCACATCACATGGAGTATCCAAAAAAACCGACTAACCAGCAACATGATTGGAATATCGAAGCTTCGTCACGTGGTAGATCCAAAAAGACGCTACATCACATAATATGTTAGATTTAACATTCGTATTACTTATATTATGTTAAATTGTTCTTACTTGTCCTTTTAGAAAACTATTAATAATTTGAAAACCTATTTGTTTATATTTTTACGAAAGAACTGGCAAAAATAATTTTTTATATTTAATAAATAAAGAAGACATAATTAGATTAATTAGATTAGAAATAACTCAAGTATTTGTTTCAGATTCCTTTTTGATTGAATCAAAGGAACAAAAATCGAAGTGCACCTATTTTATGTAAAATATAAAAAGGACAAATGTCGATGTTTTATTAATTAACTAGTAATTAGTGAATATAGGGACAAAGTGCCTATTTCAAAAGTTGAGAGGTTAAGGCAAAGTGATATGAAGAACATAATTGTGAATAAAGTGGCATCCATCCTAATATTTGTTTGTTTTTGTTTTTTTGTTTTTTTGTTTTTTGGAACGTATGACCACTTTATCAGGTCTAATTAAGGGGGGGGGGGGGGGAATTTTTGTAAAATAAGAATTTGTAAAAAGTCTCGTGAAAATGTGAAAATCATCAATAAAAACCCTTTACTGATAGTTTATGTAAACATGCAAATTTTGATAGTGTTTTATGCTTGTAAAATTACTCTTATACCTATATTGAAGTGCTTTCCTCTTTTGTTTTTTCATTTGATACCCTTAATTTTATCATAACATAACCTTGTATTGTAATAGATTGACAGCAAGAACCCTACACTGATACCCTTAATTTAATCATACTATAACCTTGATAGATTGATAGTGAGAACCCCACATTAGATTGGGCCGTGTTGGATGTGAAGGAAATTAATAGCAATCATCCATGACTAAAATTTAAGTAATTTTGTTATTAAATTTTTCTAAACAATAATGAATGTATACAAAAGCCATTGATTAAATAATTACAGAACCCAGGGACACATAAAAAAATCTATTCTTTATATACAACAAATCCAAAGTAAAAAAAAAAAAAAAGAAAAGAAAAAAGAAAAACTCTAATCAATATAAAAGAATGTACTAAAGCAACCAAACAAATAACAAATAATCTCAAAAATTCGAATTTAAACAACCCATTTTTATATTAAAAAATGGTTCAAACAACAAAGAGAAGTGGAGATGGATTTTAATTACAAAAACCAAAGCCCTAGTACAGACCTTTGTTCTAGAGCACCACCACAAGCACTACATGTAATTGCCATATCTCGCAAATCAATGATCAAAATTTGGGAAATTTCAAAAGTAGGGTTTTGATTTAGAAGAAAAAGTCCATCTTCCATTTTCAAGATGAAGTCGGAGAAGACTGAGGGAAAACGTTGAGTTATTCTCCAAAATTTTAATGAGGGATAAAATTGGAAATTTGTACGAAAATTATTAGAAAGTGACATTAGAAGACGATGGGTTAATTTTTAATAACACAAGGATTTGAACTTTGAAGACGAGTTTTTATATCATGAGAGTTTTTATTCTAATTAAACTTAATACAGGTCGGTTAACTCTAATACTTGTCCTCTCATGCAAATTGCCCTTTTATGATCGGTCAAAGTAATACTATATGTTTAAATTAAGAAAGGAACCCTTGTTGCCTTGTTGATAAAAATGTACATGGTTTTGTTATTTGACCCAACATAAAATTTCTGTATAAAAGTTTGCTCTTAATCTTTTTTAGTATATTAAATTTTGAAAGTACCAAATACTTGTTTGTTTTTGTAAAACCCTTTTCTTTAATTAAGTTGCTACTACATTTGGGAAAAGGCACTCAACATAGGCATGTGCTCCAATTATGTAATTTTAGTTGTGAATATCAAGGCATTCGATTTTAAACCAACAATATTTCACTCAATTTTTAGTAGTTTTATCTTGATAAGCCGGTTGTATCTTGATATTTGTAAAAGTAGCATATGGACCAAACATCTCTACCTCTTTTCACATAAACAGGCACATATTTCGATAGGAGACAAAGCAATAAATCACTGTTAAGTTACAACACATTTTTATGCTAAAGTGTGAATTACAACTCAATTCTATTTAAATTCAAATTTCAAACGAAGTCCCACGACACTCAAGTATCAATTACAACTCATTTCTACTTGAATTCAAATTTCAAACGAAGTCCCACAAAAAACATGAGATCGAGAACATTTGCCCTAATCACACACAAATACACAAATATCTGAGTTAAATTATCAAAGTAGGATATAAAATATACCTACTAACGCCATGTAATATCACCCATTTTAGTTATTCTAAAGAATGTTATGCGCATTAAGGGTCCTTTTTTTTTTTCTGCCAAGCAAATGTAATTATAAAACTTTTTCAAGCAAATTGGGTATGGATTAGATTGAACATAGAGACGAATAATATTTGGGGAAAAAATATGAGTAAGCGGCTTGTAAGTTTTAAATTATTAGGGCACAATAGCTTTTCCAAATATTCTAAAGTAAGTGACTGCTAAATTGTTTATTTTCTTACAAACTCGATTTTAGTGCAAATTTACATTTATCTTGGTTACTACAATATTTTTCCCCGTATACAATGTTGCCACGAAGGACTTGGTATCATGTACAATGTTGCCAAAACTAGACCTATGTCATCACTTGTATTTTCATTGATGCCGATCTTTTGACAATCAATGGCGGATCTTGACTAAAATTTTCTGGGGAGCCTGAGCAATTATTTGTAGAATGTATTAAAAAATATATACCATATGTACCATAGTTAAAGTAAAAAGTATCGCATAAATAATGAAAAATTATAAATTACTCATTATTTAAAGTACTGTCTTTCGTTCTTTTATGGATTTGAAATCATTAATAATTGAATTAAAGCTAAAGTTTTTAGTTGTTTCTTTTGTTGAAATGAAGATGTTGAGCCTATATTGTTATTCTCTTCCTCAAATGTTGTTTTTTTTAAAGAAATAATCAATTCATTTATGCTTGGTCATTTTGCCCTCACAATAAGTCAAAATAATTGTATCACTTTCAAATATTTGCCTAGATATCAAAATAATGATTGAAAATTCAAATAAAGATATATCAGTTGACAAATATACAATTGAAAAAAAATATATGTAAAACCCTAAAGTTATTTTGCAAATTGCAATTTAAATGGCAAAAATATAAGAAGAATACAAAGGAATGTAAGTAATGTACTAATTGCAAACTGTAAAAATAAAAAACAAAGTACATGCTTGCTTCATGAATATGGCAACCAGCAACGAGGCTTCGAGAGTTTGCGAATGGACAACTTTGTGCTTGCAAAAGTTGACAAATCTTGCTTGCAAATTCAAAATTACAACCACAGTCAATTTATGAGGCCTTTTAATTGTAAAAGCTTCATATATAAGTCAACAATTAAAAATCAAAATTAGTCTCGGTAATAGACATTTTGACAAGCTTTTACAATGAATATTGCATAGAAGAGGAGGGGCGGGGGAGGGGGGGGTGCTTGTCCCCTAAGTCTAAAACTTCGCCCATTAGGGGTGGGTCCGGGTTCAAGTTTGGATCTAATCGAACCCATTGTCACTCCTATCAATATTGAATAAAATAATTTTTGGTTCACTATATGTAAGTTGTCGGCATCGGAGATCTAATTTTGAATTAATCTTTTGACCAACCAAAACATATTTTGAAAATTTAAATTGTCCCACCAACTCTCTCGCTTTTTTTTTTTTTTTTTTTTTTTTTTAAATTTCCCCTAAATTGGAATGAAGTACTTGAGTTTGAACCCAAAGCATGTCTTGTTACGTAAAGAAAATAGTACCATCACAGCACGGTGCTTAAATTGCCCGGCTACCTAAAAGATCAATAAGTCTACAAAGTAATAAGTGGTTGTAACCACTTAAAAATAAGTGATACTGTACACTCTCCATTATAATATAACGTGTCTAATACAACTAGCCACGTTGCGAGCAAGGTTTGCCTTACTGATAAAGTGGATGTTTCGTAATATTTAAATTGTGGATTTTATTTTCTAATAATAGGGGTGTTTTTATAATTGTATATTAGTTTTTTTAAAATAGTAGTTCTTCTTTCTTATCTTTGATATTTGATAATCATAAATTATAATAATTTGTCTTTGACAATATTGATGTAATTGATTAAGTATTAAATTGACCATTTTCAAAAAAACAAAAAAATTGACTCGACAAAAGAATTACAAATAAAATTGAAAATATCAAAGATGAAGTCAAAAACTTTTATTTGGAGGGGTCAAATTTTTATAAAATATTAAAAGCATATCTATGATTTAAGAGGAGCAAAATTTAAAATTTTTTAAATAAATGTGTATAAATTTTAACTTGATATAAATTTTAGTGGAGGGAACTGTACCCTCTGACCCCCTAACTAACTAGCTTCATCCTTATACATATTCGTGAAAGATATGTTGTTGCTTTATTAATTTAATTGAGATCCGTGTTATTATTATTATATAGTTTGAAACAAATGGATGATTAGATTAATAATGTTGCCTCGCCTGTGCACCGACCCTGTTGATGATAGTTAATACAACATGTCGAGTGTCGACACACTCGTACTTTGGCAATGTTTCTGTTCACGTAGAAAATCGAAAACTATTGGAGTAGTAAAACTGGGATTATTTGAAAAAAAAAAAAAATGGGATGTGAAAAAAATAGTAGTTGAACTGTATGAGGAAGGAGAAGGGAAAAAAAAAAGGTGCTCAATTATGTCAAAACAAAGTTGCCTGTAATTATAAAAATTCCAACAAATAGAAAAGAATTGGTCCCGTTCGCTTCCAACTTGTCTTTGTTTTTTCGCTTATAAAAAGCAAAAAGTCAATATAATTGAAAAGAAAAAGTAGAAGTAGTGGTTGAATATTAAAAAAGTAACTAATAGAATAAAAAAAAAAGCACTCGTGTTTTTAATTTTTAGCTTCTTTTTATTTATTTTTTTAAAAACAATAAAAGCTCCAGAAGTACTTTTTTTTTTTTATTGAACGCAGACACTCCATAATAAAAAAAATACAAAAGTGTTTTTCTTTAGAATTTGCACCCCTTCAAAATTAATTAAACTTTCAAAAAATTGATTCAACATAAACATATTCAAGTGGATGTTCAATTTTGAAAAGAAAATTTGATTATACAAAGTTGGAATTAATAATAATAATAATAATAAAAGTGTACAATATATGATATCATTATCTCAAATTTAGCATCATTTCTTTTGTTTGGACAAAATTACCCCACGACATCGAAAGAGCTCTTTAAATTACAAGTGTTGTGTTAGGCATTAGCAGTGTATTTGACAAAGATTTAATAATTCATTTTTGTAGCTCCTACTGTTAGAATTTTCTATTCTTATCCATTATATTACTCCAAGCGGCTTACTTGATATTATATAATTTGCAAAGGATAGAAAAGTCAATTTAAATTTGTCTGGAAAAGCGTAAAAGAAAGTACAAATTTCCCTCCACTACGCTTTGAGTTTTAGATTACACGCTAGGCTTGCATATTGACAAAAGTGAATGTACTTAGAACTTGTCGAAAAATAAATAAATAAATGAAAAAAGAAAAAAGAAAAAAGTGCATGTACTTAGAAATCAACTATCAAAGAAAATAAAAAAAAAATGCATTTAGGAATCAAATCAATTTCAGTTTACCACCTTCAATTCTATCCATGTAACGATTTGCCCCTTCAACTTGTGAAAATATACATTTTACTCATTCAAACAATAGACTAAGAGCTCGTTTAAATGAATTATTTTTTAAAAGAGATACACTTAGGACTTATTTAGATAGATTTAAAAAAAAGTATTTCTAAAATCGTACTTTTGAAAGTAGAATTTTTTTTTAAGTCAAGCAACTTTGCTGTTAAATACAGTAATTAAAATTTGAAGCCTTTGGCCTAATGGACATGTGTCCCGTTTTAGAGGCATGGAGAGTGTTAGGGGTGTCAAAACGGGTGGGTCGGGTGGGTTCGGGTCGGGTTGAGGTAAGGGTATAACATTAAAAACCCCAACCCGAACCCGACCCGACCTGAAGCTCAACCCGAAAAGGTCAACCCGAACCTGACCTTATTGGGTTCGGGTTGGGTTCGGGTTGACCTGATTTGTTGTCAGGTCACCCAATGACCCGGGCCGACCTGACCCGACCCGATGCATTTTTTATTTTATTTTTTTTCTCCAGATTTTCAAATTTTTATAACAAAAGAATTGCTAAATATACTACTAAAAATATGGAAAAAAAATCTAATATTTAAAAAAAAAAGTAACATCAAATTACCAAATCTTACTAACCCTTTTATCAAGAAAAAAAAATGAAAATCTTACTAACCAAATTAGGAAATGTAACCCATAAAAGCATTATGGTTATTTTCAGTTAATTCTTAAAAGCATTTAACCAATAAAATTCATTTAAAATTACATTAATACAAAGAGTCAGTAGTGCAGTGGGCCATCTTATCTGTATAGACAAAAAAATAATATGATAGTAGTTATTGAATACTACTCTCCATTTATATGATAGTATAGATTTTAGTATAGGAATCATATAGAGTTTGGTATAAGATTAATTTAGTGTCCAATTAAAACTGTAATTCTTTAACTTTCTAAATCAACAAAAGACAATAATAGATGATATTATGTTATTATTTGCAACAGGTTACTTAAGTCTTAACCAAAAAAACATAAATCATCCCAAAATATTCACACTTTCATTATCTGTTGTACTAAATAGAAAAAGGTAACTAAAATTTATGAGATAATTTAATCGATAGCATATGACAATAACAAGGATCAAGACAAGAAAATATTGTGATTAACAATCATATAATCATATTTGCCTTTTTACAAAATCACTACAGCTGCTATTAAATTGAAGAGGTCGGGAGCTTAAGTCAAATTTTCGATGCTTGTTTTGGAAGCTTTAGACAAGTCTACATCTACTCATCTCATCTAGCTTAAGTCAACCAAAGCTAATACCTGTGAGACAGAGAATAGAGAGCTGTTAAAGTAACACGGTTACAGAGAGTGAGAGAGAGAACCGAGAACAGAGAACAGAGAACAGAGAGGGGATGGAATCACCTATAACCAAAAAATCGTCCGATCTAAGTATTCGCCGTCGTCCGTCTGCTGTCGCCGCCGTCTGTCAGCCGTCCACTTGCTGTCGCCGCCGTCCGCCGCCTGAGTTACAGAGAGTGAGAGAGAACAGAAAGGGGATGGAATTACCTATGCCCAAAAAATCGCCCGATCTAAGTATTCGCCGCCTTCCATCTGCTGTCGCCGCCGTCCGTCCTCCGTTCGTCCGTCGCCTGAGTTACAGAGAGTGAGAGAGAGATCAAAGAGCGCAGAATAGAATGAGAAAGACAACACAGAGCAGAGAGTAGAGTGAGAGAGCGAGAACATAGAGGGTGGGAGATTTGTACCAAAAAACAGTCCAACCGCCGTCCGTTGCCGCCGTTCTTTCGTCGCCGCCGCCTGAGTTACAAAGAGAGCAGAGAGTGAGAGAGAGGACAGAGAGCAGAGATTCAGAGAGAGAACAGAGAGCAAACCTGAGTGAGAGAGCGAGAACATAGAGGGTGGGAGATTTGTACCAAAAAACAGTCCAACCGCCGTCCGTTGCCGCCGTTCTTTCGTCGTCGCCTCCGCCTGAGTTACAAAGAGAGCAGAGAGCAGAGATTGAGAGAGAGAACAGAGAGCAAACCTGTGAGTGTGTCGGCTACTTGGGTCTTGGCTAGGGTTTGGACACAAAATAAAATCAATTTATACTATCCATATTTCAGGTGGGTCGGGTTATTCGGGTTTTGGGTGACCTTATATTTTTTTTCGGGTTCGCGGGTCGACCCGAAACCCAACCCGACCTGAAATTATTTTTCAGGTCAGTTTTCGGGTCCGACCCGATTCAACCCGAACCCGAAAACCCTCAACCCAAACCTGAATTTTTTCAGGTGGGTCATTATCAGGTCATCGGGTCGGGTCCAAATTTGACACCCCTAGAGAGTGTAGGAGCTAGAAATTGAATTATAATAGGTGTGCATGAGTAACTTACCATTTCAAATCAAATTACTTTATAAAGTGTTTTTATTCAAAATTATTATGGATTACTTTCAAAAAAGCCACTTCAGATATTTTTTTTGGCTTCTATTTTTTTAAAAAATCTAATGAAACACAATTTTTTTAATTGAAGTACTTTTTTATTTTTCAAAAAATAATTAGTACCTCTCTTTCTAAAAAGCCAAGCCAAACAAATTCTTATTTTTTTGACAAAAAAGCACACTTCGGTGAAAAAAAAAACGAAGATGTAGCTCGATTTTTCGAAAAAAGTAAATGCCCAAAAAAACATATTAAAACGGACCTCAAGAATATGATTTCTTCTATTTTACCCATTTTTGTGGAATTGTGAGACAATATCGAAACGTGAAATTACTGTTTGTACTTGACCCAGTCCTGAGAACATTTCATGTTATATCAATAGGAATCTCCTCAAAGTCGTACGTAAATAGCCATGATTATCAAATCAATGTCTTGATGTAATCTGCCAATTGCCGAACCAGACATACTTGTCATGTGTTTTGTTTTTTATTTTTTATTTTTTATTTTTTATTTTTTATTAAAAAGGTTAATTAATCAAAAGGTATATCCAATAAATGGTTTATGAAATAAATAATTTTGTTAGAAGTTATAAAGAAAGAAACTAAGAATCAGCAAGAACACTTTCGAACTGCTATATCAAAATTCTGATTCAAATTCTTTTTTTTTTTTTTTTTTTGGTAATTAATCCTCATTCAAATTCTAAAATAAATTAGACATGAATAATGGAAACCCCAAAACAAGATAGAGAATAATTCTTACTTCCAAAAATGACCTTTATTTTTCTTGAAACATGTGAAATTGGAGGAAATTAATTCACAATAATTGTAAAGATATTTAAAAAAACACGTATAACAGCAAAAGAGAGTTGAAACATTAAACCTTCAAATGAAAAGATACTATAATAACTATGGATATTAAGTATTTTGGACAGATTTGATTACATCTTACATGACATTTGCGCCATATGAAATTATTTTATAAACATATTTAATTTGGTGTTAGATTTCTTATGAGATGGGTGGCTTAAAATTCGGTTTGAATTTCAAATTCTATAATATGGTATCAATGATGTCCTGAATTCAAACTTTTTTTGTCTTCTCACCCTTTCACATTGAGTGAGTGTGTGCGTGTATAGGAGTGTCTTTCTGATTGACATTTATAAAGTGTTCCAAGTTGATTGTATCAAAAAAAATAAATTTGCGAATTTCAATTGAGAGAATTTTTATTTCAAAACAAACACACTTACCAAATACTTAAAATGTAGGATCCATCACTTTAAGAAATTTAACATCTTCTACTTCAAATGCAATATCAAACATGTCCATTTAATTTTACTAAATTTCTCTTTATAATTACATGTGCATACACATAAACACATCTATTTAGGTGCGTCTATACATATTATAATAAAACAATATAGAACTAAACGCACCGCATTTCGATTTATACTACTCATGCCTCCTAATCAATGGGGTAAATTACGTTAAATACTCTTAACATTTGAGATGCTTTGCACTTTTGTGAAAGTACAGTTGTAGTATCTAACTTTTTATCACTTGTGCATTGATTTTTTTAACTTCATTCCAGGAGAATATTTCCCAAGATTCCTTTGAAATATTCTCAAATATTCCAAGAATATTACACTAGAATAGTAGAAAAGGCCATCAGTGCACAAATAATAAAGGTTGGGTACCATAGCTACACCTTCACCAAGATTATCTACCAAAATATAAAACACCTCAAATATTGGATTGCTTAACATAATACACCCTAATCAATATTATTTGAACAAAATTGCCCTTGCGTCATGTCTGTTTATATGGTATCTAATTCGTTTTTAGCATTTAGCACCCATATAATCCAACTTCAAATAAAGGCAAACATGGAATCAGGAAAGAAAAAAAAAATTGTTTGAGATCAGAAAATCCAACTTATATAAATAGTAAATGTCAAAACAAATATTGCTTTGTCACAGTTACAAGGTAAACTCCTCACTGTTTCCTTGTACCTGAGATCTTTATTTATAGGACTCCGGCAAGCTGAAGCCACTCATCGCTAATTTGTCTGCAAACATCTTACCAGTCTTCGGCATGACATGCCAATGCAATGTTAAATTGAAGTCTCTACCGCGTAGATTGCTTCCCTAAAAGAACATAAAAAGAAAAAGTAAACGAAATGTTCGTTAACATTAAACAAGCGTAAAGAGTTCCGCAGCGATCACTCACTTGGTCAATGAAACGATACTTGTTAGTTGTGTGGATCCAGAATTTTGCTTGTTCTTTGGAGGGTATAATACCATCCCACAAAGAGACCTGCCGAGGTGCATTCAAATCGTTTCAAGAATTATGTTTATGGACATCAAACCGTGAACGAGAAACTTATGAAGTGTCAAGAAAATCAAAGAATACAACCGAAACATGTTTGAGAAGACAAGCAATACCCCTGCATCCACCTTCATTACAAATTAATAGGACTGTGTGTGGGGCCTTTTACGATGGAATACAAACATGCCATGTAAAAGACTCATGAATTAGTACCTGATTCAACGCATTCTTCAGGGTTTCGTACTCAGCTGCTAAAAATACAAACACCTGGAAATGCAAAATGAGACTTCGACATCTCTAAGTGAACTTTGGCAAAGAATTCAACAAAAGAATAGGCCTTCTATTCGAACTAATGAGCCAACATTATAAAATTACCAAACAGGGGGCGCACAAGCAAAAAAAAAAAGCAATGGAAGAGCTCATAGGTCAGTTAACAGAAGAGAAGAGACCCTTCAAGCATAACGAGAACAGACAGAGACAAACTTGACATCTTTTGACGAACCTGCTTTGTATTCCATGTAAATAATGACTCCAAGTTTGCTGATATGTTCAAAGTCAGGCTGACCTGCGCGTATAGAAATAAATCCTCATTAGAGAAATAGGGTTTTTACATGCTTCTTTTTCATCTTTTTGTGATAAGGGGTAAAAAGGTCAGGAAGGTGTAAGCACAATGCTGCAGATGCTGACAGCTGATATCAGGAAGTCTCTTTATTGTACATTTTCAGGTACTTTTGCACTTTAGAATTATGAGTTGATTATGACCACATAAAGTTTGATTAATATTTAAAGACTCCAACTAATACATTCAACCATGACAGAATCTAGCTCGTGGAAATTAGTCAGAAATTCATTTCTGATGATTGATATACAAAATACGATTTTCCATTAATAATTGTATCATCTTGAAGACTGGGGCCTTTGAAATTGTTTTTCTATTCTAACTCATCAATTATCAACCCATACTGGCCCCAAATTGAAAAAAATTACAAACAACAAACAAGGAGAGAGAAGGGATCGAGGGAAAATCAATAAGGTTAGAAGAAAAGAACAAACAGCTCCGATATGTCCTAATTTCCTTTTTCATTTTTCTTGGGTTGAGATAGGAGCTAAAAGCAGGGGATCCTTGAGCTTATTCTGCAGCTAAAAGTATTCACAAGTAACCGTACAAAGGAAAAAATTAAGAAAAGGCATCTGCTAGATTTATCCGTAGCCAGTCACCAAGTTAACTAGTCATTGATTGTGCAAAAGTTTTTTTACAAGTTGAATAACAAAAACAGATATCTCGTACATCTATTCACAGTCTTCGGAATTGACACAGCAACAGTGTCTTTGCGACCTCCCTGACCTTGTGGACTAATATACATCAGTCATGAAAGTCAAGATTATCTTCACCGAGGATATTTGGCACAAAATTTTGGACAAAGTAATCCAAAGACTGATGACCGACAATACCAAATTACTAAGTGAGTTGTCACAATGGGCCAATCCAACCATACAATGACAGAGCCAAGACATTGAGGATGACAGAATAATAACTTTAATACCCTCTGCCTCATTTCCATCCCAAGCACCAAATTTCTTTTTACCCCAGTAAAGTGTAATCTGATACATCAAAAACTTCTAGGGTCTTGGGGAGTGCCTTTCTGTAAGAGCAAGTAAAAGAAACCTTTCATCTGCCAAGGACTGCTTTGCAAAGAAATAGATAATTCTAACTAATTTTGAAGTAAACATCATGCCTTTGCAGCGGATTATCTATAACAGTCCATTCACATTTAGATGCTTCTTTACAAGTGCAAACAAAAATTTAAGTGTCTATGCTAACTCACATGCCCACAAAACTGAGGCGTCTGCAGCAGTGCCTCTTCATAATGTAGGTTTCATGTAAAATATTGTATGACACCACCGTATGAAATCAAATTTTAGATTTCTTCAAATTGTAATTAATTCGTACATAAATTCATTCTTCTGTATTCGACTTCCAACTCCTCTGACGCTTGTGTATGGACCCATAGGATGAGAGAGCTATTGTAGTTTCATCTTAGAGTCACGATTAACCATCAACCACATGTAGAGAAGCAATCATGGCTTCAATACAGGATGATGCTGTAAGTTTCCATTGATTCAACTTCTATTTCTTCAAGGCTTATGTAGTTTAATGTACGACAGCAATTGTGATTTATTAACTGTGTTTAGTGTCATTTCCTGCATATCATTTCCATCTTGGTCAAGGTGAAAATGCATTCGGCAACTATATCTTGGAAGAACGATATTTTCATTCCCTCAAATTCTTCCATAATAAAATTTCACTCTCAAAATGTTTTGTATGTTTACATGTTTTCAAATTACTAAATCAAATTATACCTCAGTCATCATAGAAAGAGCCATAATATATATCTATCTTCTCTTTCCAATCATTGCGTATTGATATTTTATTGATGGAATTTGCGATATATCCCCATTGATTTGACATGATTTTAACACATATTGCCTCATTTACAACAAGCCACATTTTGGCGAACAAAAATTTACCAAAAAAATGACACATACACGTCCACAGAATGCACAAACAAAACACCTATAGAACAGAGAAAATTAAAAAGTAAAGCAAACCCATTTGCACGGAAGTATAGACTGATCGAATTACCTCATCACCTTCGGATTTCTCCCGGAACCAATTAACATTCAAAACCTAAAACCCACAAAGAAAAGTTCAAATATCAAGAAAATCACGACAAAAATAATCCAGGTTTTGTAGAAAGAAAAAAGGAAAATCTTTACTTTAACTTGAGCGGAGGGCGTCGGGGAATGGAAGTTGTCGGAGAAAGAAGCCATGGCGCAGATTAACGCGAGAATGGTAACGGCAAGCGTTAGCAAAGCGTTGGCTCTGTACCCAAATGAGTGCATCTTTGTTGTTTCGTCTCTTGTGCTCACTGGAATTGTGCTAGCTCCAATCACACGGCGGGCTTTGACGCGGCGGCGTTTGTGGGTTTCACAAAAGGAAATTCGACTTAGACATGAGTGTCCGACCCAATGTACTTGTGCTGTGCGGGTGCCAGTTTTTTTAACGGTCAAATTAATGGAGCGATGGGTTTAGTTATATTTTTCTCAAAATTTAATTTACAAGTACAAATGTATAATTATATCAAAAGACGATTACAAAATTACATATTTGAAAAGATTAAACTTGTTTAATATTACGACTCATTAATATAAAAATAGACATTAAAATAGGGGAGGTAGGAGATAAAATAAATGGGTGTTAGTAAATCCTCTTGATTGATGAAATTCAAAGCATTTAACTATTAAATACGTATTGATGTAACATGTCCTCGCAAGATTGTATATGTCACCAATTTTAAAAAAGTTAAAAGACACATCACACATAAATAATTCAAATAAAAATTGAAAGCATGACCTCTAAATCATTGAGCCCTAAAAATAAGAGAGAGCCCTCAAAACGATTTTATAGTGAACTTATGCTCTGCACCTCATTTGAGGGATGCGGTAAGAGCCCCCTCAAGGTCCAAGAGTTGGAACCACTGAAAGAGATCAATGACCCACCTCTACGAGGGTGCTACGTGTGACCTCAAGAAAAGTCATTTGAGGGGTAGCATACAGAAGTATTAGCCAATGAGTGGCCTCACACCTTGAGGGTCAAATGGCGCCTATGAGGACGCTCGAGGGTAGATAACTTTCGAAGGTTAGAAGGCCGCAAGGTTCCTTAGGCATGACCTTCAAGGAATTGCTTGTCTCTAGAAGATTGCCACTGATCCCTTGACAAGTCAGCATATTCGTAGCTACCAACTTTCATTGAGAGTGTTGTAGATGTTGTGTTAGGCTCAAGTATAATTAATATTAAGAATATGGGATTTCTTTAATATTGAATGCATGAAATATGTATTTAATGCAAAGATTTCATCCTATTTAATGCTAAGCATGGCTAACCCTCGTAAGGAATGGTCCCCGAAGACAAAAAAGCAATAGCCGACATGCCTTGATATACTTCGGTTGACAAGCTAGTGGACTGATGCCGTCAAACATGTCAAATTATGCAATTACATATAAATATGCACCGTTGGTAAGTTATGCAATTCTAAGCCTTCTTTTGCAATTATTGTTAATTTACTAAAAAAGCCTAAACACTGATTTAAGCGTCAGAGGATCTACATTGGGGCAAAATCGACTAATCTCATGTGCATTTACTCTGTTATGTAGGAGAACCACTAGTAGGAATCTCAAGAAGAAGCCCTCGATCACGGTCATTCATTTGCGAACCACATCATATATATATATATATATATTGAGATGGATAATTACATAGATATGTAGAGGCCGGATTTGAGAGTTGAGATTAGAATAATCGTAACTATAAATCTACCACTAGATTTCTCTCTCTCTCTCTCTCTCTCTCTATTATCAAAGGTATCTATTACAATTAATAATTTCATTAATATTGCATCAATCATTAGAGGAAAACTATTACAATCTATTGCCAATAACCTAGTACACAATTGGAACAATACCCGTATTTACGAAGAAACCTAAAAGTTATGGGGCTTTCAGGTTACCAATGAAGTAAAGTCTCATCAGCAAAATTCAAAATAATACAGATTATAGATATTACTCAATTGTTAGAATAATCGTAACTATAAATCTACCACTAGATTTCTAACTATAAATCTACCACTAGATTTCTCTCTCTCTCTCTCTCTCTCTCTCTCTCTCTCTCTCTCTATTATCAAAGGTATCTATTACAATTAATAATTTCATTAATATTGCATCAATCATTAGAGGAAAACTATTACAATCTATTGCCAATAACCTAGTACACAATTGGAACAATACCCGTATTTACGAAGAAACCTAAAAGTTATGGGGCTTTCAGGTTACCAATGAAGTAAGGTCTCATCAGCAAAATTCAAAATAATACAGATTATAGATATTACTCAATTGCAGTTGTTACTATAAATTTTATAACCACGGTTTTCGAACGAATTGGCTCGGATTTAAACGGATAAATTAGTTTGGACGAGCTTATGCACACATTGGTTGGCTTGCATAACCTTCTTCTCATGCATTTCCCATCTGTTTACTGCCTTAAATTACTTGGTTAGATACCTTAAGTTTTTAGTTAATTAATAATAGACCAATAGCCATTTTCAACTCTCACATTTTTAAGATGTAAATATTAACTGAAACGAACAAATTTACATGGTTAAAAGAAAAAAAAATCTAATAAGCCATGAATATATTAGTTCACGTGGCAATATTAAGTTAGAGCAACATGGTATTTTGTCAGCCACTCTTGGTCAATTCGGTTAGAAGTCATCCGATACAGTGCAATCTACATAGTCCCACAATGTGACTATACCATAACATATATCGACCGCACTCAGTTTGATGCTTTTCAAATACCACTCCAGGCAATGCCCGGATTATAAGTGGGTTAAATCGACTTTGGAGGTTTTCCTGAGTAGCCCCCAAGCGAGACCTTTAAACTCACCGGCCGCCAGCATGAAATTATGAAGCTCTTCAAGGTCATCTGAAACGAATGGTAAGATGAAAAACCAGCCACTGTTTTAGTACATCTGACATTTGAGTAGTTCGTACTATCGCTGGAAGTCCTGGGACCAACAATTCTTTCCACCTTAGATCTTCAAATCACATGAAAACAAAAAAAATAAAGATTGTTTCATGCTTCATCATCACTGCCCTCAATCACAGCAAGAACTTTTCTCGTTTTCAACTTCTTAACAGCTCTGCCTTCAGTATCATCATCAATCTGGTCGTTGGATACACACTTGTTAATTTCTTCATGAATTCCGGACCACAATTCTCAGCTTTCAACTTTGGCATGATCTTCAACCACTGCAAGAAGTAATGGAATAACTTGATTTAAGGTTGATATATCTCATTCTCATATGATCTTATACAACATTACATTTATATTAATACGTATGATATTAATAATCTATGTAATGCAAATATAACCTTTAAAATGCCCTTTTGGGGCAAAAGGAATTGAAATAACAATTTTCAAAAATCATTTATACGTGACATAGACATAGACGTGCATATGGCTAGAACAACATGATTTATAGTTTTGCTCTGAAAATGTATTCCCCAAACCACGAAAATTATATCAATATTTGAATAATGGTGTAATTTCTCACAGGAGCATAGATGGCACTATCAAGGAAAACAGCAGGCATAGAAATCAAGATGCGCTAAAAGATTAAGGATTGCACCTCATCCATTGATTTCGGCTTCTTGGCACTCAACGTCCAATTGGCTGAATGGATAATATAGCGCAAGGACAGACCCAGCACAATCATTAGGTTGAGCTTCTATTCCAGATCTCTGGTGGAACAATATATGCACCATGAGAGGCACAGAATTAAAAGATTCCTAGGCCATTTTGCAGCATGCATTTAGGCTTCAGCTTGTACCATCGTTATACAGTATACGCCACCAGCAATAGCTGCAAATTTGTTATTGTAAAACAACTCTCACAACCATATTATTAAACCATATATATCTCCAAGACCCTAAACGTGTTATCTCAATTGAGCAAATCAATCATCAACAATAACAGCAAGAACAAGAAAATTCCGAATTCTGCAGCAATTTTACACGGACATCTATGAGACTATAACCAAGGCAACTCAAAACGAAAACTAGGGAAACAAATATGCTAACCATCAACATTTTACTCTCTCACTCCCTGCCTATTCTTCTTCTTGCCCTCTCTTCCTCGAAAGATTTCTATCCTTTTTGTCTTTAATAACATCTACATTCTCTTTAATTTTCATTTCTTTCCCCACAGAAAACTGGTCTTTTCTTTCTTGCCCTCCATCTTCTCCCTCCTGACATCTGCATTCCCAAAATTCTTACCAGCACTACCATTACTATCAATTCAATTGACTGGCAATTCTCCAGTAAACCCTGTCTTCTTCGTAGCCTGGAAAACTTTCAAATCCTCCTCAGCATTGCGGCCAACGCCTCTACCCTCCTTCCAGCCGTACCCCGGGAGCAATGCCGCGCCAAACCCCTCCACAGGCACACCCGTGAATTCATCCATCCCAGTATCCTCCGGAAGATTCCTCAAATCCTCCCTCAGTTTCCTCGACTAAAAGTCCAAAATTGTGTCACCAACGCCACTCGAAGTGGCCGAAGAAGCTTTGCGGAGATTGAGGCCATAACCCATGGAATTATCATCGGTGGATTTGCGATTGGAGTCATGGTCCAGCTCGAATTGAAGGGCGGAATTACCTCCCTTCAATTGCGGGAGATTGGGCAGGCTCTTGAGTTTCTTACTGGGGAGCCACTCTTTGGGAATCAGGGCAATTGGTTTGATATTGGATTCCGGCGGTGGCGGAGCTTCCCCGGAAACGATTCCGTGACGTAAATTTTGGAGGAAGAATCGGCCTAGGTGGCGGAGGGCTTCTTGATGCGATTGGATTGCAGCATCGCGGTAATGGATAACGATACACTCATTTTGGTGCTTGCCATGGAAGATCACGAGGAGAAAAATCTTTAATTTTGTTCGTCGTATGAAAATCTAAGTAGGTTTAAATTGGGGTTCGACTCAACAAATGGGCGGGGAATTTCTAAATGAAATAAGGAATTCAATTAGCTAAAATATATTTGATTATTAGGTATTTCAAAAGAGTCGATATGTCCGAGTGGTTAAGGAGACAGACTTGAAATCTGTTGGGCTTCGCCCGCGCAGGTTCGAACCCTGCTGTCGACGATTTTCTAATTTTCCTTTTCCTTTTCCTTTTCCTTTTCCTTTGTTCTTTGTAATTCCAAATTAAAATTTCCGAAAATTAATTTTCATATCTTTAATTTAGGCATATCAAAATTTCAGTTCACTGAAACCTTAATTTAGTTTCATTTGAATTTACCAAATGACTACCTCCATTTATCACTAGAAAAATATAACATCCTTCCATTTTTTGACTATGCATTCATAATTTGTATTAGAAATGATCAAATGTTATTGTTTCATTTATTCAAATTATACATAAAGGCTTATACTAGGAAGATGAAATGCTAAAAAATTTTAATTCTATATTTAAAATAAATTAAAATCTATTAAATAGGGAGCAAGTATTTTTGGGCAAAAAATAATAGTAACCAGCATAAATCTGATGTTCGCATAAATATTTAAAAATTGTTCGCTCTTTAATAATTCAATAAAACTCTAATCCCTTAATCATAGTTATTAAATTTGGCTAGTCAATTATCTCAAAATATGTGAAAATTATTCCCTCTTTATTAATTTTAAAACTTCTTAATCATAATCTCCAAAAATAAACGAGTAAAGTTTGTGACTAAAAATGGTACCCATCTAACGATTAGGACTGAGAGTGAGAAGAACCATTGTTCTCTAGGACTAAAGTTTAACCTTCTTGGGAACGTCACTTGGATACCGAGAAATTGTTTTGTTAGTTCCCTAATTTAAATGAGTGTGCAGGGTTAATTGCAATTTTTATTATGTAAGTATGTCCTTTGTTCAATTTTGGTTCCATTCGTTTCAAATTTTTTAAAATTGGTCCTATATATTTTAATTTTCTCAATTTTGATCCCATATGTTCTAACTTTTCTCAATTTTGGTTGAAATTCTGTCTAATCTTTAACGGCGAAAGCACGCGCGCCTTATGTGGCCGTTAAATCCCATACATTTCAAATTTTCTGCAAAGTCCCAAAATTGCAAAAATTTGAAATGTATGAGACCAAATTTGAGAAAATTGAAACAAATGGGATCAAATTTGAACGGAATTTTGGTCCCACGTGAGGAGCGCGTGCTTTTGCCATTAAAAATTAAACGAAATTTTAGAAAAGCCCCAAAATCACAAAAATTTGGAACGTATAAAACCAAGATTGAGAACATTGAAACGAATAGGAGTAAATTTGAATAAAGGCATACCTATAAAACCAAAATTGCAATTAACCCGTGTGCGCAAATTGGTGCCAAAATTTAATAGATCCAATTTCAATCATATAGAATGACTTTTAGCTGTAAACTTGGCCCTATCATTTGTAATTCACATAACTGACTATGTATATAGCACAGAGTTGTTAAATCTAATTCTTTTTCGGTTTATGTTGATAATAACAAAGCACAAATCAAACAATGAATTATAATTCAAACCACAAATTTGACTATATTTTGCAATAAAGAAACAAGTAAATTAATAGTAACGAATAACAAAAGACACTCACTCGTGGTGAGTTGAACTCACAACTCTAAAAATCTTAGCGCCTCGTTTGTAGTCCCATAAATCAGAATTTCGTGTAGTTTGATTATGCTATTAGTGTTTCGAAGGAAAGTATAGTATGAGAAATATGCAGTCATTATGCTTGAACTATGAAAGGGAAATATCAATCATTTTATTGTTTTCGTAGAAAAATAAAACATTAACTCTCTCTTCGGTTTATTGACATATTTTTATCTGTTGTGACTCTTTCAAACAGATTTATCTGAAGCTCTTTCACCAGAAAACAAACATTTATCAGCAATCTTGAGGAAATTAAGTTGTATTTATGAGATACTTTGGTTGGTCCTTGTGGATCAATATAAGAACGCCACGTGGAGAGAACTCCTCTTCCTGGGATGAAATCGCCACATCAACATCACCCCTTGTTGAGGATACCTCTACTCGATATCTTCGTTGTCCTTGATCTCCCGATCAAGGGTCTAGACTGTGTTAGTGGATCAAGGCCTGATTTGGATGTTTCCCAAGCAACACGGATACTCTTAACACCACTACCAACCCAAAGATCAAGGATTATGCAATGATCATACCGTCTCCATACACGAGCACCCACTGTCCTCTTATGCATAATGGTCCTGACAGGCTATGTAAGGGACTAGTCCCAACTCAGCCTCATTAGATCCTCTATGTTACTCCTAATCATGTGTACTCACCAACCTTCAATTGTATATAACTATCCCACGAAAACCGTTAGAAGCATTCCATAGTTGTTACTCTATCAAAATACCTTCTCAATATACACTTTAGCTGATGTAAGCATTGAAAAATTTAACATGTTGAGGAGCCACCAACATTATCATTGATCCAGGTCATTTTCTCCTCAAGGGTGTATCCAGATCTAGAATCGAGCATATCAGTGCTTATATAAGTTTTTAACTCAATTTTTGAAATCATATACATAATGAACTAGGAATTTAACTTTTTTAATATTCTTGGCTAACTGATTTTATAAATCATGTAAAAATCAAATTTTAAATAACAAATAGCACAATAAATAAGTTAATACGAGCATAGTTATAATTTGATAAATCAATTGAGCAAACAAAATAAATGTTTAACTTTTACAGAATCAATTAAAATGAATTGTTGATATGTACGAGTGGTTAAGGAGACATACTTGAAATCTGTTGGGCTTTGCCCGCGAAGGTTCGAACCCTGTTGTTGACGAAATAATTATGGTAGATAGATAGATTTAGAGGTGGTAACTTACTTTTCGTTAGGTGGAGTTACCTTGCAACTTTCATTTCAATTTTCATTATGAATTTACGCATTCAGCCTTCAACCAACATCAATAAAAATGTTAAACAGACAAAAAAACGTAAAAAACAAAATAAAATCCATTGAGAATTTAAAGAGATCAAACAGCCCAAATACAAATATTAAATTTGGCCACGACATCATCATCAGCCGTGGTCGTGCCGGAGTGGTTATCGGGCATGACTAGAAATCATGTGGGCTCTGCCCGCGCAGGTTCGAATCCTGCCGACCACGTGCAGTTTTGATTTTTATTTTTCAAAAAACAAATCAATATCTTCAATTGTTTCTACCTGTAGTTGGTGCTCTGGTCTGTAGTCCAGGCCCAAACAAGAACTTTGTGATAAGCTTCCAACAGATGAATGCTGCTGCTGCTGCTGCCGCCGTTCGATGTGGTTAATAATTTGTTGCCAACAAATTGAACCTGCTCATTGTTTCTTGTCCTTGGTCATATTTCGAGTCGATCAAGAGCATTAATGTACGAAATGGGATTTGATTCTCTAGCAAAAGTATATCATGGGTAACCCAAGAAGCAGGTATCAAGAAGCATCATTTCTGCAGAACTCATCACTATACTTGTCTATCGAGACCTCAACGTAACAATTTCTTGCGTCCTCAACTACTTGAAGAACTTTTGTGTGGAAGAATTCTGAAGTTTGATTACACAATGTTTTGAAAATCCGATCGGACATCGAACCGATAGTCTTACTAGTTAGCGGTTTAATCGGTTCGACCATCGGTTCAACCGGTGTGGTGTCATAATAAATTATAATATATATTTAATTATATATATATATATATATATATATATTTATATCATGTTGTAAATATTAATGCAAATTATAAAAATAGTGCAATTAAAATATAAAAACTATTAAAAAGAACTTTTCTAACTTTTTATAATTTTGTTAAATTTCTATTAAAAAAAATATCTTTTCACACCAAACATTCAACCAAATTCAGAAAATATTAATTATACGGAACACAAAACTCCACCATGATGTTTACAAGTATCTTTAAATCACAAAATGTTAATAAATGAAATTATCCTTCAAAACTCATTAGGATCACAAGAACAACATGTGCATACTGACCCAAGGCTACTGTTGAAAATAGAAAAAAAAAAAGATATAGCAAAGATATTGACACAAAAAATTGAAAAAAAAATAGCAAAGATATTGATTTCAAAATTACCCAAGGCTACTGATGTTCAATCTTCTCTTCTTCTATGTTGGCTACTATTGCCGAAAATAGGGAAAAGCAGGGGGGGGGAGGGGGTAATTTTTGTTGTTTGTTCTTTGGAATGAGACGAAAAGGAGAAGAGAAAATAATGGAAGATGAAAAGAAAAGCCGAAAGAGATTGCTCACTGCTGCAAAGTTTGCCAACATAAGAGACCTAAAAAAAAAGGTGAATTCGAATCGGCACTGGTTCAATCGGTTATTAGCCAGTTCAGACTGGGTCAATTAAGGGCTGGTCTTTTGGGGTCAACTGGATAGGATACGCCCGGATCGAATCGGCCGGTCCAATCCGAATTTCAAAACACTGATTACTGCCTTTGACAAAGATTTGTAGAACCACACGCTTCGCTTTTTCGAGAGTTGGAGCTCTAGTTTGCCATTGTGGTAAGGACCAAAAGAGACCAACTTTGGTTAGAGGTGTCAAATGGGCCGGGACGGCACACGAGCCTGCCTGCCCAGCCCGGGCTGGCCCGGCCTATGAACAATGACAGGCGGGCTGGGCTGGGTTTTGGGTAGTGTTGTGGACCCCTATTGGGCTTAATATAATAGCCCAGCCCAGCCCGACCCAGGCCCGTAAAACCCCAGAACCAGGTCCAGGCCCGAGCCCATGACCAGCCCGACCCAGGCCCGATTTATGTGTATATATAATATAAAAAATTATACTTATAATTATAATTAGATAAATATATATATAAATATATATTATATATATATTTATATTATAATTATATAAATATATATATAAATATATAAATATTTATACTTATACTTATACTTATATTTATATATATATTTATATATTTATATGTATAGGCTTCCCCAATCCCCATTGCGCTCCTCCTATCACAGCACTTGTCGAACTTTCTGAATATTTTGGCCGATTGGCTTCTCCATATGGTGATCAAGTTCAAGTGTATTTTTTTGGTCTTAACCACTCAGTGTCTGATACACTGGTTGATTAATCCGAATTCAGATGTAGAGGCCCAATATGAGAACGATCCTCCCAAGTTAGTTACTCAATTCACAACTCCACAATTCTAGGATTTGATGAACTTAAACATTATTTAAAAAATTTAACGTCTTATTCTATTAGACCAAGTGATAGTTGGTGTTAGAGTAGTGTTCGACAAGCCAATGAGATTGACAATACTTTTAAATACTTTTCGTAACAAACAGTCTTTTCGATTAATAATAGAATTGAAAGTTTATACTTTTTGGCCACCTTCATCATAATGTATAAGTTATATTCAAATATAATCTATACATATATGGTTAAGCTCCTAGAACATATAAGGCTATGAGACTTGCCCTCGCATAGAGATGGAGGTCTTGAGACAAGTCTTAAAAGCGTGATCTAAATTACTACGAGTCGAAGAGTCTAACAAATACCAGGGGCATTGACATGACTCAAATTAAGACTTGTCCTTATGACATATCTCAAATGGGAGAATATCTTGTTTCATAGATTTTGAATGTAGAGATATTCATATGTATAAGTAGGTGCTCATTAGAGAATGAGTTCACTGAGGATCCCATTGAAAAATACCTAAATGGGAGCACTAGTTGCACATCAAATTAGGATTTTTTTTCTCAACTTATGGTGTACATTAATTAGTCCTTAGACTTGAGGCTCAAGATATATGTGTATTTATATTTTGATATAGCCACCGATCCCATGACGAGTTTTATGGCGTCTGTGTTGGGTATAGATCTCCCATGTATGAAGGTTTGTGAAAGTTGATAAAAAATTCATTTTCTCACCTTGTGTGTGAATCTCTTATGTGTTCTATTTTAACTAGTCTAGAAAAATATGTGGCCACGGTAGAGACAACAATTAGAAATGAGTTTTCTGGATCGATTGTTGAAAAAACTAATTGTAAATAAGAACCATAGAATTGAAGTCAAAAGGATTTTTGATAAATCTCATATCCTAAACCTCAACCGGGAGATTAGATAATGGAAGAAATATAATTTACACGGTAATTATAAGCAGAAAGGTTCATGCACTACACTTCACTTATTGACTAGGCGTCGTGAGGTTGTTATTGGACATCGATCATAATAGATGGGTACTATGAATTAGAAAGGGTTTTAATTCATAGGTGATTAATTAAATGAGTTTAACTAATTGATTGATGAATTTGTCATCTAAAATATCGCATAAGTTGCGTGTCCATGTCTAATCGATTGATGAATCTAAGGGTCACATACAAATAAATGGATAAACTCCTAAGCGTATATGAAATGTTTAATTTGATTAAATCAAAGTATTGATTTAATCAATTGAGATAGAACATATTCGATCGTTAATTAATTGATGGATTTAATTGAATCAATGTGTTGATTAAATTTAATTAAATTAAAGAGTTAATTTAATTAGACTTGAGGGCCCAATCCATTAATTTATTGGATAACATTTAATTAATTGAATATATTAAATTAGTTGATGGACTCAGTTAAATTAAATAGTCAATTTAATTGAATAAAATTAAAGAGTTAATTTTGTTCAAACCCAAGCCCATTAATTAATACGGTGGATAAATCCAATTTAATAAAATTGATAAAAAAATCAATTAATGAGAATAATTAATTAAATAGATTAAATGAAGATTTAATTGATTTAATGCTAATCAAAATAGAGAACTAGTGGGAGTCCATTTTCTATTTTTCTATTGAGTTGGGAACACAATAGAATTGAAAAAGTATTTATATAAGATACACTCACTCACTTTGAAAAAACACATAAAATCGGCCTTTGACAATCTTATAAAAAACCACAAACGCACTAAGCGCGTGGGACAACAGTAGCGACTGCCAATTACATGCAATTCTCAAATTTTGATTTGTGAGTGCAATTGTTCTCGGCCGAGTTCGCTTCCACGTGCAGCAGCCTCCTTTAGATTCCTCGGGTTCTCGATTGATGAGATATTTTCGAGATCAACTGTGTTATAAATAAATTTACTTTTCTCAATTTATTCCTAAAAGAGTTTAATAATTATTCTAAAAATTAGAATAGATACAATTTCATATTAGTTATTATAGTTTTTGATTCGATTCCAACATAGAATTGAGAATCCGAGAAAATCCGTTCGTGTAGACTATCTTTAGAGGGGAAATGCTTGGGCTTCTATTCATGTGGATATATTCAAGTTCGTGGATACTTAAGGTATAATTTCGTTTGAATTTTTAATAAGCGTGTTTGATGTTTCCATAAGATCCACGTCACAATAGCAACGGGATGCATTTTTACATAAAAGTTATGTGTTAAATTTTCTTATATTTTCACTGCGTTAGCACTCGAGACCTATACAAAACTAACAATTGGTAAGTTCAGGTATACGGTAACGTGGTAATTAACTCAGGAGTTTTGAGGTGCTCGCTCTGCACACAATGGCAAAATTGAAGTGCAACTTATAGCAGATCATCCGATTTGTCCAATAGTCTTGCACAGGATTGGGTGTGTACGGCATATGTTTTCGCTTGCTAATCATCGCTGACGAGTACTCATGACGTATTGTTGTATTACTGTATAGCCATATTTACAGTTTTGGAATCTATATTGTTTTTGTGATATGTATCAACTATCCGATGCCTCTTTTTCCAAGGATAGTGATCTTATAGATGTCAATGATGAAACTTTTGAGATCGGCTCACAAAATAGCTATGACACAATATGAGCAGTTGAAAGTTGAAACTAATACATAATTTTAACAGCCTTGTCCGAGGATTGCTGAATTCGTAACACTTTCTCAATTTTCTACTTACCCAAAAAATACAAATAATAAATGAGTAAATAAATCTTCAAGTCAATTGAAGTCAAATCAGGCAGCTAGAAGCCCGAGCTCCAGTAGATTGGGTGTGAATAGGGATAGAGCCAAAATTCTTAATTTGGGGACGGTGTCAGATTTTTATATATATTAAAAATATTTTTATGATTTAAGAGGGTTGAAATTTAAAAAAAATTAAAAAATTATAAATTTTAATTTGATATAAATTTTAGCGGAAAGGAATGACCCCCCCCCCTCCAACCCCCACTTTGCTCCATCTCTGGGTGTGCATGGCTGCAAGTGATTCTAGTACTACTGTACGAACATTTTTCCTTTGTGCCGATTGATATATTTTCAATATGATACTGTTCATATAACTATTTTTGCACTACCTCAATGTGAATATGATGTAATATATATATATATATATATATATATATAGAGATAAATATTTTTTACTCACCAAATTTTTCGTGTTTTTGGACTTTATCATATGATTTTTTTTTTTTTTTTTGCCATTTGCCATCTAACCTTTGCATTTTTTTTTAATATATTATCATCTAAGGGCATTTTCCAGTGAAATATTCTATTGAAATTTCATCATATGCATGTCACGTGATTTTAACTAAGGGCAATGCATCATTTTACATGGGATAAACACTTTTAACCCTCCAAACTTTTCGCGTTTTGGGATTTTGCCATATAAACTTTTTTGTTTTTTGCCATTTGCCATATGAATTTTGCGTTTTTTTACATATTACCATCTAAGGGCATTCACATATATGTCATGTGATTTAAACCAGCTGAAATGGCGTATTTGCCCTTAGCTCCACCAAAAAATGTAATGTGTAAAAACACGTTCATGTGGCCTAAAAAATATATTTTAATTACAGCAAGCCCAAGCTCACCCACCGCGTCGAGTTGGCCGAACAGACGGCGGCGGCGAGCATGTGGGCTTTGGCCTGAACCCACTTGGACTTAGGTCGCAACTCCTTGTGAGTTTTTGGGTATATTAAGTGGCCAATTTCTCTTCATTTTTTCAATGTGGTATGGCATTCTTAATGTCTTCTCAATCCTAATTTCATCTTTTTAAGTGACTAACTTTGATAATTAATTTATCATCACTCGAAATTGTATTTAATCGAGTGAATACATTATTCACATCTATTTTATGAGTAGAATTCATTAATACCAACTATAATTACAAATTAAATTTGTAATCCACTTAGATAATTTCCTAAAGTTGGTCAAATAGCAACTTGCTAGGAACACAAGTTTCCAACACTCCCAAGATAAGTTGCATACTTGCATCCTTTTTGCTTGCTGTATAATTTAATTTCCATAAATTTTAACATTTTTTTTTGGCGATGCAACCCCTTTGTTGTAATTAAATGTAGTTAAATGTGTTCTTTGAATTTTTAAAGCGAAAACTTTGATTCGGTACCAATATATATAGAAAATCATTTTATTGAATGGAGATACTCTAATTCTTCTAATTTTAGATTTCTGTCTTTTTCCCACTTTATATGTGGAATTATTCAAACATATTCAAGGAATTAATTAATTTGTTTAAGGAGTTGCATCCGAATACCACATGAGATCCTCTATTTCAAATTGTATTTCCTCTCCTATTCAAACTATTTTAATATGAAAACTCATCAGCAGGTCTTGAATCTATTGTAAAGTAACATTGTAACAAATACAAAGAAGGCATGACTAGAAATCATGTGGGCTTTGCCTGCGCAGGTTCGAATCCTGCCGACCACGATTTCTTCAATGTTGTAATAAATATTATTTCTAT
Organism: Petrea volubilis; assembly: GCA_026212405.1. Classification (NCBI taxonomy): domain Eukaryota; kingdom Viridiplantae; phylum Streptophyta; class Magnoliopsida; order Lamiales; family Verbenaceae; genus Petrea; species Petrea volubilis. Next base: position 18,363,643 of record CM047884.1, read on the forward strand.
TTTCATGTTCTCCTTTTGAATGAGACAATAAACTGAGAATCTGATATGCCAAAATGGCATACAAAATATCAAATAGAAATAATTAATAAACCCACTTTTTAGAGTGTTTCCACGATTGTTTTAAAACCCAAACCTTTCATTGAACTGAAAAATCAATTGGGTTAAGGGTCACCGGTCCGACTATCAGGTTAACCGCGGTCGAACCAGTGACATCATAATTATATCATAAATAATATTTAATATATAAAAAATAATAAATAAAACTCATGTATTATTCTCTCTCTCTCTCTATCTCTCTCTCTCTCTGTCTCTCTCTCTCTCTTTCAGTACCTAAAGCCCCAAAATCAATGATGATTTCCATTCATGTCTCCCCTGCCTCTTTTCTTTTTTCACCCAAAGGTGTTCATGGTTCAAGAGTAAACAATTATATAAATGAATTCCCCTATCATACTTCTCAATAGAAAAAATAATAGCAATAGTAACAACAACAACAACAATTCAAAAGAAAAAAAAAAAGCAACAACGATTCAGGAAAAAAAAAAAAGCAACAACAACAGCAAGTAAGCAACAAGTAATGCGAGTCCATGGATCAAGAGAAAAATAACAGCAACAGTAACAACAACAATAACAACAACAACAATTGCAAACAAGCAACTGTGAATTTGTGAGAAAAAAATTGCAGATCGCAACTATAATACAGAAAAAAAACTAACTTTGATGAAATTTGTGATT